>VUYV01000065.1:1096616-1113848 GCA_008711295.1 Anarhynchus alexandrinus | reverse complement strand
GGGGGTGGAGAGAGAATGTTTAGGAGGTTTTTCCTTTTCTTTTTTTTTTCCTTCTATTTTTTTGCCAGAAGAAATATTTTCTAGAGAACAGCCTTTTTCCTATTCACTTGCAGGTTCTAAATTACCTAAGGCTTAGAAAATCAAATTGGTTTAGTAATAAATCCCCTGGTGCATTATCTGTTATTTGCAGTATTTCATGTATACAAGCTATTCATCTGATTCTTTTGTATAAATCTCATTTTTAATCAGTCAGTCGATATCATTGACTTTCCTAGCCATTTGATAACTTCGTATAGGATACTTTTTTTATCCTTGAATATCATAGATACCCCTTATGTCCAACAAATAACCATAAAAGCAGACATCCATATGCTCTTTCACACCTAGGAAAATGCTAGTGCTAGCAACCAGACACCTGAAGTTGTTATTACTATTGTTATTTGGGGAGTACTTCCCTGCTTTTCATATGAAACACCTACTAGCACAATACTCCTTATTGTCAAAATAACCTTATTATTTGAACATCTTCTCCTGGCTCCATATCATGGCAGGAATCCCACACACAACAGGAGGGTCTGATCCTGCTGTGTTGGTTTTTTTCCTATTCTCACAGGTAAACATTTGATCTTTACTTCTAAAGCTTAATGTTTTTCAGCAGTGCTATTTTTTTTCTGTCTTTCCTGGTTTTTACTTCTGGGTTTTGTCCTCTGGGAGAGCTGTGTACATTCCTGTGCATGTTTGTTATTTGCTGCATATTTTATATGTGCAACTAAATAGAATTAACAGCCTTTTGTCTCTCTTTGGGAAGTCACTTGTCTGCTGTGCGTCGCTTCAGTTGCTGATAGACATTTATGTAGGTAATGCAAACTCTTGACAAGGCAAGTCGTTCTGCAGGGTGTTTACAAAGTTCAGATGCATGGGACCAGACTATAATAATGAAGCAGAGACAGAAAGGGAAGATGCTGAAATGAAGATGCTGTCTCATACTGTAACTCTTTGCAGAACTGGCTACTGAGATTACTCAGGTTTGTAGAAGCACAACTCAAAAACTGTTTCAAGTTAGACAGCTGTTCAGGGACCCTGTTGATAGATCATCTTCTTCCTAGGAAAGGGACAAGCATACCCATGCTATTTAAATGCATTACTGCATTTCTGCAGAAAGTTTATATAGGGGGATATCAGCTAAAAAAGCTGTCTTCTCCCCCAAAGAGTAATTGTGATAACGGCCTGATTATGTCTGCCTCTCCTTTTCCTGATTCTGTGTATTGAGGGATTTTGTAAGTGGAAACAGAACAAAACTTAAATTGCTCAAAAATACAAGGTGAAATCAAGGCCTTGTTAAATCTCGCTCTCACTGACAAGGAGATGATTAGTTATACCCCAGAAACTGTAGGGACGCGGTAGAGGAGCAGGCAAAAGGCAAACCTGGTTGCATTCACAGAGTTACTATACACTAACGCTGTAACCTCAGACCCCGCTGAGATGAGATTATGAAGTCGAGGAAGCTACAGACTCACCGTTTCCCTTCTAAGTGTTGAATGAGTTCACAAGACCTCAGAGTTGCATTACAGCTGTACATGAAGTGCAGGTCATAAAACCATTCATATGTCATTGCAAGCAGGTATTTTCTCTTTCACGTAAAATCTTTTATCTACTTAACTCCTTGTAGTGCTGAGAGGCACCATTTTTACCCATCACAAAAAGACTGCTGACCCTTGCCTCCTGCTAAGTGAAGGCCATAGTCTTGAACAACAATGCTAACAGGAAAGCAATTCTGGCAATTCTGTATAAAGGTTTTATAACATCTTTCTCAAGGGCTGCTAAGCCTGTCTTGTTGAAACGTTGGGCTTATTTATTCATGGAAAGATGAGAAGAAACCCATCTTCTTGCATATGAGTCAACCTTGCAGCTTAAGTGACTGTATTAAACATTTCACCTCCCCCACCTCACCAGTAAGGCAATCTGCAAGGGAAAGGTAGCAAACGCAGAAATGCGAACAATCTGGATGCCTCCTGCTATCCAGTTGAAATTCCCCTTCTTGCAATTTGTGGTCGTTGCCTTAGGACACTTGCCTCTTGGTGCTGTGCACCTGTGAGAAAAATCTGGCTCTGTTTTCCTCTGTAACCTCCCTTTTGGTAGTGGAAGTGTGCAGTTGGAGTCCCCCGTTAGCCTCTTCCTCTTCAGGGGAAACACAACGCAGTTTCCTCAGCCTCTCCTCATATTTTATCTAGTCCATTCCCCTAACCATCTTAGCGGTCCTCTGCTGGACTCTCCCTCTGCTGGACTCTCTCTGATCTGTTGACTTCTCTCTTGTACTGTGGAGAGGTACATGAGATTTCATAGGCAATTTCAAATAAGTAGAGGGGAATAATCTCTTCCCTTGACCTGCCGGCTATTTCTTGCTCCTACAGCTCAGTATGTGGTTAGTCTTCATGACTACAATGGTGCATTGCTGACTGCTGTTCAATATTGTGTTCAAATGTACACTACAGATTCCTACTATCTTAACCAAGTATTTTTCCAAACTCCAAGTATTTTGCAGTTTGGTGTTTCTTTGCAATGGGCATTTTTTTCAGGTAAGAATGTACAAAGAACTGTGAGTTCGTGTCTGGAGGCTGTATGTGCTCTCCTTTCATCTGGAGAGGAGAAGAACCATAATGATGTGGCATAAATAATGTTGGGGGACAGGCCTGGTGATGAAACTGTCTTGGCAGCATATTTATTTTCTGTCTTCATGTCTCCAGCTACTACTTAGCTAAGGAACACAAAAGGGAAAAGTAAGATTAACTGTACTTTGGCACGTATTCCTATGGCAAAGTGAGTGAAAAGCCAGAGGGTTTGGAATTGCTACTGAGCTTTAATATTCATCCTTTGTCTGGTAGTACAGGAGTGCCTGTGATTCTTGATTAGGGATCCCTGGCTGTCTGTCCAGTTCATATGCCTTCTCCAGCACCAGGTTTGCAGTCAGCATGGATCTTAGAGGAGAACGCAGTGTAGGACAAAAAGGAAATTGCCAGCTCTGTGGGCAACATTATATAGAGTTTAACTTTATTCTTCCTGTTTTTGTGGTAAATGAAGAATTTCATAATGCAGAAAATGCAAAAACCCCCACTGATGCTGAATATGTGACAGAGACTGTACATTATTTCCATGCTAAACTTTTACAAGATGGCAAATTCCACAGAGCCAGCTGTGTCTGAAACATCTTGTAAAGCTGAAAAATCAATGTCCTGGGTTGTTTCTTTATTAGCCTTGATCTAGCCTTCTCCCGAAGCAGTGTGGTAGGATTTACCATCTTTTGAATGTGTCTGCAGCTACCTTCAAGTAGCTATTGTGTTGATTGTTTTAAGGGAGGGGACTAAACTCCCAAACTGTCAGAAGACTGATATACCTGCTGTTGATCTGATGTTGTTAACATCATGCTGTATCAAGAGCAGATAATAGTGTCCTGCAAGCACAGGATGTCTTCAGACGGTGATAACAGCACAAGATTGGGAACAGTGTTTCTGATTATCTCATGGACTTTCTGTCTCACCTTTTGCAGGCCTCCTAATCCCTCCTGTGTTTCATATTCCCCTCCGTGCAGTGCCAGTGGAAGTCCTTACCTACTTAATATATAAGCATAATGCAAGTGATTCATTAGGTGGGTTTTTTCATGTTCTTTGAAATCATTTGTGGAAGACAATATAGGAGTATTGCTGCCAAATTAAATAATCTGCTGTGTATTTTAAAACTATATGTATTTGGAGTCTCATCTCAAACCAAAACTCACCTCCATGCTCACAGCAGAAAAAAATGTCTAAAGCTTGATTCCCAATTCATTCAGATTGTCCCTCACTGTTTGAATGGTGTGTGGATCAGACTTGCAATGTGCTTCTCTCTCTCCATGTCACTTTCTGCTTACGCACTTGGTATTTCATACAGGGACTTTTCCCAGTGGCAGCAAATGTCTGGCTGGCAAGGTGCTTTAAGGAGAGGGAAAAGCACGTTCCACTCCCAGAACTCAGTTCTGCACAAAGCCAGAAAGGGCAAGTGCATCAGGAGCATTCACATTGCTAAGGTCCTGGGAAGTCACAGTACTATCATTATCTTAAAGGTGCGGGTGGTTTGGGGTGAGGTGCTGTTAGCGGTGTGATAGTTTTAAATAGATATTTTCCTCCTATTATTTTTGGTCAGAAACGAAAAAAAAAATCAGGAGCAATTTTTTCTTTCAAGCTTAATGCTGTCAGTTTGTGTTGATTCAAGTGTTCTTCCTCAGTGACCTTCATCTCCCCATGCCTGTGAGATGTGAAAGATGCTGTTGAGACAAGAAAAGGCTCCAGCTCCCTCAGCTCATATCCCAAACACCACTTTAACATGGCATGTTTGATGCTGCATATTTCTGTCTTACTGACAAAGTGGCAGTGAAAGTTATTGGATTCATCTGGGAAAGGGAATGGAGCAGAATGAAAGCCACAGAAAACATCACTATCTCCCCTTCCTTCCCTGTCCTCGGTCTCTACCATACCACCTCTGAACGCAGAAGGCAAAATAGAGAGGTCTGAGCACTTAAAACAAGGCTTAGAAATTCACCCCACAAAAATATAAGGCCTAAAATTAAATCAGCAGGTGCACACTTTGAAAACAATCCCGGGTCTTTATTTGCAGGAGGGATGGCTTCTGCATTTGTACTAAGAAATCAGCTTATAGACACTGAAATGATTGCAAGGTAGTACTAAAGGTAGTACTAACCCTCCCCGGTCATGCTTGTCTTACTGTACTTTCCTCAAATGCATTACGCCACCACAGAAATCTGGAGGAAAAAGAAAACAGCCTGTGTTGCTTCACGCACGTATCGGGGCCAGTGCCGATCTCCTTAACGCTTTGTTGCCAAATCAGCATGAATGAAGGCACTGAGGTCTGAAAAGGCAGTATTAGGAAAAGTTTAGGATAAGTAAGAATTTTTAAAATTGCAGTACTGCGTCTTTTATTCTCTGGTTAAAACTAGGTCTGCCTCATGCAGTGGCCGTTGTTAGCTATGCCGTGGTTCATTGTAGGTTTCGATTTACAGCACTTTGCCTTGTGCAAAGGCATCTGACAGACAATTGCTGTGCAGCAACGTAACTTGTCATTTCTCTGTTACTAAACGCGTGAGCTCATCTTCATGTTTTCTGCAGGTTTTTCTTCCACCTCTTTCTTTTTCTAAGGACCTCAGTACTCCTGTCTCCATACGGAAGATGTACAGGTGATGTTGTGGGGGAAATGTGATGATCCCTTGTACCGCTGGCACTTGCGGAGCATGTAAGGGAGCATCCGTGGTGTTGCTGTAGGTGGTAGTGGACACGCAGTACCGGAACAGTATCTCTGCTCCTTCACCTGGCAGCCGCAACAGCCGAGGTGGGGGTGTTGTGGGACACAGCCCCCTTTGACTGTGCTTGTGCTGTCTGAAGAGGTCACTACCCCTGGGGTTGTCACTGTGCTGCTTGCCCTGGTTTCAGTCTAAATCAGCTAAGCTGGATGGAACAGTTTAGAAAGGTGGTGGTTACTGTTCCTCTGACTCGAGAGAAATCGGGGAGCGTTTGTGTGAGTCACGCAGGTGTAGCACGTCGCTGGAGGCGGGCTGGAGCAGGGGCCATAGCATGGCCAGCCACAGTCAGGAGGGAAGCATGTGAAAAGACCCAGAGCTGGTACAGAGGGAAATGTGCCCCCTTCCTGGTGCAAATGAGTTGTGGGATGCCTCTGCCAGAGTGGGAGAATAATAAAGACGACATATGCTGTGCTGTCAGTTTGCAAAGCTAAGAACGGTTGCTTGGAGCTCGTTCCTCCTCCACATATCATTTCCTTTGGCCTGTAATCTGTGTTAGCATTACCTGTTACTGCTCCTCTGTTTTCATTCCACAAATGCTGCAAGTGAAGTTCAAAGCCATTTAAGTTTTGTGCCCTGAAGAATATGTCATATTGTTTTCTTTTTATGGGATGAAATAAATCTGTCCAATAAGAGAGTTAGCAAAGGGCCAGGTTCTCTGTGCTGACTCTGCTTGGAAGTCATTTTAGCGGAACAAGCTGAGCATCACCTGCTCTGAAAGAGGGGATGTAAAGAAAGGCTTTTGGAAGGAAAGCTGAGGTTACTACAACTAGGGGCAGGGCAGGGAAGGAGGAGGATGTCCCTGGTGTGGGTAACGTGTGGGAATTAAGTAAAACCACAGGAGGAGGGGGCTGCTGGAATAGCCTGGCCAGCTGGAAAGCTTCAGCGCTCCTGGGTGCTGCCATCTACTGTAGAAACCTGCCCCCGGCTGGAGCTGCGGCACATTCCTCCCTTCCAAACGTGGGCCCTGCAAATCTGAATGTGCATTTTTTTTGTGTGTGCCATCTAAGTAACAGCTCTGTTGGGTGAAGTACAGAAATAATTTCCCAGGCCAGCTGGTAGGAAATCATGGTTATAAGTCTATCAGGGAATTACAGTTTAATCGCAGTCTATACTAGAAAGACTGCACTACAGTTTAGTATTTTACATGAAAGCCTGCTATTGAAAAAACGTTACCCCCCCACTTCAATAGATCTTTGCCGCCAACTGCAAGCAGTTTCAGCTCTGTTTAGCTGGCAGGGTTCATTGTTGACAGACTAAGAACTGGAATTAAAATGTGTGACAGTGCATTAAGGAAACACACTAAAGGGGATTTAAAATACAGTCAAAGGGAGGCAGACAGAGGGGCGGGAGAGAGGAGCCAAGCAGCTGAATGGTCGGTTGGGGTGTGGGGGTGGCAGTGGAGAGGAAGAGGTGAAGGGATCACACTTTTTTCCCTTTGGAAAAATGTTTTATAAGCAGCTAGCAAACATTGATGGCATTCTTCTGCCAGTCAGCCAGCACAGAGACAGAGCAGCTCGGGTGGGTCTCACAAGCCCTGTGAGAACTGGCAGCTCTTTTTGTTTGGCTAATAGCTGAAGTGATTACTTCTGCCACTCATCCTGAGAAAGCTAAAGGGGCTCCTGAGGACCCCTCCCCACTAAATAGTGGCAATTACCATGGTCCCAATCAGAACGAGGGCAAGGGGAGAAGAGGAGGTTGTTAGAGATAAGTAAGTAAATCCTGGTCCGGTACCTCTCCTGCTGGCTGATTTGGCCTTTAAATTCTCCATTTCCAAGTTCATTTGTGAATGGCAGCTCAAAACCAGAAAAAAAATTACCAACCCCCCCAAAAAAAAAAAAAACCAAAACCCCATGTGAAATGGAAAACAGGGAAATATTCGTCAGGAGGCACTTCCTGCGGTTACAGCTATTGTCAGGCAGGTGCCTGGTGCCTCGTTTGTTCAGAGCCACATGCAGGGTGTCCCCAGCACAGTGTAACACCCATATCCTGTCAGCATGTGTCCAGTTTGCTTATTTTTTACACATAGTTCCACTCCATGTGAACAGGCCCCCTTGGCTGAAATGGGCAGCGTTACTTTTTAAATGTCTGTGATATTCCCTAGTCTGGTGTATCGTCACAATAGCTGTGTGCTACTGTTAGAAAAGGGAAAGAGTTCCTTGTACAGTCCAGCAGACAGCCACAAGGGAAGCCAGTATTCTTCATGTTGCTGAAAATCGGTCATGAGCCCTGAGATGCTAAATACAAAGTGAGAAAGAAAAACCTACTTTTACAGGAGAAAGATGAAAAGAAAGTCTGTGTCTTTAACTGGCTGTTGTACTTTATTAAATATAGTTATAACTAAGGCCATGGAGGGCTCTCTTTGCTGATTTTCTCTATGGCTGAAAAACTGTGGGCTGTTTGTAACGATGTTTTTAAAAAATGTCCTTTTCTATTGATACCTCAGGCCTCAGGGTTTCTGATGTAGTCAATCTTTTAAGTTTTGTTCCATGCCAGCTTTCCCAGTCACTGCTTGTTTGTGACCAGCCTCACTAGATTTTGTGAAACACAGTGCCCATGGAAAGAGCTGAGCAGCTGTTTGAAATACAGGCAGGCACACAGAGTCAGCTCGAGGCTGGACAGTTTTTTTAGAATTAACTTCTCACCAAGTGTGATGGTCTCACTGTACAAACTCTTGCTTTTTCTGTAGTAAGTCTCTATACTAACTCTGTTAACACTTCCCATGAATAGTGTCCGGAAATCAGCCTCAGGTGCAGATTTTTTTTTGCTGTCCAGCAGGGGATGGATTTTGTTAAATGTCTTATGTTCATGCTGGAAACGCAGTCGCATATCTTCTGTTTGAGTCTTGGGTGTTCGGTCTGATCAGCCTCTTGATCATAGAATGGACTACAGGGAACTGGGATCAGGAAGGAGACCAAAGGTGGTCAGCCCTAACAGAGCCCCCACAGAATCATAGAATGGTTTAGGTTGGAAGGGACCATAAAGATCATCTAGTTCCCACCCCCCTGCCATGGACAGGAACACATTCCAATAGACCACACTGCTCAAAGCCCCATCCAACCTGGCCTTGAACACTTCCAGGGATGGGGCATCCACAGCTTCTCTGGGCAACCTGTTCCAGTGCCTCAACACCCTCATAGTCAAAAATTTCTTCCTGACATCTAATCTAAATCTACCCTCTTCCAATTTAAAACTGTAACCCCTCATCCTGTCACTACACTCCCTGATAAAGAGTCCCCTCCAATCTTTCCTGGAGGCCCCCTTTAAGTACTGGAAGGCTACTATAAGGTCTCCCTGGGGCCTTCTCTTCTCCAGGCTGAACAACCCCAACTCTCTCAGCCTGTCTTCACAGGAGAGGTGTTCCAGCCCTCTGATCATCTTCGTGGCCCTCCTCTGGACTCGCTCCAACAGGTCCATGTCCCTCTAATGTTAGCAGCTCCAAAGCTGGACACAGTGCTCCAGGTGGGGTCTCATGAGAGCAGAGTAGAGGGGCAGAATCACCTTCCTCGACTTGCTGGCCATGCTTCTTTTGATGCAGCCCAGGGTACGGTTGGCCTTCTGGGCTGTGAGCACACATTGTCAGGTCATGTTGAGCTTCTCATCCACCAACACCACTCAAGTCCTCCTCCTCAGGTCTGCTTTCAAACCATTCTCTGCCCAGCCTGTATTTGTGCTTGGGATTGCCCCAGCCCATGTGCAGGACCTTGCACTTGGCCTTGTTTCTGTAGAGATCGGTTTTTGTTAGAAAATATCCGTTTCATGACATGTTTCCTCTAGTCCTTACTAGCAGATCCAACTGCTGTCCTACCAGGCTAAGCTCTTATCCTGCTCAACACCAGCCAGCCTCCATATAGCCCTTCAGTTCTTGCCAGACCTTGCCTTATGGCTCAGAGTTGCCTGAGGCCTGAAGTGAAATTCAGGCTGAGAGGTGCTTCGTTATCCATCATCTTCAGTCCGTCAGTGATCTCCAGTTGGTCTTTATGTAGAAGCAGAAGTGGCCTGAGGTCTAATTTGACTTCATCTTGTGAAGCCAGCAGAAGGGCCTGTAGTACCACTGTGGTAACAATTGATATCTGGAGCTCTTGTACCTGTCCAGTAGGTATTTAAGCTTCTTGATGCCCATGTTCCTGAAGCGTTTGCCAAAGGAGTAGAGGAAGAGTACAGACAGTCCAAATGCAATTTGGATAGCCAGCAAAGATATCAAAAGCGGTGAAGATGCTCCTTTCCTTACACAGCAATTCCCATTAATGGTTTTGGTCACTGGTGATACAATCAAGCTTGATGACGATTTTTATAAGGGGTAAAGCCCCAAGGTAAAATCCGCTGTGGACTTGACAGCAAGTATCCAGAGGCAATGTAGAATTTGAGGACTTCTTTTTTTTTTTCAAATACTGATCTGTCAAAGCTGAACCTGATAATTATGCAGTATTTGAAGGTCATTGTGAAGGTACATTATGCTTTTCCTGAGCCATTTTCAATGTTTTTCACTTTACTCACTTTAATCCAAAGGCTATGGGAGTTGAAAAGTCTTTTTACTGATGTCAGGTCAGGTTGTAAAGAGATTTTCTTTATCACAGTAAACATTTTATATTTGCTTTTGTGTGTGTGTGTATGTGTATATATGTGAAAATAGTTATTTCGTGAGTTATTGGGCATAGTCACTGCTGCTGCAGATATTACTGCTAGAATAAATTAATCAACAAAGATACATGTCAGAAGCTTTTCCCTTTCTGTCATCTGAACAAGATTCTACTACATCTAATAATATGTCTGGTAGATCATTCAGTAGTTGAATTGAATATAATGTAATGAGGATATGAACAAATAAGATGTCCTGGTGCAAGCAGTTGTTAGTTGTAAAAAGTAATTAACTTTGGTGGATAGTAAAAGAAAATTTTATTTCTTTTAATAGAAGAATCTATTTCTCTAGTCCTGGTTTTGCTTTAATTTGTGGTTTGATTTTGCTTGAATGTATTATTAGTGTGAATGCTAGGTGTTCTTGTTGCCCTCTTTGCATCTATTGGTATTCTTTTAAAATAGGTATGAGTAAGCAGGAAACTTTGACCATTAACAATATCCCTAGAGTTTCTTATCTATTTGTCTAATCACATCTGTTTCCCAGTATTGGAGGACTTAGTGGTTGGAGGCAAATGAATTTGAGTCAGGTGTAACTCTCAGCCAAAAAGTCTCTGGGCTGTATTAGGCATGGACACAGAAATCCTTTCAGTTTGCATCTTTATCTTGCGGGCTTGCGTGTAATTAGAGTCATTTATGTTACCTCTTCCAAGATTTGGAAAGAGAACAGTATATATCAAAATGTCAACCTGGAGGAATTGTTAGACTTCAGTGTAACATTGCATTTTACATTTAGTTTTCCTCACCTTATCTTCTTTTAGCTAATTCTCACCACTTTGAAATGTGAAATATCACACTGTTTATGCCACTTACTCTCAAAATAAAAAAAAGGTATAGCTTTTCACATTTGGATATATATGTATCGTGCATTTATCTGCATCACCTTAAGCTTCCTGAATTTCCTAGTTTGCAAGCAAACTTGTTGTTTCTGAGGTGCCATGTATGTATGTACTGAACTTTAAAATTCCATTCTGCAAATGTGGACATGTAGTTTCCGTGTTGTGGCACTTGTCTCAAGCTTCAGTTTGAGATCCAAAAGCCCTGAGGTCAAAATGGTCCTAATGAAGTCTGTTCGTAGCTTTGAAAATCCTATCCATCTTAAATAAGTGGCTTATCTGTATTGTAGATGTTGTCTGCAAGCGGTGGGTTTATTGATTCGGCTTCTGTTGTGAAAGTAGCTGAAGAAACTAGACCAAACTAGAAATGAGTCCAAGTTCAGATCTTCATCAAAACTTTCCCTACATTGAAGAGCTGTTTGGAATTAGAATCCCAACTCACGCTCGTTATAGAAATAGGTCTTTTCTACAGCATTCGGAGCTGACATTTCCCTGAACTTTGTCAAATTAAGATATGGGGATATGGTTTGAACTCATTGTTAGGACAGTTTTAAGGGCTTCATTCTTCTCCAGGCACATGTGTTGCAGTTAATTTCAGTGGGTTTACAGCAGCATAAGAATGTCTTGGCAGAGTGAAAAAATAAGTTCCTACCAAATAAAATGTGATCTTTACCAGAATCTTACTTTAGCAATTGACTTGTCTGGTGTGTATTTATAGCTTTGCGTTAAGATTTGTATTTACAGTATCGTTATGCACAAAATCTTCCATAGAGAATTTTTTTTCTTTCTCATAATTGAAACAGCAGGAATTAATGATGGGCTGGGGAGGCTTGCTGTTCCTGCAGTAATGAACTGAACTACTTTGAGTGGGTAAGAAAAAAATGTTAATACAGTGATTATTTTGGTCTGAACTAAGTCCTATCATAAAAGATAAAAGTATTAAAATTGCATTAGACATATAAAAAAACGCAACCCAGAATAGTAAACACATTGCAACTGTGTAAGTACTATAGCTTTGATTCTAATGCTCAGCTAATTGCAAGAGAAAATATGATCATTCCCTTCAAAATTGCAAACATTAAATATGACCTTACGTGAGGTCCGTTGAAAACTGAGGCTGCTGCCCTTGTAAATTCATCTTCTCTGTCTCCCTTTCCATTTTTGTCTTTTTATCTTTTCACCTGGGAACTTTTAAATAAAAGTTACAATCTCCTCTGTTGGCTTTATTGAACCACATCCCTCTAGCCAAATCAGTTCTGCCCGAAACAGTGAACTCTCTCCCCTCCTTTCATTTGCCAGTTCTTTAGCTGTCACCATTTCCAAAGGGACCGATGCATCTCGCAGGATAAGCAGGCTGAGGGCTGCCTGCAGTAGAAAAGCTCAACGTGAGCCAGCAATGTGCACTTGCAGCCCAGAAGGCCAACCGTACCCTGGGCTGCATCAAAAGAAGAATGGCCAGCAGGTCAAGGGACGTGATTCTGCCCCTCTACTCTGCTCTCATGAGACCCCACCTGGAGCACTGTGTCCAGCTTTGGAGCCGCTAACATAAGAGGGACATGGACCTGTTGGAGCGAGTCCAGAAGAGGGCCACGAAGATGATCAGAGGGCTGGAACACCTTTCCTGTGAAGACAGGCTGAGAGAGTTGGGGTTGTTCATCCTGGAGAAGAGAAGGCCCCGGGGAGACGTTATAGCAGCCTTCCAGTACTTAAAGGGGGCCTACAAGAAAGATTGGGAGGGACTCTATCAGGGAGGTAGGACAAGGGGTTACAGTTTTAAATTGGAAGAGGGTAGATTTAGATTAGATGTCAGGAAGAAATTTTTGACTATGAGGGTGTTGAGGCACTGGAACAGGTTGCCCAGAGAAGTTATGGATGCCCCATCCCTGGAAGTGTTCAAGGCTGGGTTGGATGGGGCTTTGAGCAGTGTGGTCTATTGGAACGTGTTCCTGTCCATGGCAGGGGGGTGGGAACTAGATGATCTTTATGGTCCCTTCCAACCTAAGCCATTCTATGATTCTGTAATTCTATGAAAATACAGCAGTATGGCATAACCAGGAGGCGCCTAAGTGCCCAAGGTAGGGGGTCAGCGAAGCTGGGGTAAATGGGCTAGGATTGCCCTGCTGCTGTCATCAGAATGGAATAGCAGCTCACTGTGAAGTCTGGGTTTGTGTTTGAGATATCCCATAAGTTTTGGCTGCTCAGGCTGTTTGTATTCAACTGTTTGTCCCTTTTGTTTCTGAAAAGTATTCTTGTCCCCTCTCCCAAGAACAGTGTCTCTTGTGTTGCAGTGCCTTGGAACTTAAGGGACACGCAAATATTGAACACCAGTAATTACTGACTTACACAATCAGCCAAAAATTGAGATCTGTTATGCTGTCTCCATGAGCCTAGCAGAGACACAATGTGTTCAGTTTTTTCCTTAACAAATTTTAGTTAATTTAGGAGTATATGGAAAAGTCCTCCTTCCCTGGAGACAGTCCCTGACTTCCCTGTGCCTTGGATTCAATGCAGAAGCCATCGTTTTCAGGTTTTCCTTCAAGTCTTGCTAAAAGTCTTGTTCTAACTTTCTTTGTCCTTCTTTCTGCATATCATCCTGTAGTATCTCTTAGTCTCATATGGACATCCAGTTGGTGTTCAGGCAGTTCCCTTTTCCATGGCTGTTTTTTCACCCTGTAGAAGACATCTGAGCTTCCTGGCTGGGCTCCTGGGGGGTGGCCTCTCTTGCTTCAGCCATCTAATCCACTCAGCAGACTCAATCCCTTCTCACTCTCGTACTGAATGAAAGCTGCTTTTCACTTCCACCTGGTTCCATGTTGTTTCACACAACTCCTGGAATAATATTATCCATTCTCCTTTGTCACTGTTAATTCTCTCAGAAGAAAATGTGCAAAACCAACTTCCTACTTAAAATACACACACTGTGATGTTTTGAAAACATTTGGTGTTTCCTAGGTGTCCTGGTTTGAGCGACACAGGACTAATTTCTAATAATTGGGAAGACTGCATTTTTAGAAGTCTCTAGTGTCTGAATTTGCGAAAATATTTACTTTCTAGACAGCTATGGTATGCGGGTTTCAAGGTCTCAGTGTTTTCGAGCTTGCCAGGTGCAGGGATGAGGAGGAGCAAGACCCGAGAACTTGATCCAAGCTGGCCAACAGGATTATTTCATACCATGAACATCACAGTCAATATAAATTAGAAAGTTTGGTGCGAAGTTCTCTCTCTCCCTTGATGGTTGCCATCCTGAGAACTCCGTGCCCAGGTGCCAGACCCCTGAGGCCTTCCCTTCCTCCTGAAGTCGTAGCCCGCACAGTGTCTGACATTTGCTGTCCACTACTGGGAGTGCTCAGCTTCCTACTGGTAGAGTATAACCTTTGCATATTCTGTATAGGTATTGGGATCAATATTGGTTCTTTAGTGCTATTAATGTCAATTATTGAATCTTATTCTATTAAATCGGTTTATATTTCAACCCTCAGGTTTCCTTTTTTTTCCCCGATTCCCCTTTCCAGGTGGGGAGGGGTCATCAGATGATAGAATGATTGTCTAAATGACAATAAATTGTTATGGGTTTCTCAAACCATAACACTAGGTCAGCTGCTTATTGTGATTTACTTATTGTTTGTTCAGCGTATACCAAGACTGCTGTTCGGGTGTCTAGCACTGTGGGGCTATATGGTAGCATGATAGCATGATTATTGCAGTATAAATTATAATAGATTTAAAAGATGAACTAAACTTTTAGAACTTTCAGGAAGAAGTTTGAATTTCAGATGTTTGGGGAATGGCTTTCTCTGTCTAAGTCTTCTTGGACATTGATGCTTTTGCTAACAGTTGTGTTGTGAACCACCATTCCTCAGGATATTCTGAGACTCCAGCTCCAGTCACACTCTCTGAGATTTTCTGCTTTCATTTAAAGCAAAATCAAAGAATGGATGAGCCTGTACACAGGGTTGAGGCCAAAGGGCAAATAAGAAAAGAAACCCCTAAGTATTTTTAGTTTCAGAATTTAGTCAGTAAATATCTTTTTTTTTTTTTTTTTTAGAGGCTTTGGCCTTGATTTTTCAGTGTTTGAGCTTGGCAGTATTGTGTCCGTTATGTTGGCTGTAATTCCACTGCATAGCAAGACGAAATGTATCCATATGATATGTGTATTGGTGAACCTTCTGGAGTACTGAGGGACTTACTTCTATGCCGGTCTGGCTTCTGGGGAATTACAGTATTGCTGCACTTCCAGAAAAGATCAGAAAGATATCCCTGACAAAAAAACCCACCGGATGCTGCCCAAGCTTGCTGGCCTAGGTGTGCCAGGGAGCTGGTGGTCCAGTTTGTGATACAAAGATGCTCTAGTACGCTCTCTCTCCTGAACAATAGTTCATAGTTCAGATGAAGCAGATGATAGTTATCAGAGCTACGTGAGGTTTGCCATCCATAAAATGAGGCCCAAAGTGTATTTATGTAGTTCATGCTTTTTCCCCCTCAGGACAGGGCTGGATGGTTATTTTCCGTTAAATAAAAAAAAGAGGAAGGGAAGGTATTTTCCTTTAAAAGAAATGAACGTGTAAGGGCTTGAGTTTTCTTAAAACTTTTTAGAGTTAGCCTGGTTTTCTATGGAAATTAGTCTCATTGCAATCTCTGTGTCTGTCTTCAGTTTCCCTTGCAATAACTTTTCAAATGTTGGTTGAATTTATTCAGATTTGACAGGGGAGAAAAGGTCTATCTTTGTATGAGTTTCATAAAAAAAGGCATCTAGATAGATGAGACTGTGATTAGTACTCCCGCCAAAGGAAAAAAAGGCACTGTAGGCTCAACCACATTATTAAACAGCTGAGAGTCCAAGCAGGAGACTGGCATAGAAAAAATGCCCTGAGGCTGTCTCAGAGAGTCTTCCCTGCTCCTGTTTCCATTTTTTTTGCCACCCAGATTGCCCAGCATCTCAGTGGTAAAGGCAGCAAAGTAAAACGAACCCATGTCTTTTTTCCTGGGTGTATTTGAGGTAGGATTGCCTCTTGTTAGAGCAGGATACCAGTGCACCTGCAGCATCAGCATGACACATCAGGAACTTCAGAGAGCGCTCACTATTGGAAAGCTACCTAATGCCCCCAAAACTAGCTGATCTCAAGCCCTCTAAAGTTCAGAGGAGGCTTTCAGTTGGTTTTGGAAGAGGCTTCAAGGTCCTTGAAGACGAGTAAATTAGTCTGTGTTAAGCTTCATGAAGGCTTTTTGTGGTCTGTGTATGTCATCATTGCTCCAAGGTAAGCTCTACAAGACATAACCCCACTGCAGACTGGAAGATGGTGTAGAAATGTACAGGTCAGTGGAAACCTGTGACCTGCAAGCGGGACTGTGTAGTGCAGTAGGGCACCGTACAGGATTTACCAGCTTGGTCCGGATGTGGTGTCCTGGCTTGTTGCCATGGTACTTCCAGATTAAGAAGACCTGGGCTCCATACGTACATGCAGTGTGAGGTTAAAACAGCTCCACTGCATCCAACCTTGGACTTTGCAACATTAGCCATCTTAGGCTTTCCTATGCTGCTTGTTCCACCCTGTCCTTCCAGCTTCAGAGTTAGAGGAAACTGTGCTTGCTTGTGTCTTTCCCGTTCCTGAACATCTACTGTCCGTAGGGCACACCACGGCATAAGGGGCCATAGCTATTGTAAGTTTGAGGCCAGGCAGTCTTCAGCCCCTTGTGGGCTAGTCGGGTGACGCTATGTCACAGAAATTTCCATGTGAAGGACAAAAGTCCTAGTAGTTTTCCTGGAGAAAGGTGCTCTTTTACTCTATTACCAGCATCTCTGTAGCTGCCATTTAGTGTCATTTAGCAACTCAAGGGCAAGATGGTTCAGCATCCCATGGGCAGTGTGCTGCTCTGCAGCTGCCCAGAGTATGTGCACCAAGCCCTAGTTTTAGTGTAGATAGGTGTATGTAAATAAGGCGGCATTTTTTCCTCTGGTAGAACTTCATGGAATTTGTGATCAATGAGGCCCCCTGGAGCTCTTTAGAAAAGCAGTTTTATGAGCAGTAGAGCTGCTGAGAGCTGGTTGCTTATGATTTATGTCTTGTGATTAGGTTATCTGGAATTTAATATGTTCCTAGTGCTAGTTAAAGTATCCTCAATAATGTCTCTCTCTTATGTGGAGTCTCTAGTGCCCAAGAAAGACTGCGATCACAGTAGCAGGAAAACTATTACAGTCTTTCTCCTCTCCTTACCTACCTGCTTTCAGGAAACTCATAAGAATGCAAAACTTTTGAGGCACGTGTAGTGCCAAATCAGGCTGAAAACAGTCAAAAGCATCAAAAATTATTAGAGAGGGACAGATAGAAGTATACATATGCACGTACCACAATTGCACCAGCCAGATTTCTTAAGGACCCAAGCTAAAAGTACATGAAGTGGCCAAAAAAAAAAAAAAAA
>VUYV01000065.1:1037907-1092679 GCA_008711295.1 Anarhynchus alexandrinus | reverse complement strand
GCTGTAATTAATGGAAAAACTCCCTTTAAGTTTAGTGAATCAGGAATTGAGTCTTAAGACACTTGAAATATTACTATCAGTGGAAATACACTGGCCCTGATTCCTCTTTGTTCTACTCAGGTCACCTGTTTCAGCTCAGCAGCTCTCAAAATTTCCAATGTATTCACCCACCCACATGCTCAAATCTTGAGATGTCAAAGTCATGAGTTTTTTCTTTCTTTTCAAATAAATCATGGCATCCATGGCTCCAGAGACAGCTTGACAAAAATGTAGCTGTAACTGGGAAGTGTACGGAGATTAATTAAAACAGCCAGTTCTCACTCGCTGAGAAGTTTCTCAGATTTGGGAACTGAAACCTCCAGTGCTGGGATACACCTTAAAAATTAATGCTTTTGAAAGCTTGAGCCAAATCACATTTAGATATTTCTGGGATCTAGGCAAAAAGAATAATCAGTTTTGTTTTGAGGACGTAATGAAGGTTTCTTTTTAGGGATTTACAACTTCAGAAGTAGTTTCTCCTCTATGTAGGGTAGTGGTGCCTTGGTAAAACCGTAGAACCACTTTGCAGGATGAGTGAACTGATGTCTAGCACAAAATATTACTGCCGTCAGTGCTCCATGATTATCTGAGTCCATATACCTAAAGGGTAGAATTATACTTTATTTTGTGTGAGTAACCTGTAACAAAGTAATGTGAGGGCTTGTTTAAACTTGCCTTGGATGTGGTGTCCCCACATCTCCATGGAGTCGGTGTTACCGTCTAGATAGGGCTGAGCTGAGGTACAGAGAATCAGGGAAGGGAACAGGTTGTGCACTCCAGTGCAGCGCGCAGTGCTCAGCTGTCCCTTACTTTGCCAGTGCAAAGTCACTGGCTGTTGTTTCCATACGCTGAAGGAGCATACGGAACTTTCATATATTCTTGGATAAATTATCTGTCTTATAAACATCCTCCTCAGCATCATGAAGTGAAAAGAAAAAAAGTGACAGGCTATATTTAATGATTAACCCCCCCACACACACTAAAGGCTATTCAGTCTGAATGCATGTAACTAGCGGGGCACGGTGGCAGTTTGACTCACACTCTGTGGGCTCTCACTGTCAACACAGCGATGCTCTGAACCATTAATAATAATGTGACGTTTTAGCTGGGGGGAGATACATGTCTCTTGAAACTGCATTTCTGTCTTCCACCCACCCCACTCTAGCAGTCATCTGGATTTATTGAATAAGGTTAATGGATTATTTAGCAGGTTTCTCCAGCCATTATCAGCTACCACACTCTGTTTATGTGGCTGGCCTCTTCTGTTCTGTCAGCTGTCATAAGCTTCTCAATTAGAAAAGGAAAAAATAAAGTATGAAATAGGTAACTATGGTTACCTGTGATGTGGGTTTTTAAGAAGTGCTCAGAAACCTAGTGGCAACAGAGTTTGGAAGTTCAAAGCTTTAATTTATTCAAGAACTCTCTTGAATCAGAGTATCAAAAGCATTTAGAATACATTCAGAACATTTTCTTTTGTAGAACAATATTGCAGTCCTAAGCAGAAGCCATCATACAGACCAGCTGCTTGCTTTGCTCACGTGCG
Source organism: Anarhynchus alexandrinus (assembly GCA_008711295.1). Taxonomy (NCBI): domain Eukaryota; kingdom Metazoa; phylum Chordata; class Aves; order Charadriiformes; family Charadriidae; genus Anarhynchus; species Anarhynchus alexandrinus. The sequence continues at coordinate 1,091,097 of VUYV01000065.1, read as the reverse complement.
AAGAAAATAGGAACAGGAGAGAGTAAATATGCCCTTGTTCCACTTTTCTTCTGCAGAGACCGGTGGCCTTTGCAGTGGAATAGCTTGTGAAAGCGGTGGTTTCCTGGAGAAGCGGTGCTTCCGTGTCCTGCTGTATTCCTATTTACACAGAAATGATGATTTTTAAAGTGGTCGTACAGAGCCCTGAAGTTGTGTTTGCTTCAGGGCATCTTTCAAGTAAATGTGCCTACCTCAAAAATTCAGCCCCCATCAAGCTTAATTTAATGAGAAGACAGGATAATGTTAAAAACTTTTAATTGGGCCAAAAGTGCCCTATGAAACATGTGTCTTAAGGTCAAAAACATGTGTCTTAAGGTCTCGAGTGTTTCACGGGGATCAGTGGAATTATATACATACTTGCCTTTTGCAAAGCAGGGAGCTGCTGTATGCTCTTCTTGTAGGATTTTCATCTGAACACACAAGATAGTAGCCACCACAGTGTTCCCTGTATGCTCGGTGGGCACTGTCCAAGAAAAGGGGAGAATAAGAAGTTCAGCTGTCCAAAAACACTGTCTCATCAGAACCAGCCAAGTACACAGAGTACAGGAAAGACCTGTTTTGTCACTATTTTATTATCATAATATGCAACATAAGGTGAATGCTGGAAAGCCTTGCGTCCAGTCTGGCAGCTCTAGTTGTATTATAAGCTGCTCTATATTTTGTGCATTGCATGCTAACGCTACTGGGCTGTGGGGGGTGGTAGGGCTGGGGCTCCTGACTGACAGAAACCAGCACCAAAAATGCTTTTCTCCAGCCCCTGCCTAGCTGCTTCTAAAGCCAGGCAAATTCAGTCTTTCACAGTAATTAAGCATTCGTCAGGTTGCAAGGTGTAGTCTTCAGGTGTTGGAGAAGAAGTCAGATAACTGAATTTGTCAGTTATTGCTGAATCCCGAGAGTGACCTCCAGGAGTTACAAAGTGCACTAATCCCTCTGTTAGATGTTTGCTGGATCCGGTCTTCCTGCTGGTGATTTTGCTTTGTCATAAGACCGTTTTCTAGAAAGGCAGCACAGTAACTCTGAAGCCTCTAAATGCTTACCCCAAGTCCTCCTGTTTAACCAACTTGAAACAAATAGCATATAATTTATTAAGGGTGCATAAAGTTGAGAGTATTGCAGTTCAGTCAGATGCAGGGCATAGCCATGAAAGGTCACAGTTCTTATGGTATTGTTTGAAGTGCTGGAGAATTTCTAATGTGTTTGCACTGTGGCTCCGTTCGTTCTGAAACTGAGGGAAGGCTGTGCTTGTATCTGTTAATCTGGAGGTTCCTTATTAATAGGCTGCACACTTCATTGATTTTTAATTAATTTCTGAAGAGACACAGAGGATAAGTGCTGCAGCCCACAGACATCTCTGTACTTATTGCAGTCCACATCTGTATTGATTGCCTGCCTAAGGAGCAGAAGTAATCCATTTTAAATACACTTTCTTGGAGAGAGTGAATGCTCTACACAATACACTCTCCCAATTGTAATTGTATTGGCAAGAGGTCAGTGGCTGGGGTGGGGGAAAGGTAGCCCGTTGTTTAGCATGCTGCTGGCCATCCGACCGCGGGCTTCTCTGCAGGCTTCGCTTCAAGAAAGCCAAGTTATCTCCCTTCGGGGCAGTTTATAACTACAAAGTATTAAGAAAGCACTGGTCACAGCTCCACTGGTAAAGTTGCACTAGGAGGTCTTTTATAGGATGCATTTAGCCTGCCTGCCTCTTCAGAGGAAGCAGCTGGAGTAAGTCTAACTGTAGCAATTAATCTGAGAGAAGAATAGCATTCAAAAAGCCCTTTCAAATCACTAATGCGCTGATACCTCTCTCTTTGGTTGCCACTTTGAAAAGCATCAAACACTTTCCAGGAGTATGTGATCCACTGGGAGCTGAAAGCTGAAGTCTGTGAGCACTCCCCAAATCAGAGGATAGGTACGTTCTTCCTGCTGGCATGTGTAGCACAGGTTACTAGGATTCACTTTTGAAACAGTAATTCACAGTCTTTGTCATAAGGAATGCGTTACTGCCAGCCTCTTAACTGTAGTTACTTTTCAATGAGTGTTTATTGCCCAGCAAGGAGAGTTTTGCAGTCGTGAGTTTATTATTTAGGCAGTTAGTTCTTACTTAAAGGCTTCTTTTACAGAAAAAGGTAACATGTAGCTACAGTTGCAGCCAAAACAGTGCTGAGTACTTCTGTGCTTCCTGGACAAAGGTGGGTTGTGTGAGCGTTAGTGGACACGGCAAGCGTTAAGATCTCACTCGCAGAGCCCAGGCCCTGTGGTACATCTGGGAAAGGGGGTCCCTTCAGTGAAACAGAAATCTGCATCTGAACAGTCAGTCTTTTTCTTATAAAGAGACCGTCAGTAGATTTCTACCTTGCTTTTTTCTCTTCCTACATGGGGCAATGCATGCAAAGGACAGTCTCTTGAAAACACCTGACTGGTTTGTGTGCTCACCTTCAGAAGCCCTTGTGAGAAGCGGATACTGCAGAGCTAGCAGGGAGGCATCAGATGCTAAGTACTGTATCAAAGTGTTGGGGGTGACCCTTTACCCATGAGTCCCTGACTTTATTAAGTTTTTCCTATTACAGCTCTTAGTCCTGTTCAGAAACTGTCTTGGTGTGTCTCTGTTGCAACGTATATTTGCGCATTGCGTTTATGTGGGCCTAATGAGGGTATGAGAGGAGCTGCAAAGCTGTATCCAGGTTACTGTGTCCTTACTGGTGATATGCTTATTATAAGCGCAGCTACAAGCTACAGTTTCTCTCGCCTCTTTGGGCTGCCTAAGATGAGCTGTGATTTTCTTCAGAGATTATACGACAACATCCCTGTCCTTTTGAGCACTTTGGGAATAGGGAGAAGGTACTGCAGGAGGCTAAGGTAGCCTGTGCCCACAAAACCCAGGAGGCTGAGACACCTGGCCCAAGTGAAGTGGTAACACAGCCAATAGGAGCCAGTTTGCCATTAAAGGAACTAAAGCTGGCATAGGAGAGCACCTTGCACCCAGATGTCTTGAGGAAGCACTGTGGCAACAGTCTTGAGTTAATTCCAAAATGGAGATTAGATACAACTCCACAGCTCCCTCACTCGGGAATGTCATGCATAGGAATGAACTTTTTTTTTTTTTTTCTCCCATTCTAAACATCCCATGTAGCAGCTGCACAGATGTGACTGTAGGTGGGACCAGAACTTGGAGGCACATGCAGTATGGGCAGTATTGAAATACCTGTTTGCTACTTAATATATTTATGTAACATCTTTCATCAGAAGAACATGAAGTGCTTCACAGACTCTTTATGGTCAGCACCACCTAATCTAGATACCTGCATAATTTGAGGGAACCAGGGAGACAACTCATACTTTTCACAGGAGTTCAGACAGAGGACATGTTTGATGATGCCAGCGGAACAAACTCACCTTCTGCTGATGCCCGAAGAACTTCAACACCCAACCAGGATAGATAGCTAGGTTTTAAAGACCCCACAACCTCACAATCCTGAACCAGTCAGTTCAGTGGTGACCTATTTATCTATGCTTTGAAGGGGTGAGAAGACACTCCTAAGATTTTAATTTAGGATTGCAGTGGGTCTGGGCCCATCAAAATGTCTGCTCAGTCCAGTCAGTTAAGTCTTGAAATGTCATAAGCTTGCGAACTTGCTTCTCCTCTCATTTCTTTCTATTCTTTCTCCCTTTATGCATCACCTGTCATTTTGGAGTAACCTGCATTTTTCCTGTAATTCTCATCTATGCTATAGCCTCATAGCCTCTTTCCTTTACCTTTTGCTTCCTGACTTTGTTTTGACCTGTTACGCTTTAGCGTCTTTTTTATTCTGTGTCCTGGGCCATAGCTCAGCAATGCAGTAAATCAAGCTTTAGGACTCCTATTACTGGAACAAATATACTGCAGCAGCCACATGATGCAGAGCAAAGATCTGGTGTAGACTTTTTTTTTCCAGACTTGTTCTTTTGATAGGTGAGTGGCATGTTTATACTGCCACAGGTGGCATGTGTCCCCCTGTGGTTGGTACGAAGCCAGCTCATCTCGATTTTGTGCTTCAGCTGAGTCAGCCAATGTGTGATCACACTCCCATGTGTGAGCAGACAGAATTTGTACTTCTGGGTGATCCACAACTGCAGAGATTAAGATTCCAACCTGTGTGCAAAACATCACTGCTAACTCTTTTCACGGCAGAACTAGCTTGACTTACCTGTGCAGGAGTTGTATTTGCACTGGTTATCTTTCCATAGGGTTAATAATCCAGCTGCACTGGGATCCTGCCTCTTAAGTCAAGTACAGATAATCTTGGGCTTGCTTCTGTGTACTCTGAACTGTTTAGTCTGAAACCATTTAGCAATGTCACAGCAGGACTGTGAGAAAAGGGATATATATTAGCAGGCACGAATACACAGCATCCACACTGCTCGCGTCACACCACCTCGGCGTGCAGGTCGAGCAAAGTTGTAGCTGTCTGGTCCTGGGCAGGTGGACGGATCCAAAGCAGCTGTAGGAAAATCCAGCTAGTTATATCAGCTTTGTGTCCTAAGGCTGCATCTAAAGACAGCCAGCTTGAAATAAAAGCACTTTTACCCCAAAATATGGCTTGTTACACGTGAATAGCACATTGCTTCAAACTTAAGTAAACTGTAGAGAAGAGAAACTTTGAAAGACAGTGAGCTTAGTCAAGGGAACGGGAGATGGCAAGAAGTATATTACTATCACGTGAGCTTTCTTTGTCTACCTTTTACCAAAGAGAGAAAGAGGTATTAGTTTACCCCATATAAATGGGAAGTAATTGAACTCCTAAGTATGTGGGGTTATACCACAGCCCAGGATGCAGGAATGGGCTGCTTCCCAGCTGTACCAGAGTTGTCAAAACTCCGGACATTTTCAGAAATCCTTGGCAGCTACCCTGGTGGAGGTATGCATAGCACAAGGTGTGAGTCCCCAGCTCAGTCTGGCAGCTTTGGACTGAAATAGTTAGCATCCTTCGCTTTCCCTTGGCTGTGAGGATGACCTCCAGTCCCAGCTCCCAAGCAGACCTACATAACAAATCACACCTCTGCAGCTGAGTCAGTGTATTTCAGAGCAGTGTCAGTTTTTCCCTCCCACAGCTATCTCTGGAGTAACAGCTACTTAGATGATTCTGGTTGCTCCTGACAACAAAGGGCACCACGTTTTCCTTGAAAGCTTATTTAGCCCCAGGTAAAATTACACTTTTTCCATGGGGTAAGCGGGGAAAAGATGATCATTTCAAGCTTTCTGTAGTGATTCCTGTTATTAAGCTAGCCTCAAGTTATTAGGATGAAAAGAGGGCAGTCTCCAAGGCTGGAGATTAACGTCCATGAGATTTGAGTTGGGCTTGAAATTTTCTTCCTTCACGTACCTGTTTGATGAATCTGCCATGTGTGCTGGCTTTGGTGGGTGGAAGTTATTATCGAAGAAAGGCAGGCTGCTCTTAATTTCTGGGTGGGATAAGATCAACATTCCCTCTATTTAGGGAGATAATAATGTTTATTATAGAAAACAGCAAAAAAAAAAGTGTTTATAGTACACCTGCTGTCTGCTGGTATTGGTGAAGTTCTTGGGGCAGGTGAAGGTCTTTATTCTTATCTTTTTAATTTCCATTGTCTTGCAAAATGATGTCTTGCATCGTGCAAAGACATATGTATGTAGTTAAACTTTAGTTAGTGATTCAACACACTTCAGTTCATCTCTGGTAATTATCCCAAAAGGACTTTGCATTTAATGACTTACGTACCTGCTTAAATTCTGTCTTGAGTAATGAGTGCCTTTTTTCTGGAAATGAGGTGCAGGCACCTCATGGAAAGAGCTTTCAGAAAAGGCTGATGCAGTTCAAAGAGTTGGACGTGCCTTGAGCGGCAGCTGCCACCTTTGAAATGAATCCAGAAGCATCCTCAGTGGGGAGGTGGGACTCTGAAAAGTCCAGAAAAGTGAAGGAAATCAAATAACAGTATCTGAAACAGTCTGTGCTTGTAACTCTTAGGCGCTGAGCTGTACTAATGGAGGCTGTGCTCAGAAACTGCCCTCAGGAACTGGGAGACAAATGACAGCAGCAGAAAGTAACACTGGCAGTAAAGTAAGAAAACAGCAAATTATGACCATGTCTTAAAGGCAGGAGATTTCAGGGGACAAACCCATAACTTTCCAGAAAAGCATCATTTTCCTTTTAAAAAAAATCCTTTATTCTTTTATTTCCACCACCAGCCCACCTTTGATGATACTCCTCTGTAGATGTCTGCAGCACTGGAAGCCCTAATATTTTATGAACCTAATTTGATACTTTCTATTAGAGTTCAGCACTTAGAAAGATCATATAGCTGTCCCATCTCATTGTCTTCTCTCCTCCCACGGATTTTTTGACAGAAAGTCTCCTTTCCACTGTCCCGCTTCAGTTTGTTGCCAGCACATGCCATTTTCAGGTCTGTCATTTTGATTGTGAAAAGAGCATGAGCATACCTGACTGTACCTGAAACGACCACACCAAATCTGTCTATCCACAGTCCTGGAGACTTCACAAACACTCCATAACAAAATTGGGAAAGACTTTCTTCTTTTATAGCTCTTAATGACTAACTTTTAGTCTATTCAACAAGATAATTTTTGTTCTCTGTTATTTCTAGCCAGCTCTGAGAGTAAACTGATTGGTAGAGAGCAGGATTCACCCAGCTAATAAAACTGCTGATTACATAGAAAACTTATGTACTGTTATTGCATAAAAAACTATCAAGGCTGAAAAGGGCCAGGCAGGAAATGCTTACTGGAGTTCAGCTCGTAGTGGCCATTTACATCTTTCCCGTCCACCTTCCTTTGAACAAAGCCATCTTGGCCTATTCTACCCCTCAGCATTGCTATTAGTTTCCCTGGTGCTGTTGCAAGCTTTGTGTGAAATGCATAAACACGTGGGCAGGTCAGGTTAGTAATTGTGTAGGCGAGGATAAAAGACCTTTAACACTAATCAAAGTCCTGGCAAGGGCATTTGTGGCTGCTTCTGAAAGAAGAAAGAAAATTCTCATAGTTGCATAATCACACGGGTAGAAGGGATTGAGGCTACAGGCAGTTTTACTGCTATTGTATGCCAAAGTAAAGATCCATATAGCACAGGTTTGTCTTCGTATGTGACTCTGGTACTGGGTGAGGATAAGGGGCGCAGCTGTGAAAAATAAAAGGCTGTTCCTCACTCATCCTGAACTTGCAAAGGGAATTCCTCAACTTATCTGTGTTATAGCTGTTTGCAGTGGCTGTTTGACTTCTTAATAGCATTAGGCACTGATTCAGAGAGTGGTTTTATGTTAAGGGATCCAAGCAGTAATTGCATTTCTAATGACATTCTCTGTGAGGAAACCTGTCGTGACTGTGATGAGGAAATATCTGTGGCGGGTAGGTCATGGCTGATTCTTGTGTTCGTGTGAGATGAATCTGGGCTCAGAGATAAAGGGACAACTGATCCTTAATGGCTTAATGTTGACGTTTTTCCTCTCAGTGGTTTCAGCATAAAAGTCCCACCCTATTGTGGATGTTCTAATACATGTACTGAAGTATGGGGTTTCTTATTATCTGGATGTTTTATACCTTGATAATTATATGGGATCTGCATAGCCCTAATTTGGACAAGTCCTGAAGGGCGCTTCATTTCCCCAGCCTCACAGATCACACCACAAATGGCACGGCATAGTGTCTTTTGGATCAGGCTTTAAAGTGTCATTTTTACAAAGAGATCTCTTTTCATTGGCAGGGTCTAGGGTCACTTGTAGTTCTGACTCGTAACTCTCATAAAACGTCCTCTTCGTATTTGATCATGGGCTTTTTGGGTGGTGATGGCACCAGCTGTGTAATACAGAGAGTGGTTTTTTGTTATTGTTCTTCTGTGTCATGTAAAAAGATTAGAGATGCATATAGAGCACTTTTCCTACCAGTTTCAAAAATGCCTTCAGATGATGATTCTTCGGATAGTATATGTTTAGACAGTATTGCTGCAGTGAATACTGTAGGATTCCCATTTTTAGATTGTTTTCAATCTGCTTGTATAATCTCATTTATTGAAAGTATATACATATATATACCTTTTCTCTTATTCTTCCACCATCCACCTTTAGAACTTGTTGATAGGATATCAGGTAAATTGAACATGTTTACACTGGTTATTCCTAAGAGGATTTACATTTCTGCAGGTCGTGGACCTGCAGAAGATTTTGTAGCTGTCAACCCTATATGGGTTGCTTTTAGCTTTGCAGGTGGGAAAAAGCCCCGAGAAGCTCATTTGACAAAGGTGAAGTAAACTATTAAGTACAGTGATACACAGACAGCTATTTTTGCCCTCTTTCTGGATAGAAAAGAAAACCAGGTGTGGTATTGATTAGGAGCAGTTTTCAGGTTAGTGATTAAACATCTTTCTTGTACATAAGAGAGCATGAGGTTAGGTTGAATAAAATATGGTCTTACTAAGACGATATTAAATAATAGCACAAGATTGCGATAAATGGAAATGAATGAGTAGAATAAGCAGTGAAACATCCTAAGGTAGCCTACATGTTTAAAAAATGCTTGGAAATTAAATACGTAGAGAAGGTAAAATAAGACCAAGGAAGCACAGTTAAGGGTTTGATTGTTTAACTCTTTCAATGAAGGATGTTTCTGGACACCTTACCATCCATTCCTGCCATCATTAGCTAAAGATAGGAGGCTAAAGCCTTGGTACAGGTCATCTGTTCTGATTTTAACAAGACAGAAATTCTATTTCTTCATTTCTGCCAAAAGAAATCTGCAATATCTTCATATCGTTTCACTGCTGATAGGTGCAAGTTGATCCATTAAAAATGACAATTTTATTTGGGCCTAGTGTTTTCTTATACCAACAGAATTATCTCATCAAATTCTCTGGGTTCTTGTGTCTTTGTTAGATTTTGCCCACCAAGATCTGTTTACAGGTTTGTACCTTCCTGCCCTCTCCTCCTCCCCTCCCTTATTCTGAGGTATTGAGAATTTTGACCAAATAAGGATATTGGAAGTTATGTCAAATCTATGAAGTTTTAGAAGTATTTTTGTCCATTCCAAAAGTTTGAGATATTTCCTAAGCTAAGTAGAAAGGAAGTGTAGGCAGCACCTTGGCACTTTTTGGTCAGGGAGGAACTCTTGCAGTGAAAGATGCACGATTGAAGAGAGATACTGAAGCCCGTCGAAGCTGGAGGAAGAGACTGTGAGCTACAGGAGAAAAGTGTTTGCGGGAAGCATAAGGGCACCTCTCTGTTTGCACATGACATGCACATGGTGCTCTCTCAGTGGCTTTCTGAGGCATGTCTGGACAGGTTGGTTAACACCTACCTGTAGACATCTCATCTGCAGGCCCCCCCAGGTGAAAGGGAGAGGCATGAGACTGGGAGGCTGCTGTAGTCCACCTGCTTCCCAGACTACTTGGTATGAGCAATGCTGTTGAAGTGCTTTCTGGTTACTGTTCAGTGTTAGAGATGTGAAAAAGGATTTATATGAATTCCCAATCTGCCTGAATTTTACGGGGCCACTTTTGTGGTTGTTTTCTCTCTATTACACAGTGTCGTTGCTATTGACTGTGTTGTCTTTTCCCAGTTGGATTTCTTCAGATGGTAATTCTTGTGCTAAGTCGTGGTGCCTCTGGTTTCATAGTGTGTTTGTTGTGTGACTCACAATTGTTTGACCTATGGGATTTATTTGTCCTTTTTCTACAGGTTTTAATTTGATGTCGAAAAACATTATGCTTTCAAAGACTTACAGTTCTGATGTTCAACAGCCAAAAGTATTGATTTGCAATTGGCAGGAGGGTGTGTTTGCTTCAGCTAGCAGTGCTTTTAAAAAATAATTCCATTTGCTTTATGCCAAAGAGTCCCTGCGTCCCCTTTCAGACCACCTTTGTGTTGACTGCAGCAAACACTACCACATTAAAAATGAAATAGTGTTTGTGCCAAATGTTCTCCCACATATTTTCAAACCTTTTAGCGGTGCTTGCACTGAAATTCTTCACCTAAAAGCCAAAACAGTTCAGAGCTTCATTTGATGTTTTTTCTAAAGGCATCCACTTTCTGTCAAGAAAGGGCTACATTCTGGCCCAGTGATCACAAGTGGTGGCCTGCCCCGTACACATTGTCCTCCTGGTATGTATGGGGATAAGTACGTGTGAGCTTCTTACGCTGTGAAAGGGAATAAAATCTGGCCCGTGACACTGAGTAATCTGGTTATTTTAATCACTACCTGTGACCCTCTGAATTATCATCTGTGTTACGGGATAATATGATCTCTTCGGTATTCAACAATGTCTTTTAAAAATTACCATATATATTATACAGAGCTAATATATTAAGAGATACCTTAAGGGTAATTATCAAGTGTGTAATTTCATCTGTAGGTTCTTATAATGATGGTTAATGTCATAAATGCCTTTTAATGAAATTATAGGCCTGTAACCCTGCCTGACTATCCTTTGTGTGTCATACAATTAGTAAGATCAAGTTTTGGTGTTCATCTCAGTGTCACGAAGCATCATGTAAACTTCCATGAGGTTAGTCTCTCATCAGAGTAAGAATAAGGTTAAGGCCAGGTAGCTTGAGTGTATGTTACCTTATCTTTAAGAGCAGCTGGATGGGCTTGTTAACAAAAGTACTTCTAACAGAACATATATGCTCATAAAAAAAAAAAAAGGCCATTGATCTAGTGTCTTATTATAATACTACATGGAAATTTTAAGGGAGTGAAAAGGCAAGTGGGTTGCAGCAGTTGGAATAAAGAATTGTTTTCCTTCTAATTCACTGAGGGTAGTGAAAATTTGTGTCCAACTGAAAAGCATTTGGAGATGGATGAGAAGCTTCATCTTGAATTGAAGACACTTGCCTGGAATTTAGAAGAGCTGGAGTTATTTCCCAGTCCGACCTAATGTCTGTGGGGCTCTGGCTAAGTTGATTATTTTTTATCGTCTTCAGATTTAGTGTCTGAAAAATTAGGGGCATAATATTTCTTTTCTTTGTCTTACATTTCCAGGTTTTAAACTTGCTGAAGCAAAGGAGATATCTATGTGGTTTTTGTTTGTTTGTTTGGTTTTTTTTCCTTTGGCAGTTATCATAGAATCTTACAGAATTGTTCAAATTGGAAGCAACCTTAAGTCACATAATCCCACCTCCTGCTCAGATCAAGGGCAGTGTTGAACTTCTACCCTCCAGGCCATTTTCTTATTGTGAATAGTAATAAGGGAACCAGAAATTTTACATGTCACCAGTGAAGATCATGTAAGACTCATTAAAATTATTTACTGTTGTCTTTCAGGGAATGATGTACCTGGAAGAGAGGAGACTTGTCCACCGGGATTTGGCAGCCCGTAATGTCTTGGTCAAGTCACCAAACCATGTGAAGATCACTGACTTCGGATTGGCCAGACTTTTGGAAGGGGATGAGAAGGAGTATAATGCTGATGGAGGGAAGGTGAGTGCTGTACATGTCTGGAAGTAAATATATCACTGTGACAAACCTCCTGAAGTTACTCTTTAGGGCAGTGTATCCCTATGGGACTATTATCTGTGTAAGACTGTCAGTGACTTAGCAAACTGTGTTGTGACAGCACACGTAAAAGCTGCACATTTTTTGCTCACTGAGCTTCTCTAGATGCCAGAATATAATTGTCTGAACAGTTTTCACACTCAGAATTAGGTTTTGTTCATATGCTTCATTTTGTGTCTTGTTTTGAAGACTTCTGAAGTCCATTCAATGAATGACAGATGTGGCGCATTTCTGCCAAGCCCCTTTCTCTGGTCAGTGTGGACCTCAATAACTTGCAGTCCCATTTTCCCAGACAAGTAATTTTCCAGAAACTAAAAGGAAGGCCACAGAACATGTTTGTAGCATATGAGAGTTTACATATGCTCAGCAAAGAGCCACCTCTTGTATCACACTGGAAGAGCCTGCGTATGCTATTTCTTGCATCCAAGTCTCCAATACCATGCTGAATGCCAGGCCACTAAAAAGCTAGCTTGAGGATAATTTTGAAACCAGACATTTTCCCATATTACTTTTCAGCATACCGCACAACATTCACGCTGTGCCTCGCCTCATTTCTAATGCCTTCAGATTAATGCATTATAAAACTTAGAAGGCTGCAAGTAAAGGCTGTAAGTACATTCTGCTGCTGGCTGCTCCCTAAACATCTTGAAATTCCACATTTCAACCTGTCACAAAATCCCAAGGGATTCTGCCTCTCCTGTCATTCCTTTTCCTGAATGTTCAGTTTGCTTTCTGTCTACTTGCTATCTTTGTTTTTCTGTGCTCACTCATGCCCTTGTCTGGGACAAACAGCTGTTGCCAGTGTGTGCATTTCTCCTGGATGGGCTGCTGCTTTATTTGTGTGGCTGCTGCCCTTGGCAGCTGCTGCGTGGATTACATTGGCATTTCAGTCAACGAGGTGAAGAGCTTGAAAGGAGTCACCGGTGCTTTCCCATTTCCCCAGTAAAGAGACCTCCTGGCAGGGAAGGTGGAGTTTTGGCAGTCTTCCCTGATTCCTTCAGTTCTCTAATCCCCTCTTCAGTAACCCCTCTGCCTCTTCCCTCCATCAGCCAGTGAATGACAGAAAATGAGCTGGTCCTTGCAAACCAGCTGTTCCCTGGCAGCTGTTAGATGGTGTCTTGGACTTGTGAGGCCAATCACACTGCTGGGAGTTCTGGAGCAGGATTTACATGTCAGATGTGTCACTTCCCAGTTCCAGAAAAGTGTCCTGTGAAATCCAGCAGACATTTGCAGCTTAAAGTTTTATTGAGAGCATACTAAGACAGGTTCAGACTGGATAAAAGGGAAAACTTTTTCACCATGAGGATAATGAAGCAGTTGATCAAGTTGCCCAGGGAGGTGGTGCAGTTTCCATCCTTGGATATTTTCAAGTCCAGACTGGATAAAACCCTGAGTAACTTGGGCTGATCTCATAGCTGAACCTGCTTTGAGCCCGAGGTTGGACTAGAGACCTCCTGAGGTCCCTTCCAACCTGAGTTATCCCATGCTGAGCAATGCAGCTTTGCTACTTCAGCAATTGTTCAAGTTTGGAACAACCCAGTCATATTTAATGGGAATGAAAGTGATACCTTTCTGCAGAGTTTAGTGGAGGGGGATGAACTCTCTTTGCAAGTGCTAAGCCAACCTTTATTAAAGAGTGCTGTTTTGCCATAACTGTATAGGTTGTGTTCATTAGCCAACTTCATGGAAGGTATTTTCATAAGGGTTTGAATGAAGACACATCCTCTGCTTTGACACCCACCATCTGTTCAGATTTTGCGTGCAGTTACGTATGTCTCCAGTTTATTCTAGCACATCTGCCATAGTTCCAAATTAGAGGCGACCCATACAAGTCCATGCCAGGTAGAAATGTGGTTTTAATGTCTGTCCATTAGAAATTAATGGACTGCAAGACCATGCCTCACAGGCCCAGCTCAGCAACAGGAAACACCATGAATCTCATTTTAACATGAACTCAAGAGGGCGAACCCTTATGCCAAACCTAGGTTTGTGTTTGCCTACACAGCCTCCTCTGTCAGAATAGGTGAGCTCACCGCAACGGTGATTCAGAGCCAAAGGCTAACTTGGGACTTTTGACTTGCTTTCAGGAGCAGTTTTTCTCACTGCAGTAATGGTACAGAGAACTGGGAAGGCTAAGTTCCTAACAAATATTGGGAGTTAGAAACTAAGCACTGTACATTCTCCCCATTGCCTGTTTACTCTGATGATGATTATGTGGACGGTGAAGTATTATGGACACTGCATTATTAACTAGCCTCATTAGAGAGCAATCGAGATAGCAGTGTCTGGTTTTGTAAACTGTTGAGGCAGAAGAGCTTCTGTATTCCACTTTCTCTGCTGCACTTCAGATTTAGGAGGATTGGATGTAATTTTTGCATTGGTCTCATCTTTATATGGTATGATTAAAAAGTGAGTTGTTCCACTACATCTGAATCAGTAAAATTTGGGTGGTATGAGAATTGGTACGAGAAGTTCTGCAGCTAACAGAATTTCTCACCTCCATATGTTTTGTGAGGCAAAGCCCCATTCTAGAGGGCAAGAACAACCATTTTGACTGCTGAGTGCTGCTGCTTTTTTTTAAGCTTGCAGCTGAAAAGGAAGCAGGGAGGAATCTGATGTCTACATACAGGTTCTATCTGTATTGTTTTAATATTATATTTATAAGCTTACATTTCTATTGTCTTTCCCTAGATGCCAATTAAGTGGATGGCTCTGGAGTGCATACACTACAGGAAATTTACCCATCAGAGTGATGTTTGGAGCTATGGTAAATCTTCATGTGATTAGTTTAAAAATTTGCCTCTTGTAAAGCATTAACTATGTTGTGTTACTGTGTTAAAGATACCCTCTTTTCTTAGAGGAGTTNGTAACTCTAAACAGCAATTGTTACTTGTCTCCTGCGTTAACTTCCCTGCTCACTAAAGTACATTATCATGATGTCCCTGCTGGGATGACTGCCGTAAGGTCTGGGCTGGTAGGAGTTTGGCTGATTATTATGACAGAAGAAGGACTCTTTCAGCTCAGCCACAGATTCATAAAAATACAGCTGCAGGTCATAATTTTCAGCAGTCCTTTGAAAATCTTAACTCTAAAAGCCATGAACGTCAAAAAACATTTTCAGGCTTATGGGACTTTCTGTACCTACAGTCAGATAAAAGGGAATTTGTCATAATACAGAGCAAATACAGCAAGAGAAAGAAGGGAAAAAGATGAGCTCTCCAAGCTAACTAAAACAAGTGTCCATTTAATTTCACAGATAACTTGGGAATTGGTTAGACAGGTCAGGTCATGTGGACTCCACACAGACCAAAAAAAAATTTGCATTTGAGAAATGAGACCTTCATTTACTGTTGTTAATTCTGTGATCCAGACAAGCTATTGTGCCACATATGCTGAGCTGTCTGCCTGTTTATCTAGTGTAGCTATTGCTAATAAAATCAGGTGGAATTTTTCAGCAGTATCTAGGGCTATGGACTCCTATTTGCATTTCCTGTTGCCGTATCATTTTGAAACAAGGTGGACAATTCTATTCATTACTCACTATTACCTGTGGGTAGCAGCAAAAGACACTGTTTGCTGTGACTGGTTAGCTGCCCTCTTCTATTCAGCTGAGAAAAACATATGAAAGTTAAATCAATCATGTAAAGCTGCTCTTTCTCCTCAAATTCTGTATACCCCATATCACTTAGGAAAAAATATGCCTCCATTTATGAAATTCATATTAAATGCGGGAAGCCCAAAATCAGAAAGGACAAGGCCAAAAACAATTGGCAAGTTATAGTTATTGAACATCAACAAAGAGGTGAATGAGGGTGAAATAAATGTGTGTTTTATACATATGGTAATTTTGCCCATCACCTTTCACATTAGAGTGACAGCTGGCAAAATATGGTTACTGATCTGTAGATGTGTTTAAAATGACCTTTGCAGTAAAAATAAAAGTTAAACTGGTGTGAGAACAGCATTTTCAATATTTAAGATTTTGTTTGGGGGATGAATTCTGTTACTTATGATATATGATCTTTATTTCCAGCTCAGATGCCAAAACAAATCCTATGGCTATTCAAAAGAGAATCTTGGTTTTGAAGCACAGCACTATCATAACTCAAATCCATAAAGTGATTTAAAGAAAAAAATAATACAAGTGGCTGTGAATGACTTACAAGGCAAAGACAATGACATAATGTTACTCAGTGCTTTACCTTTGTGGGAAATTGATGCTCTAAGTTAGGGAACATCTGCAGTTTTTCCCCTTAAAATAATAGAGTACATCAGCCATTCATTTTCTCTTTTGATATGATAAAAGAGTGCGATGCGTTCTTTTGTTATTGCATCCATTTACTTTGCCACCATTTATTTGTCTTAGACCTTTCTCTTGTGCCTCAGATCTCTCATGCTGCTTCTTACACCAATAAAAATGAGGGAAGTTGCTTTTGAAGATTACCACAAAGCGCTGTTACGCCATTTTCTGGAGCTTTTTAAATGGCAAGCCAGACCTCAGTGTTTTTACAGGCACCTGTAATGAAGAAGAGATTGCAGTCCAGAACTGGGCCAGAACGCTGCGCTGTAAGAAATTGTGAAGGAATCTGAGTAGTATGACCTCAAATACTAACACCCTTTTTTTCTGTCTAGGAGTCACTATCTGGGAGCTTATGACCTTTGGTGGGAAGCCGTATGATGGTATCCCAACTCGAGAGATCCCCGACCTCTTGGAGAAGGGAGAGCGGTTGCCCCAACCTCCAATCTGTACTATTGATGTTTATATGGTGATGGTGAAGTGTAAGTAATTGTCGCTTTTTAATATCACAATGCTCAGTGCAAGAGAGACTTTATTTTAGAACATTTGCATCTATATTCTCTGACAGTGCTGGCTAATAGGGCAGGCTGCTTCAAAACAAAAGCTTCCCAAGATAGTGTAAATTCCATTTAAATACTGTATGCACATTTTTTGCAATTGCAAAAGACATGAATTTAGCCATGAAGGGTTGAGTTAGCTCAGCTTCTTATTACTGTCAGATGGTATCTCATATTCTCGCTGTGAAGTCAAAATTATATGATTGTTATTGTAAACCCTTGTCATTTCCATGACAATTGATTTTGATGTTAAAAAAGATAGTATTAAACATAATTACGGTACATGGATACCCAGCCAGTGAAGGTTGTGAGGAGAAATGCTGGTTCCAAATATTGAGGAAAGAAAGCATGAATGTTTTATTGTTAGTAACAAGAATGATGATTGCAATAGTAATAATAAAAAGAAGAATTAAATTAATACCAGAAATGCTACAGCGAGGATAATTTTTTATCATTCTTAGTCCAGTACAATAATTTATGAATATTTTTACTTTAGGAAAAGAAAACAGTCTGCCTACCCTTTTATCTCCAAGATACCCACACTAGTGACAGTATCCTCCAAGGCTATGCTTCTAATTTAAAAAGAATTAGGAACATCTCTCTGGTATTTCTGGCTTAATTTAAGTGAGATTAACACACAGACATCTCATCCATTTTACATAGTCCTTTCCCTTTTGCTTTGTACACTAAAACACCGAAATAAAGAAAATAAAACTAGAAGAAGTAAATAATGTATCTTCTGAAAACAGTTGTACTGTGCATGCAGGTATGGAAATTGTCTGAATAGTGCAAGGGGTTCATGTTGGTTGAGTGCAAAAATATTCCATCTGATAGGATTTCTAATGAGTATGAGGTGAATCTCAGTGGACAAAAGGAAGTCCTAGTAGATGGGGCATTTTGGAAGACGGAAAGTTACAGCTAGATGTACAGACTTAGTCCTGTAATGTTTATGTGAAATTCTTTATAAGCTATAGTAGCTTTGTTTTTTCTACATTGGTCACTTCTTCAGTTAAATGGCACGAAGGAGATAAGGCCCGCTTCGTTTAGCCTCCCTGGCACATGAGAACATGTTCTTGGAAAGCTGCTGATAGAATCTTCCATTAGAAAACGCTGACGGTGAGAGAAACTAGTTGCTGGTGGTGACTGCCTATACCACTTGCTTGTTTTGCAGAAAGCCTTAGCAGGAATTGAGAATTGTTATTCCTAATGAATGTTTCTTGGAGAATGAAGGACAAAAGAATCACCCTTACTCAATTAAAATAGCATCTAATGCCTTGTGTGAGGTCTATGTTAATGGTGCAGACACGTGAATGCAGAATTACCTGAAAAGCAGATGCGAGGTCAGTCATCCTGTAGATCTGTTGCACAGCTCTTTTTAATCTAAGTCACTGTGGAACAGTAGGTCAGTTAAAGTAAAATTGTATTTAGTAGTAACTTTGTAATAAACCCACTAGACTCAGATGAGATCAGATTCATTATATTACAAGTTAGACATTATAAAAGACCATAATAAAAGACTATCAGACCTGACATCTAAATGAGCAAGACAGACACAGAAAAATGCAAGGCATTGTTTCTGTCTCTATTTTGGAGTTGGGGAACAGGAGCTTAGAGCAAATTAAGAAGAAATCCATGCATTATGGAACATCTAGTGTTCTCTGGGCAAGACCAGATGTTTTCCATTTTAGATGTGTCATAGAGTTCTGGTTTTCCATTCTTCTGGGCTCTTTATTGCATCTTTTCTTTAGGCCACAGCTATCAAGGACATCTTTTCACTTCAAACTTGTGCATTTTTAAAAACTGAATTTCTTCCCTTGGCAATTAACTGTTTTCTTTCTCATCTTTCATCTGTCCCCAGGCTGGATGATTGATGCTGACAGTCGGCCTAAATTCAAGGAGCTAGCTGCTGAATTCTCTAGAATGGCTCGAGACCCTCAGAGATACCTAGTAATTCAAGTAAGCAACTCTGTGACATCAGTGGGGGGGGAAAAGAATTCTGTCTATCAAACCTGTCTGTTAAGGGGGTTGCCTTTGAATCTCTTAACTGCAAGGTGCTCTTGAACTTAAAGCTGACAGTGACCACAGTACTATTCAAGAGTGAAGTAGAACGGCCAGTGTTAGTATCTAAAAAAAAAAAAAAATCTGAAATTCACTTCCTAAGCTTGTATGTATAAGCACATATATGAGATCTGGCTTTGCAAGCTACTCAGTACTTTGAATTCTCTCATGAGACATCAGTGGACAGTGGACCTACTTTAGATCAAGCTACAGAAAATGAATCCAACTATTTGGTAAGGTCCTGAGATGGTCCCAGTGTGTGAACAGTTCAAATGAAAATGAAAAATCAGAAGCAAGGTGATGTTGAAACACCAGAGACCAAAGCATGGAATTAGTTTGATCCAGGTAATGATACCCTCATGCCATATCTCATGCTATATCTGCTCCACAGCATGAAGTACAGGGCACAGGTGCATCCAGCTGGTCTTTAGCTTCACACTGGCATAAGAATGTCGAGCTGAAGAGCCTCCAGAAGTACGATCGCTGCCACTTTATGTCTCCTGATTGCTTCTGGGTCTAGCGCTAGTCTCAGCATATGGTGTTCCATTTTGTTGTGTAGACATGCTAGCCTACCTATGGTGTATTATTGCACAGTGTGAATGTACGCTACTCTCCTTCAGCTTGAGGAGAAGTTAAATATATTTGAAAAGTAAAATACCAGTCAAGAGGATTTGTGGTGCTGAATGTGGAATTTCTCTTGCAGTATTCCCCACTGTGTTAAATTGTGAGTTCAGCTGATACAAGTGATTCTGGAAAAATCAGTCTGATTAAATTACTTTGTTAGATAAGACATGTTCCCCTATTCCAAATACCTCTTCCCTCCCTTTCTCTCCCGTGCCCTTCCCTCCCCTGTTGTATAGTCTGGTGGACGTTTCGTCCTGTGATGCTGCTTCTCCAATGATCCTTGCAGACAATATAGGCTGTGTGCTTCTGGAGGAGAAACCAGGGTAACTCCGTTGCACTGGTATCTCTGCCGTTATGACTCCCCATTCCCCCCCAGATGCAGTCAAGAATGATGAGCTTGCTGTTGAGCTTTTAAACCAGCCTGCATGCGCCCTGTAGCACAGCCATCATTCTCTGCTGGATTCCACACATGGCATAATAATTCTTGTGGAGGGGGAGGCCATTCTGTAGCCTTGCAGTTAAGTTTAGCATCATTTCTATGGGCTGCTAGGTGTTTGGGGCATGGGCTGCTTTTTGTGATGCTTTGTGGCACTGAGCAAAGCTCAGCCCTGATTTGCCTCTCCAGCTTGTAGATGCTATTTCAATAAAAATACATATCATTGTTGTTGCTTTTGTTGCCTGGTTTGATTTTTATTGCTTTCAGCTCTGTTATATTCTGCAGAACTTTCCATATGGATGAGAGGGAAATTGAGCCTCCAAGTCCCTAAAAATACAAATGAAAATAAAGCAAACACCCAGACACAGCAGTTTCCATGTTATTTTTCCCCCCTATGTGAGCCTAAATAGCTGAGATATTTCACAAAATACATCAGGCCTTGACAGAACTTGGGTCAGAAACTGAGCTTGTATGGGAAAAAGAGAGAAGAAAGAATAAAAGCTCAATCACAAGAATGCCAAAAAATGATTTTGCTTGATTTATGTACTTATTCCCTTTATGTCCTCATAGTCCCGGTAAAAAAATCAAAACAAATGACGTGGATGTGGTGCTTTAGAACAAACAAAGCAGCATGTGTGGTCCCTGCAGCCTGGCTGCCAGAGCATGAAGAGGCTGAAGTTCCCTGTTGGGAAATTAATCCATCTTCTGACTGTTTTCCTCTCTCAATACAATCTATTTAGGGAGATGATCGTATGAAGCTCCCAAGCCCAAATGACAGCAAGTTCTTCCAAAACCTTCTCGATGAGGAAGATCTGGAAGATATGATGGATGCTGAAGAGTATCTTGTTCCTCAAGCCTTCAACATCCCTCCTCCCATCTACACCTCCAGGACAAGAATTGATTCCAACAGGGTAAGAGCAAACTCTGACAGAAAATACTGGTTATTATAAAAACACAGGTGGAGATTTAAGTACACTAATCAAACACAGGCCAGAGTTGCCTTGGGAATTACAAGCTCCCATTGTAAGGAGAGTGGCTATAAAAATGTTGTCACTGGGTTCCCTATTCATTGTGCCTCAGTGAATTCTAAATTAATAGCTCAGCCTTGAGTGAACAAAGGCTCGACTTGAGCTGCCTGTCCTGAAAGCACAGCTGAGGCTCGTGAAGTCAAGCAGTGTTGTTTCTCACTTGTTTACCATCCTGGCCAGGAAGTGCATGGCTCTGATTCTCCCACCTCTGCAATCCTGTTATCTTGACAGAGCTGGCACTGATGTAACTGAGGGCAGCTGGATTATATAGATAGTGCTGCTTTTGTGTCTCGAGCCAGATTTCAGACCCAGCCCCTTTTCCTGTTTGTATGTGATGCTCTCATGGCCCTCCTTCACGAGCATGTGTTTTTGCTGAGCACATCACAGATTTTAGCATGTTGATCTTTGTCACATCCCTGTCAGGGGAGGAAATGCTGTTCATTTTACAGGGGGAGCTGAGGCACAGAGAGTGTTCGGGTGGAATTCAGCTCACGTAAACCTAACCATCAAAATGATAGGGACATAATCTAAGCTTTTCATCTAGATTTCATTTTGTGTCATTGGCAAAGGGTGGGTGTGTCCAGTAGGTGATTATTGCTGCCTGCTCTGGACATTTACAGTGGGATAAGTCACTTTCTGGAGGTGTCTTTCTCACTGACTACTGGGAGCTCCAGAGCAGTCTCAGACCTGGGGAGTGAGCTCTGATGAATTGGATCTTGTCCTAAATGCCGTAGCCTCAGTGCCACAGGAGCCCTGCTGCAGGTGGGGACCTGAGTTCAGAATTTCCAGAATTTCTTTTCACTCTTGAGCTGCTTGCCCACAGCTCTGACCTCTGCCTGTACCTGCACTTGGCTCCATCCTTTTAACGGGTCAGGTGCCATCCCTTCTCACAAAAATAAGAGATGGTGAAATGCATTACTAATGTGAGGACATTCACACAATCATCTGATGTATTTAATAATTAGAGGATTGTTTGTTTGCTTTCTCTTCATGCTCCTTTTAGTGGAAAGTCACATTTTAAATACTAAGTGGAGTCTTATTGAAAAGTTGGTATTTATTCCTCATGGTTTAGAAGCCTTTTGGACATTTTTCCTTAGCCAAGGTAGTTCCAAATTCACACCCTGGTCTGAACTGATTGCACTGTGTGAGGCAGGGAAGAGGTAAGTGAAGGAGCCCGGGGGGTATAAACTGGGTCAGTGTTCACGCTCTGACCATACACTGCATGAAGTTTTTTCACCTCTTCTGAGTAAAGCAGTGCTTTTCTGGAATAAGGAAGACAAAATCTGATCTTAAATAATATCCAGTCAATTCATAAGAAAATTGCTACTATTTTTAAAGGCAAGGAGACTAGAGAGTTCTTTGGAAGAGGCTGGGTTATAGTCCTGCTGGCTAAGCTGGATTCATGTGGTGTTTCTCCTGCATCACTGGAAGGCAGTTGTCGTGGTTTAGGCCAAATCGGCTACTGGGGACCTGGAGGACCCCAGATGGGACCGACAGATGCTCCCCTCTACCCCTCTTCAAAGAGGAGGAAAAAGAGACTTATGAGTTTAGAAGGAACTAAACTACTTTAATGAAATATCAATAATAAAATAAAAAGAAATAATGAAATATATACAAAACCGTATCAAGCTCCCAAGATGACAACCATGACACCGGCTGGCACTGGGGCAGTCCCAGGCTGGACTCAGTGACGGACGGGAACTGGATTCCAGATCTGGATTCAGGATTGGGATCACAGGCAGATGAACAGAGTCCTCCTCAGACGTCAGCCATTGAAGGAAGAGAGAGCTGACCCTTTGATCCCTCAGCTTTTATACTGAGCATGAGGCAGATGGGATGGAATACCCTGTTGGTCAGTTTTGGGTCACCTGTCCTGTCCCTCCTCCCCACAGGTGGGGACCCCTTTATGCTTTTCTGCTTCCGACCCTCCAATGGGGCAAATAACAAAGTTGGTTGGCCTTGGGTGCTATAGCAATAAGTGTAAGCAAGAGCCTCTCTGCATACCATGCCTGGGCATCAGCTATAAACAATTGGTCTTATCACTCTGAGAAAGTGAACATTGTCTGCACAATATGCTGTTAATTTCAGTAGTTAGAAGAGGCCTAGCTAAGAAGCAAAGTTACTGAACAAAATTGGTTCTGTTTTACCTCAAACCAGGACAGAAGTGAAGGGGAGATGATGCATGCAGGGATGATGCATGATTTAGCAAGAAGCAAGAAGCTTCCTCTTTATGGCAACAAGAGTTAATTTTTAGTATTGATGCTGATGTGAAATAAGTCAGTTTTACTCCTAGCTGTCTTGAGAGAGGTTCTGTTTCCTTTGCTGCCAACTTCTGAGAAAAGAAGGAAATGACAATAGTTACCTTTGAAAGGTGCTCACTGGCACACTGTTGTAAATTACTGTAGCTTAGTTTTACACAGTGGAGTACTACTGTTTACACCAACACAGGGCTGAGAGAGCAGAGTCAGACCCATAAGGTTTCCTAGATTCATCTTACTCCCGTATTTGCTGGAGACACTGGGGCACATTTAAAGGAGAAAGGATTAGTAGGAAGATGTAGTTGCCTTTTCAACTGTTCCTTTTGCCCTCTGTCTTTAGTGTCAGCTGAGCAGAGGAGTCCACTAGAGCTGAGGGAATAAATTCCAACAAAAAATCCTAGAGTAAATATTCTGAAAGTTATTTAAAATGTGCTGTTTGGGCAGCCAACATGCTCACTGGGATATTCATGGAAAGCAAACACGGGCATTTATCATTATTATTATTATTATTATTGTATGAAAATTCAAGTAACTTTCTCACAGCCTTTGCCCAACTTTAAACCACGCTGTTGCAGCTGCTTACACACATGTGATCCCCTTGAAGTCAGCAGAGCTGCAGAAAGAGACCCCGTGCCTTTATTTTTGCCACACAGAGGCTCCATCACATTCTTGATGTGACGTCTCCTCTCTGCAGCTCACAATTTCCCATCTTGGTTTGAGACTGTGATCTTGAACCAGTCAGTGGGAGCTTTGCTTTGCAATTCAGTTTAATGACAGTAGTGAGCTGTATCCTTCTTTCAGTAACTCCTACTGCTGGGAATTTTTTTCTGGCATCATACGACAATCTAACACTTAAACAAATCTGGAATTACCCTTTGCCAAAAGTTTTCAGATTCTGAGCCAAGTTTTCTGAGCCATCTAACCCCAGAGAGGGCAGCTGGGGGACAGAAAGCTTGCACCCAGTTCTGTATTTTTGCATCCCTTCCATCTTTACAGTGTTTTTCTATATTGTAGGAACCTCTTTATGGAGGGGTCATTTTTAAGACCAAAAGAAGAGATGGGCAAAGACGTTGCTATTGAACAACCAGCTGATTTATAATAGCACTTGCTGGTGTGATTGAAGACTGATTCCTGTCCTGTAACAGGATTACCAGTAGAATTTTGACACTTATCCAGTGTCTCAGATTAGCTTCAGATTCAGCTTTCTTTGCTAACAATTTTGCATCTCCTAAATGTGCTGCTAGTACTGATGTATAGGTGAGTACATCTAGATTGCAGGAAGGCCACAGCACCATGTTGCTGGAGGGGCTTGGGCCCAAGTTGAAAGCCCCATAGCATCTTAGCATTCCTGGTTTCCTTACCAGAGAGTTTTTTTCTGGATGTAGTACATTTGTTTCCTCTCTGTGCAGAAGGCTACATACTTGTCTGTTGTTTTTCTGAAGCACTCAGGTTCTTGGTACATTAACTATTCTTCCAGTGAAAGATCCGTGTTGATTTAAAACAAAATACACAGTAGCTCCTTTAAGGTAATAGTGCATCTGCTGTGCATAGTTCAGTACAGATGGATGTCAGCTACGAGAATCACACAGAATTGAAATGCTGTCAGAGCTCTCTATCTGCAGTTGTCTGATCCTGTCTTTGTGTTTCCTTTGGATAGTTTGTGATTTATGCTTCTTTGGTGTAGTGAATATTAATGTTACACAAACTCATTGTGGTGCTGCTACAGCCATAGATGCCAAATGAATTGATACAGCTTAGGTAGTTTGTGTTCACTGTGTCTGGCAAATTAAATTTTACAGGGAGATGCCAGGCAATTTGGTGAAGTAAACCACACAGACAAGACCTACATGATCTTCATGTCATTCTCGGAGATCAGAAGCATGAAAGACACTGTATTTCCCATCCTAGTTGTTCTGATTGTAATTTAGTGAAGAAAGAGTCAGTTATGTGATGGTAGAGTATTGTGCTTCTTCTCTGGGCATGTTGTACTGACAGCTTTAGTTGAGTGTTCCAGCAGCGCAGCTCTACCGGAGACAAAATTTTGCAGGAAGAAAGCAGGGAGATCGTAAGCCTCCTCACGTTTAGGCTTTGAAGTCAGGGAATTAAGTAAGAGCAAGAGCATTTAATTTCTAAGGAAAGCTCTGAAGTTTCTCTAGGATGATTTCAGCCCTAAATCCTTGCAGCTTGTTGTCTGGGAGAGGCACCACTGGATGAGGTTTGCATAAAACACTGCCTGCCTTCCCCCTCCTATGTAAAGACAAAAGGTATTTGCATATGAATTAATAGCACAGAGCTGCAGCCCATGGTAAGAAGACTGGAAAGAGGGAAGCCTTCCTGGGAGGTTTCCAGCACCTCGGGAAGTGTCACATCCTTCTTCCTCTAGGGATTACTGGGGTTTATGAAGCTGCGAGGCTCAGACACAGCATCACAACCACACTGGTTCATACTAGCACGTCTCTGGGACCTGTACTGCCAGGCGCAGAAGTCTGCACATGCTCTAGCCCATAAGAGTGCTCTCTATTATGAAGTCCATCCTGAGACTGATGCAGTTTTTAAATAAAAATTAGCATCCTAAGCTAAATTTAATGCTTTCTTTGCATCTGAAACTCTTCAGTTGCAATTTCAGCTCTTCGGCTTTTTCCAGCTTTTATTTTCCGTTGTCTAGAGATATTCTAGAAATATGGAGTTTTAGAAGGTCTGTGCTTCGGAGAGATAAGCTGAATCCTCGGCAGTGTTTCCATGAGCACAGGACCTCAGCTAGTGCTCGAGTGTCCTACATTCACAGCCATTAGATGATTCATTCAGGTATTTGTAACAAGTGCTGTCCTGTGTGCACAGAGATAATACTAATACAGAAATCACTCTGTGTACCCCCTGATGCTTTTTGCTCTAAATCCTTGGCTAATTCCTACTGAAAACTGTCTATACTGTTTACTACTCACTGATACTGTGCCTGTAATTTTATCCCATACGCTATATATCATGGAAGCACCTGCCAACCCTGCAATTAAATATCAAACAATTTTTTTCAGAGGTGTCTAATTCGTATGTCCAGGGAGATTGTTCTGCTTGGCTAAAGCAGACTTTGGTATGCCAAAAGCCAGTTTTCATTGCAGCAGTCCTGGTGCAGCATTAGGTCTGGTAGTGTTTCATGGCTGAACATTTGTATATGTCTGAGTTTAAAAAGATTATTCCACAGAGAAACCAGGCAAGAAGTTGTCTTTATGCTTAATTTGTTCTGGTTTCTAAATTTGAAAGGTAGCCATTTTCAAATCACAAGATTACAAAGGAGATGGTTGTTAGTGATTTTCAGATGTGTTTCACATCTTTCCTTCCAAACTTTATCGTGGATAATAGGGACTATTCACCCAGTGGGATAGCTACCAGAATTAAGTGACTTTTATTAGATTTTTTAAGTAACAGGGCTGAATTTCTTAGGCACCTGCAGTGTTCCAGTAGTAGGAGGTCAGATCTGAGGTCTAATATGACCTTCTTTGCATATTGAAATGCAGCAGACTTGGAAAGTGGGGGACCGTAAACTCCGCTGTCTTCCAGTTACCTCCTGGAAGGAGGGATTTTGGAAAGCAGTCAGAATTTGGAGGGACACTTCCCAGTGTGTCGGCACAGTTGAGCTAGAATGAGAGGTACTGCCATTGCAGGTGGGGAGAGCTAGCAGTTGATTATAGCATCCTTTCCTCTTGGCAGAGGCAGTGGCAGGAGGGAGTCATGATTGGTCCATGATTCTTGTTGTGTCCAGGGTTTCAGTAGCAGTCGGTGCCTTCCTGGTCCCCATTTCTTTTTCTGTAAGAAAAGGCAGTTAACTGTTCCTGTCCAAGCTCTTAAGCTAGTTATTTTTCCAGGTGTGTCCTGGACGTGCGAGGCTGATGGCAGTGAAACTACTTTGTCCTAAAGTCAATAGATAATTTGTGTGAAGAGGCATCAAGACTAGATGGGGCCATTGCAAGCATTTTGTCTAACCTTCTGGCATAACATAGGCCAGAGTCGCTTGGCTCTTAATTTCTGCATGAAGTGCAGAAATTCTGTTTGAGGTGGAGTCTGTCTTTTAGAAAGATTGTCTTGATTGTATCAGGTGGGATGGAAAATACATCACAGTGTAGGAAAGTCTCACTGGGAAGTTAATGCTGACTCTTTAGCAGGATTTGGATCCTGTCACTCTCTGCCATACACCCTTTTTTCTGCTCGATTAAGGAGCTGCCAGTTATCAGAAATCTCTTCTGCTTAAGGGGTTCAGTAGAATAGTACCATTTGCACGTGTTTGTTGTTAAAGAAGGACAACACTCTTGTCTCCTTTTTATTTGGTTAATTTGCAGTGTTTGCCACCCCTCTGCTTCTGCAATATCTTCCCAAAAATAATACGACCAAATCTTTCCTTATATTTGATGCTTATTACTGCAGTCTGTCAGGTTGTGGACTCCTTTATTATTATCCCATTTCTTTAATTCCTTCTCCTTAAAAGGTGATCAAAAACTTTCTGAAAATCTTAGTCATTTTTCTGCCTTTCTACTAGACTGTCACTTCCTTATGCAAGTGTTCCAATGAAATCTCCAATGCCAGAACAGATGAACTTGTAAATTAACTAGACATTGTATCAAAGGGTTTCATAACGTTTCAGAAGATTACACTGACATGATCTCTATATTAGCTCTCTTGCTTCTTGAAAAGCTGCCTGATTAGTTAGGAAAGTTTGTATGAATCCATTCCATATGCCTTTCATTAAATACTACATTTTGTGTATTTTCCTAGTAGAGTCTAGGCAACAGTATACCAGATACTGCAGTTGCTGCCATCAAACCTTCCGAGTAATTCTGGAAGTCCCACCAAGCTCTTTTTCAGGATCTCGTATTCCCATTTTCTGCTTCCTTAAGTTTTAATGGCATCCTGGTGGTAGAAGGCTCCTTTCTGTTCTGCTCTGCCTTTTACATGAAGCAGTTCTCAGTAGCTGCTAGTGTTTTGTTGATAGCTAGTTGACCATCACAGATATTTTACCTACTACAGCTTTTTAATTCTGGGAAATTCTTCTGTGTCTATTTCTAGTCTTTGTTGGAAATGTCGATGGCACAAGGCCATCTTTGTCCATGAAAAGCAGGAGGTGAACCCAGAGTGATACTAGTGAGCCTAATTTCATTACTCAGGTTGAATGAAGTAGGAAGAATAAACATGCGAAAATACACTGTATAATAAATTAGATGGAAAATTATTCCAGTCTTAATAATTTACGTGAAAAAGGAAAGCTGCTCACAAAATATGTATATTTAGAATATAAGTATTTAAATACCTTTTTTAAATGTGCTAAGTTTGCCAGAGGAAAAATGAAGAAAATTTATATGGAAGACTCAAACAGAATAGGTGATGCCTGGCTCTTCACAGAGAATTCTTTGAAAGTGCTTTATGGCAATTAGTCTCTTGCTTTGCAACCCGGCCAGCTGAAATCAGTGGTTTTTCTCAAGGACTAAGCCCTTCTCAGCCTGAATAGATTACCAGGACCAGCTTGTCAAATTGCTTCATGGTTTTGCAGGTCAAGTGCCTTAAACCAGGAATTTTTTGATGCATTAGCTGTTTTTTGTCACATTCAGGCTCCTCGATTCGGGCATATAGATTTAGAGTCAGACTTTCTGAAAGTGTTGGATGCCTTTTTGGTTTCTACAAGTCTAATATATATTCAATTACAAATCACCAGCTTACAGTACTTCTTGGTGAGACCTACTGCAAGTGGTATCGGTGGAAGTGTCTGTAGCTGTACATTGCTTCAAACCTTGATGCATGACATGTAAATGTATTGAGCTTTAATATAAACTGGTTTAAAATCAGGCAGCATCTGCTTAATCCATGAATAGCTGCTGGCTCTGTTAACAGTCAAAAGAGCTCACAGCTGATCCATTTTCTCTTCTCTCCTGAAAAGAAAAAAAGTCAATAGATATAAAGAGAGTAAGTAATAAATATTTCTACACTGCACTGATGAGGCATTCTTGGAAAACAGCAAGCTAAACAACTCTACATAATTCAGTAGATGGAAAAGTGGACGAAGAGTCAGGAAATAATTATGAGAGCTGGGAGAAAATTTTCCTTCAGTGACTAGATTTGAAACAGAAATTGTTAGTGAAAAAATGTCTGTTTCTCAGGAGCCATGTTTTCTTAAAATAATAAAAGCACCTGAAAATACAAGGGGCTGTGATTTGGAAATGCAGCTGGCAGGGCTCCAAGGAGTTGTCATTTAAACACCTGTCTGCCCGCGATGGTTGGGGCTCCCAAGCCGGAGAGTGCCATCCACAGTGTCCCATGGCAATGGGACTCCTGTGATAATGCTTCGAGCGTAAGGTGGCAGGAGGACTCTGGAGCATCCTGTGCCAAATACTGTACTTTCTAAACATAAGTGCAATGGGGATAAATGCCAGCACAGCCTAAAATGCCCTTTGTTAGCCAGAGTAAAAGAGTTTGTCTTTCTTGTTAAATGCTGTGGTAGGGGAGGGAAAAAAAAATCTCAAAGCTATAAAAAGACTCTCCAAAAGATGCAGTGGGAGGAGGCACAGATGAAGTTTAGATTTAGAATGTTAAAAAATGATTATTTTATCCAAATCAGCTGAATGGTTATTTCTTTTAGCGTATTATTGCCACCAGAACCTCAGCCCTGCTCTAAATCAACTCAGCATTTCATCAAGAAGCCTATTCTTTGCTATAAGAGACCAAGAGTGCACAATTATGGGTTTCTTTTCCCCCTTGCATAATAAAATTGGGAGATTATCATCAAGTTTCTATTCAGAATTTAGGAAGGCTTTTTTATTTTATTTTTAAAACCCATCTTTGTCTGTAAGAGCTCCCTGTTCAGGCCAGCATGCTGTAATGATTACTGCTGTAAAGGCTTCAGTGGAGATGTGCTCTATTTCATTCTCAATGAGGGTTGATGGCATTTTGAGAGGCTCAGAATATCCTTTGATTACTGTATAAAACAGACTGGGGAAGATGGCAATGCAGCGTGCGGCATAGGAGGGGGCTGCTGCTCCGAGTGTTGCTCATCAACTTTCTTCTGTGCCTTTTTTTTTTTTTTTGTCTGCCATGTCGCAATCACAAATCATGACTGTGTTGTGGTTTTGGTCCCGTTCCCCATCCTTGCCCTGTTTTGGGATTTGAAGCTTGAGGTTTGCACAGAAAAGGAGTTGCTGCTGCTCCTGTGTTTTGGACAGATGCTACAGCATATGAGCAGGAGCAGCGCCTTGACCCTTCTCTCCCCCAGGGAATTGTTAGAGTAGCTAGGAAATGGTATGTTGTCTCTTCCAAACTGTGAGGAATCGGCTCAGTGTTAGAAGGTGCCATTTACTGTAAAATATCTTGGAGAGTGTATTAAAAAAGGAGTGACAGAAAGCTAGTCATGGGTGACAGGAATGATATGGGAGTAAAAGAGATTGAAAGGGAAAGATAGACACATGCAAGCTGTCTCTCTTCCTGCTCTCCTGTCTGTTTGACACTCACGGTGCGTTAATACAAAATAATAGGGAAAAGGAATTCTTGCATCTTCATTCTTGTGTCATGCTTAGATCAAATTACTTATTGTACCAGCTGAAGTCTGTTTGCCAGACATTCTGAAGTTGGAAGGATGAAGGTTTCCAAGGTCTAGAGGACAGGAGGGGTTCCAGGGAGAGTTTTTGATGCCATTCAGCAGAAGAATGCTTTTATTCCCAACCCAGGTAATAGGAGATGAGTCTATGGAAAAGCATTTCACCTACGTTTCCTTGCCAGTGTGCCTGGATATTGACTTTTGTGGCCACATTGTGCATCTCTTAACAGGTTATTTTCATTGGTCATCTTGTGATCTTTGACTCCTCTTCTTGGTGAAGTGTTAGACTAAAAATATATGATGTATGTCTGGTATTTTCCAGTAACAGCACAGGAAATACTCTGTGCAATATTTAGATATGTGGTTTCCTATACCAATATGCCAATCTTGTTAGGCGTGTTTTGTTTGTGACATATGCCATTTACTGCTCACAGTCCAGACTAAATTACTCCTAGAAGGCTGTATTCATATTTGGGCATCCCACTGCATATGGACTGCTCTAAGAGAGTTTATAAGTCTGAAAACAGAGCTGTTAGGAGAGAAAATTGTGAAAGAGAAAGTTTAAATGATGCATCTGAAGCTATGAAGTAAGTCAGGGCTGACCTGAACTCAGGTCACCAATGAAACGTCCATACTGATATTGAACAAGTTTAGGGATGTCTTAAACCCACCGTCCTACCAGGACGTGATCTGGCACATCCAGATGATACAAGCAGCCTATGTGAATTGAGTTAGAGCTCAGGCTGCTGCAAATCTTACCTCTCTTCTGACAAACAGCAACCAGAAAAAAACTTATATGCAGAAAAAAGTTACATGCAGAAGACTTATTCCTTGATTCTTCTATTTTTTTTTCCCTCACTGATCTAAACTGGATGGTTTATGTCTTGATTGTGGAAGGAGCAGTCATCAGAGACTGGAGCAAACACTTTAGCTAACACAGGATGGTGTGTACATTCTTTTCTATACTTGTGTATCAACATTTGAAGTTAAAATATTTACACACATTCTGAGAAGGGGTAATGCTGGAAAAGGGACTGGGACTTCATCGTTTCCAATAAAGATTCATCAATCCCCAATTAAACTTTATGGCTATTGACCTAAAGGCATTGTAAATTGTTGCATAGCTACTGTCCACAACCTGTGTATATTATTCCTGCCTTTTATTTTTGATGTTGAATAATAGGCTCCACTTTCATCTCACTGGAAAAAAATGTATGTCTTGTCTTGCTACATTAACTCAGGTGGGCCACATTGCTGTTTGTGTGCCTGAAATAGGTGATGTAAGAGACACACACATGCAAATATCCCAAACCAGCTTCAGAGGATGTGCACCTCCAGTATGCTGTGATTGTTTGTCTGCGTGCTGAAATGATGCCGGGTGCCAGCAATGACCCCTGCCTAGTGCTGAGCTGTGACACTTGGCAGTGATGCTAATGGGAGCTTTTCTTCATCGTCCTGGAGGGAAGTGCCCAGTGGGGAATGGAGTTTTCTTAAGTAGGGTCAGGAGCCCAGGCTGAACAGAAGAGAGACCACGAGGAATTCCAGACTTGTGTCAGGCGCTGTGAGCTGTAGGGACAGATAGGCTTTAACTGTAATGGCCCAGGGGGTTGCCTAATCCTTTCTTTTTATGTATGGCCTTGCTCTGAGCAGGGTCTAGGACCAGTAATCTCCAGAGTTTTGCAAAGCCTTCTAGCTATTACTATACAAACAGCATTTCATTTCTATTTAACATTACACAGCAATCTTGTGGTACACGTTTTTTCTTTCCTTTGATTTTTGTCTCAGGCATGTTTGCTGTGGGCTCTCTGAAGCAAGACAGAGTAAGCCGTTAGCTCTGTGGTCAGAGGGAAGCAGGACTGCTCCTGAGCAGAGGTGGCTGCTCTCCTGGGGTGGTCTTTCCTATTTGAATTTCAGTTCAGATCAGTTGTAAATACCAGGCTGCTCCCCTGAAACGTAGCTGGAGTTTGCTCAGGGCTGGTGCGACAGCTCTGTGTTGTGTGCTCTGCCTGCAGCTCCACCAGAGCATCCCCAACGTATTATTCAGATCCACTCACATAAATCAGCTGTCCTTCTTCCTAGAGAACTGCTGAACTCTTGGTGTTTGCAGCAGGATCTGCTCAGCCTGGTATGTTAGGAGGCTGCAGTTTGGTCACTCGAGCCTGGCTACTCACTTGGTTTCAAATCGGGTAAATGGTTTCTAGGAGAAGGAGGAAAGTGAGTTATTTCTGGGGGCACACAGCCCAGGACTGAACTGGTACAAAGAAGTGTGGAGAGCTTGATCAAAACAGATAATCACTGAGTTGCCTGAAGTGTGGACCATAAGGCACCCCTGAACAGGATGTGTGAGGAGCATCCCAGTGAGAAGGTGGGAGTGTTTTACTCCTGCTTTATGGTTTGGTGCTTTTTACATACGAGAGCAGAAGGAGAATGAAAGGGGACTGGGTTTTCATGTGGATAGGAGCAGTATCAGAGTGGGTTCAAATGCGTGTGTGTGTGTGTACATTGATGTTGGCAGAGCCTTACCTTTAGTAAAGAAAAATCTTTCAGTCCCATGAGCTTAGGAGGCTATTTAAGAACAAGAAACAGTAATAACTATGCAACCCTATTAAATGTGTGTGCACCTCTCGGTGGGTGACAAGGAAAACCAGCTCTGCAGCAGCAAGGGTGCTGTTGGGAGGCTGTGCTAGCAAGCAATGCATGGAGGTACTGGGTCATGCTGAAAAATAAAGTTTTATTTATTTTCTATTTGGTGATAGACCTGTACCACCCATAGCCCCACAGCTTCATCACATCACTGAGTACCTTCAGCATTTCTTCCACCTGAAATCCGCTGTAGTTGCAGCTTTGAAGGCAGCTGTGGTCACCGTAGGGCTGGTGTGGGATGAGCTGCAGCACAGGGATGCAGGGAGGGATGCAGCTCTGGGTGCCATACTCCAGGCATGACGCTAGACTCAAATGAAATGAGACAAGGCAGAGACATATTCACACAACTACATAAATATGAGCATCAGAACCCAACAAGGCTTTGATTTCATTACAGTTTAACATGCAGCCAGAAAATATTATGTCCCTGCTATAAAGGAGGAGATATTTACCTTTGGGAGATTTTAGAAGCAAGGCATTGGAAAATGAAATTAATGAATAGAAAGCAATAACACAAGCCAATATTCACAAAAATGTTATTTACCTCTCTTTTATCAAGGCTCATTTTACACAAACATTAGCGGTTATAATAGCTGATATGTCACTGGTGTTTAAAACCAAAGGGCTTCTAAAAAGGCTTTAGGGGACATTTGCTTGTTTTTTATCTTTTCTCCCTGATGTCATGTTTGTGCCTAAAATTCAATCATGTGGTATAATGAATGAAATCTCGGGCATTTCTGGTTAGGGCTGCTCATGCTAAAAAGGCTAGGCTCCTTCGGGGGGATGCTTTGAGTTTAAGTGTCAATGGATGTGTGCTCTCCAGAGCTAACGGATATAATGCATATTACACTATCAAAAGGGGGTGATTATTGATTAATTGTATTTTTTTTTTGTATGCAAGTTGAGACTTTTAAAGTAGGTTTATGTAGTGAGGTCTTTGAGCAACCAGCCTCCGAAGTCTCTGTCCGTTTCAACACGCTAGAGATCTTAATCATTCAGGTCAGAAATTCAGCATCAGCAATCCAAAAACCTAGACCTTCTCAGTAAAGGAACATCAGCTCTTTTTTTCACGATAGTATTTAAGATGCAAAAACAATAACAAAAAACCCCAAAGTAAATTGGATTACCCATACAAATCAAGCTATTTAAATTTTACTTTGTAAGGTCCAAATATATTTTCTGCTTACAGTGTGATTCATGTCCTGACCAATAAGAGGTGGCTGGGCCTTTGAGTACTTACCTTGGAAGCCTAAAAAAATATGACATAGCATTGCAATTAGCAGGCAATTTAAAGACTTTTAAACAATTATATCACATTTTCAGCCTGACTAATTGGCACTACAGCTGTTTTCTTTGCCTGCTTTTTTTTTTTTTTTTTNNNTTTTTTTTTTTTTTTTGCAATAGTGGCCACAGGGTATTAACTCATGGGGAAAAACAATAAAGAATTAAAAAAGTGTGCAGACACCAGTGGTTTGGGGAAGAGCCAAGCTGTAAGGTTCTGTGTTAAGGGGGTTGCAAGACACCTATGTTTAGTATAGAGCTAAAGGGGAGGCATGAAGAAAATACCATTACTGTGATCTGAGTTGGCAGGTCACTGACTGGGAAGGGTCTTGTCAGCAAAAATAGCAATGAATGCATTAATGCTAGTCCTTTCTCTCCTGACGTCATGGGACAGGGCTATTCTAAGAGGGCCTGTTATTATGTTGTTATAGTTGCATAGGATGTATTTAAATGTTAGAGTCACAGCCAAGAAGTTCTAAAGATAGGACAGTGGGTTTAGCCTTTTGTGATGAGGGTGGAGCAAAGCATGCCCACAGATAGATAGTGTGGCCACCCTTGAAAAATATTTTTTTAAGTTGCTAATTGTCTAAATATTTACTGGTAGAGGAGCATAGCCCTGTGTACTGAAGGCAAGCCCAGTAACAAAAGACTTGCTTTTCTAAGTTACACTTAGGAGATCACTGTGGGCTGTGAACTAAAAGTAGTTCAAAACAGCTCTCCCCTTATTCATCCAGAATCAATGAACCACAAGTTGAAATTCATGAGAGTGCTTATGTGAAAATAGAAAGATGTAAATTAAAGGTGTGTAATATAGGATGGTGTGGTACCAAATAGAAAGGGAGTGGTTACAGTCACTGGTTTAGTGTCTGTGAAAAGCAGACAGCAGCAAACTCCAATATCCTGCATATAATACTAACACGGTAGTGCTACAGTTCTTTTCACTCTCCTACAGTCTGGAGGGCTGTAGCCACCTTGGAAAACAAAAGAAGCAAAACCCCTCTTTGGAGTCTCACAGCCTGCAGGCGGGAGGGAAGGAAGCTGGGGGGTTTTATGAGGAGGTTAGAGGATTCCCAGCAGAGCTTTGGATTCTTCACTGTTAAGAGAGTTGACTCTCTGTAGTCAGCACTTTGTATTTCTTCTCCTACCTGTAATCATCAGTTTGCCTAAATCTTCACCACCCTCCGTGGACCATAGTTTACTACTTACCTGTCTTCAGTCTTTCCTTCTCTGTCTTTTTGGAGTATACAGAAAGCTTCCCTGAATTCAAGTAAATACGAGGTCAGAGGGCAAGGAGAAGGCAGATTAAGTTTCCTGCAGTGCAACATCCTATATCCATCAGTAGGACTTCAAAGTAGCACGTGGCAGGCTCAGAGGATGGGGTTTTACCCATTTTTATAACACATTCTGGGTTGTAACCTGTCCATGTGTCATTACACGGTGACAGTAAATCTGTGGTACACAATAAAAGGTGAAGGGGTTCAGAGATGATCTAACCTCTGCAATCAGAGCTACTCCGGTTTTCACGGTGCTTTCTGTTTAAAGGGACGTTCCTAGTTGTCCCAAACAAGCCTCTTGCAGAATACTCCTAAGTTACAAGCTTGCTGCATAGCCTGTATCCAGATGTATATTGAGGACCTTGATGTCTGCTCCCTTTAAAAAAACAACCAACAAAGTAATCTCTGGCAAAGTGTCTTCTGTTCCCTCTTCTGTTACGATCTCTCTCAAGTGTGATCATCTCAGCCGGGCAACTGCTGGCTTTGGTTTTTCCTTCCCTGCTTGTGAACCTTTCTTGACTGTTGTTCTTCTGGATACGAGTACATTTGTCTTAAATAAGAGAGAGACCACGCACAGATGGGGCAGCACTGAAGTTTCCAGGCTGATCCAGCCAAGCCCTCTGCTGTCTCTTTCCATACTGCCTTAGACGGCACTTTCTTTGCAGTTGGCATCATCCTTGCTTCTCTGGCTGTCAGCAGCCACAGCTGGGTCAGAGAGGCCAAAGCTGCTCCCAGGCCTAGGGCTTAAATTTAAGCTCTGCTTTTCGAACATAATGAGCTCTTTGGCAAACGCCTGGTGAAACCAGTCACAGTTGGCCTTGACTTCAGTGGTGTCTCAGCCCCTCCTCCCCCAGTCCTATTACCATGCACAGAACCCTCAGAGCTCCTGCTGACCGCACAAGGCAGAGCTCTGCCACTTGTGCTAAGGGTGGAGCGGGGGCTGCTCGGCTCCCTCCGCACCAGCTGAACCAGGCCTGCGTTCGGCCATTTGATTTGAGAGTAATTTGCTGACAGCAGAGGAGATTCAAGTTCAGCTCCAGCCTCTAGAGAAGCTGCTGTTTCAGTGCTTTCAGACTATCTTTTGTCCTTGTACCTCCCGTTTGTCCCTGTCACGTTTAGGTCTTATTATTGTCTCTCCCTTCCTACTCAGCCTCCTGTCACATGCCAACCCCTTCTCCCTCCCTGCACCTCACAGTCTCTCTCACTTGCCATTGTCCTCTATTCCTTTGCCAGCCACCGTTCCCTGGCTCCTGGCCATCCCTGCTGCCAGCTCCTCCAGCACCACTTTCCTTGCAAGACTCTCAGCTCCTTTGCAGTCTGCTCAGACTGCCTTTTCCTCCTCTTCCTCCTCCGACTGGCCAGGGGGTCACTTGAGACCATGCGGTAGATCCTCTCCTGTGTTTCCTTCCAGCACCTAATTTCTTGGGGAAAAAACAATTACAGAATCCTACTCAAGCCTCACTAATGGATGGTGGAGATAGACAATTCAACTACCAAAGGTTTTCCTGCACTTCTGTAATCAGTGAGGCCTCATCTGGAGTATTGTGTCCAGTTCTGGGCTCCCCAGTTCAAGAAGGACAGGGAACTGCTGGAAAGAGTCCAGCAAAGGGCTACGAAGATGATTAGGGGATTGGAACATCTCTCTTATAAGGAAAGGCTGAGGGACTTGGGTCTTTTTAGTCTAGAGAAAAGAAGACTGAGGGGGGATCTTATTAATGCTTATAAATACTTAAAGGGAGGGTGCCAGGGGGATGGGAACAGTCTTTTTTCAGTGGTGCCCAGTGATAGGACAAGAGGGAACGGGCACAAACTTGAACATAGGAAGTTCCATCTTAACATGAGGAGGAACTTCTTTACTTTGAGGGTGGCAGAGCACTGGCACAGGCTGCCCAGAGAGGTTGTGGAGTCTCTGACTCTGGAGACATTCAAAACCCGCCTAGATGCTATCCTGTTCAACCTGCTGTGGGTGACCCTGCTCTGGCAGGGGAGTTGGATTAGATGATCTCCAAAGGTCCCTTCCAACCCTGACCATTCTGTGATTCTGTGATTCTGTGTAATTTGCAACCTGGAGTCTTTTTAGGTCATAACTTGACGAAGTGTGGATGAATTTTCATGGGGATGGAGAAAAGTGTATCTCTAACTATGGCTCATCACCACATTTACACCTCAAACACAAGGTGCCAGATCTGAGTAACAAAATGGCTGCAGGGATATTTCAAATAGAAAGAGATGGCCATATTTTTGGTCACCAGAAAAGGGTCTTCAGACAGGGCAGCACGCATTTTAAAATAAGTTTATGGGTTTTTTTAAGTTTTTTTTCCTGATGCAGGTATTTTCCATACACACAAAACATTCCCTTATAAAGTAAGATATTTGACAGTGACCATCATCTCCATCCTGATGTTTTGGCAAGAAGTTTATAAGGGAAAGATTGACTGTAGTACATCCAATTCTTACTACATGAGGATGCATGTTGTCTTCTCTTTTAATTTTGGTGTGTTTCTTGGTGTGGATATGTTTTTGAAACAGATTTTGACGCATGAGATATCTCCTAAAGTGGAGGGTTCTCAGGGTGGTTAGGCTTCTTTGCTCAGGCAGTGGGGTTTTCCTTCTGATTTATCTCAAATTTAGACCTTTTTTCAAACCCTGACTTTTTTTTTCCCTCAAGTGGGAGATAAGGAAAATACAAAAAAGTAGAAAAACACATGAAAAATAAAGGGTTCTTCGATTTATTTTTATTTTCTTCCAAAAACCAGTGCTTTCTCAATTAAAAACAGGTCAGTTTGGAGTAGCAGTAATAATTAGCAGCCGCTGTGCTGGTGATGTTACAGCAATTCAGGGTCCACAGGGCAGTGTAAGATGGTTCCAGAAACCGATATTAAAATGAGGATCTCTGCATGGATACTTCAGTGTACAGCCTCTAGGCTTCTCGGCAAAGCCCCCTAGCTTGTGATACAAAGGTGACATTAGAAGGGTGGTATATGTTGAAAGCAGGACCAAGGCGTGCTGGAGTCTTGAAATCCAGCAGCTGCTTTGCAATTTGGATTTACCAAAGCCTAGGGACTCTTTTTCCTGTGATGCTTAGGCTAGCTGTGACAGTCTAATGACAGTCCTGCACCCTCCTGCTCTCCCAGTTATCTTTCTCCTGCTTTGTCCCTGGGAAAGGAAGCTGTGGCTTGGAGCTAGGCGCTTTCTGCAATTCTCCTGCCCTGTATTTCCTCTGAAGTTGTGCGCACCGTCTATCATTCTTTCTGTACGATCTGCTTTTCCAAAAATTAGACAAAAGGCATTTGCAGGATATACAGCTGTCAGCAGATGTAACATGGCACTTGCCCTTACCCAGCAAGAGGCACTCAGTAGCCCTCCCTAAGACTGGTGAGGCACACAGCTTCTTGAGGTTGGTGAGACATTTGCCATGATTTAATTCTTTGAATTTTGGATTCAGTAAGGAAATCTAACTGATGTGCATGTTACTCCCCATTAGCTCATGCAGCTCATGTGACTTGTTTCATTCATGTGACCTCTTATTACGTATCCATCATTCCATTTTTCTTTCCTATTAGAGTGAAATTGGACACAGCCCTCCTCCTGCCTACACCCCTATGTCAGGAGTAAGTATTTCACCTTCAACCTTCATCCTTTAGGTTTTCCTCCTTCCTTCACTATGTGTTTTCTGTTTCAAACCCCTTTTTCCTACATAAATGGCCCAAAAGCCAACAGTGAGCATGTATGTCAGCAATCAAATAGTCAGGACCTCTACACTCAGCCTGGATTCGTGTGCAAGCTCTATGGACCCACACCCGAAATTCTGCCAACTGCCAACTTTTTTTGAAAAAGCACTTAGGTAACAGGCTTGGATGAATCTGTACATTTTTCCTTCCTATTTATAGGTCATGATGTCGAAATTTCCTTGCACGCCCTTGCTGACAAGCAAAATGGTAGGTTGAGTTGAACCGTTGAGTTGAGGTACCAATGTGACCACAGTTCACCAGCCTGAGGTGCACTACCTGATGGAATGACATAGTGTTTGGGTGACTGTGTGGTTGTCACTGCAGGACACCCTAAATGTAGCCCCCCAGGAATAAACAGAGTTCAGAAATGGTAATGTCCTCTATCCCCAGTCTCCTTTGCAGAAGGACATTTCCCTAACATGAGGTTTAAGGGGTTTGTTCAGAAATCAGGGCAGATTGCCAGAATAATAGAAGAGGAGATACCGTGTTTGCCTCTTGCAGCTGTGTATATCCAACCTCCACATGTCTTTGGTAGGAGACAAATTTTCCTGCCCCATTTCTAGCCCCGTTTCCAGCCGTGAGCAGCCAGCATGCTTCCCTGCTCCCCTCGCTGCACCAGTGGTGCCTCCCTGGGAGGGGAACCCGGCTCAGCACCACCGGGCAGATGGATGCTTTGCTGGTCTACAACAGAGCCTGTGCTGCTGCCTGTCCTGCAGCGCTGGAAACGCAGTAGTCTGCAGGATGGACAAAGCTTCCTTCACCCGCCCAGTGAAATGCATCATTGAGCAACTGTGGCAGGAAAGGCACAGGAGCCACAGAGATGACTTGCTGCTGAATCTTTTCTCCCTTGGGAGCCTCCTTTTTCATGCTGTCTTTTCTTTTTCAACAGAACCAGTTTGTGTATAGAGATGGTGGCTACGCTGCAGAAGTGCCAATGCCGTACAGAGCTCCTGGCTGCATAATACCAGAAGCCCCAGTTGCTCAAGGGGCTACAGCAGAGATCTTTGAAGATACTTGCTGTAATGGCACACTACGAAAACAAGTGGCAACCCTGGCAAAAGAGGACAGCAGCACCCAGAGGTACAGCGCTGATCCCACAGTCTTCATACCTGAGCGGGTTGTCCGGGGAGAGCTGGATGAGGATGGGTACATGACACCGATGCGAGACAAACCTAAAACAGGTAAAAAATTGTCTTTCCACAGAAGCTCCTGCTCTTGTCTGACTGCATTCTCTCTTTTTCTACATCAGCACCTTTTCAACAAAAATGGCTTTATTGAGTAACTCAGCAAGGTTGAAACGTTCTGACTTGGTTAATATTTCTTTGCATGGGGATTCATTTTTCTTTGCTACTTGGAAAAACTCAAATGTGCCAAAAAGCCAAGTTTGGTAATTTCCCTTAAACTTTTCTTTCTGGGAAATAGCAAGAGAGAGGAATGAAAAAAAGCCAAGCCCCCTTATCCAAACACAAATCTTCAGTTACTTCCAGGAAAAGGATCTGTCTTTTGCCAGCTGTAGCCTCCACTTTGCTTTGTTTATTGATCTTTATCTTCATGGCATTGTGCTTGGTAAATGTCATGTTGAACATATCGCAGAACCGATACACAGAGTTGGCATTTTATACCCAAGAGAAGTTTAGGATTGAAAGAACAAGATGTGTTTCAGAGAGACCATCACTGCAAGGTGAAGTTTGCCTAGATCTGTGCCAGCTCAGAGTGCTACACTTCCCAGTTTGCCATCATTCGTTTCTTCCTTTTTAAATAGTGACAGCAGTCATTTAGATTTAAGGGGATATGTCATTAGTAATTTGCTTTCAAACCTTTGCATTACCTTTGAAGAAATTAATTAATGCAAATGTAAATGCCAAGTAACCACTGAGTTTGCTTCAGAATTTGGAAGCCGCATACCCTTTGTGTTACATGATGGAAATGGAGAGAGTCCTGGGGCTTGACCCACGGCAGTAGCAATCGTGGGAGTGCACTTGTGGCCCTGCACTTCAGCAACCACCCTTGCAGTAAGAGATGTGGTGCTGTGAGTTTGCTTCAGTGTGCGCCCATGCATATCTTCACATAAAGGTTCGCCCTGGGGATCCTCAGAGTTCTGCAGGAACATCCCCAGAAACCGTGGGGATGCGGTAGCAGCAGCTCAGGAGGAAGCATCTCCTTCCTATCTCACTGGGCACAGACACAGGGATGTCACAGTGTGGCCACGATGCAGCGTGCTGTCTGTGAGCTGGGGAAGTCAAATCAAGGCACTGCTCAGCTGTCATTGCTAAGAAATAGTATGTTCCCACTATGCAGTTGGTGTGGGCCGCTGTGCCTGTTCACCTCAGATTCAGCGAAGTTTTAGCTATGTGTTCAAAGGTACTCGCTAAGTCTTGAACTTTTGTGTTTAATAGTTTTGGCCCTGTCCTGGATAAAAACAGAGCTGAAGTGAGGACCATAGCCACCCTCCTATAACAGGCAGGGGCCTGTTTCCTTGCAGGCAGGACTCTGTGTGGACTCAGAGCCATGCCACTGGAAATTGAGGTCTTGTGTTGGCAATCCCTGTGTGGCACAGGCAGCCTGAGAGATCATCCCTCACTAATGGTTGTGGCTTGGAGACCCTGTTTTGTAGGGAACCTCTAGGCTGTGAGATGAAAGGCAGAATTGATACTGAAAGTGGAAGTGATTTGATCTGATCATTTCCAGCCTTGAACAAACTGGATGCTTTTGATGTACCTTGCTGCAGGGGTCCCACCCCCAGTCCCTCTTGTCCCTGGCTCACCTCCAAGCCATTCCCTTTGCAGCCCACTTGCAGTGTCAGTGACCCCCCTCCTGCCCAGGCTGAGTGGCTTTCTGTTTTGTAGCGAGACCTTGTTCTACCCAGAGCAAGGCAGGGCATGACACTCAATGAATCCATTGCTCTGTGGCTCAGTTGCCTGTGTGTGACCATGGGAGAAACCTAACTAAGTGTGTGTTTTTAACTTAGGGCAGCCAGTCTGTTGACGTTTCTCTTCCCTCCCCACTCCCTGTCTAGCTTTTTGCGCAAGCTCCATAGGCCTTAAAACCTTTCTTCAATTCAGCTACAATTTTTTGTGGTGTTAATCCACAGAAAGTGATTTGAACCTACTGCAAGTCCTGTTTTGGAGCTGATGCAAGGCTCTCTTGTACTCTTTCCAGGGCTCATTTGAATTATTTTTTTCATAATGCTTCGAGGCCCTTTGTCCTTCAGGGATGGAAGGTTTTTAATCAGGCAAATTGTTCTGTTAGAAATGAAGCTGTCTTAGAAGTTAGCCCTCGGGGATGTTTTTTGTACAGAGAGGCTTAACTAAGATTTCTTTAGAGCTTTCTGGAGGGAAAGACTGTGGAGCAGAGAGTTTGACTGATACGCCCAAGGTTGCACAGAGAGTCAGCAGCGGAGGCAGAAGTCGCTTGGCACGTTTGTCTCTGTAGATCATACGCTGAGAGGAAGTCCAGGATCAAGCAAGGCACAGGCCATGGCTAAGTGACAGCTGTAGGTTAGTTTGCCAGTATGTTTGATAAGTCACTTCATCTTCCAGGGTCTTCACTTTAACCCATATTGTCTGTTTAGTTTGTAAATTCTTCACTTTTAGCACTCGTGTGTTCAACATAGTCGGCACCTGATCTCATCTGGAGTTCTAGGAATGGCTGGGGTGGAGGACAAACAAGTCCCAAGTACTGCTTCTGGTACAGCTTGGTAGTAACATACACACGATGCTTGCTACATGGATGGATTACTCCCTCTCTTTGCTGATGTATTTTTTTATCTTTCCTTAGATTACCTAAACCCGGTGGAAGAGAACCCATTTGTCTCCCGACGAAAGAATGGAGATCTCCAAGCTGTGGACAACCCAGAGTATCACAATGCTCCGAACGGGCAGCCCAAAGCAGAGGATGAGTACGTGAACGAGCCATTGTACCTCAACACTTTTGCAAACACCTTGGAAAATGCCGAGTACCTGAAGAACAATTTGCCGGAGAAAGCCAAGAAGGCCTTTGACAACCCAGACTACTGGAATCACAGCCTGCCCCCACGAAGCACCCTCCAGCACCCGGACTACCTGCAAGAGTACAGCACAAAATACTTTTACAAACAGAATGGACGGATCCGGCCCATTGTGGCAGAGAATCCTGAATACCTCTCCGAGTTCTCCCTGAAGCCTGGCACTGTGCTGCCCCCGCCGCCCTACAGACACCGAAATACAGTGGTGTAGTGACCGCGGTCTTATGGAAGTGGAAAGGCAACCCCCTCTAGCTGCCTCACTCCTTCTCTCTTGCTGTCCTTTTCTCTCTCCCCTCCCTCCCTCCCTCC
This sequence comes from Anarhynchus alexandrinus, assembly GCA_008711295.1. NCBI lineage: Eukaryota > Metazoa > Chordata > Aves > Charadriiformes > Charadriidae > Anarhynchus > Anarhynchus alexandrinus. The sequence continues at coordinate 1,047,477 of VUYV01000065.1, read as the reverse complement.
CTCCCTTCCTCTCTCTCTCCCTTTCTCCCACGAGCTTCCTCTTCTTGCCAGTTCACTCATTTTTGATATTTCCAAGTGAAAGGATGTCTTGGAGTCGTTTGCAGATTGGGTTGGGAACCTGGAAGGAAGGAAGGAAGGAAAGAGACTGAAAGAAGGCGCGTACAACCTGGCATTTCTCACTTTCCGCATATCTAGAGGGTCGGATGGTCAGAGAAGCCAGACAGTACCAGTAAAGGCCAGTGGCAGTGTTGCCTGCTGTCGAGCTAGTTCTCAGTGATTCAACCCACACGCTGTAGGGAAAGCCACAGAGAGGCTGTTTCTATCAGCAGGAACTGAGGAGAGTCTGTACAGCATTCCTGGAAATCTCAATGCAGTTTCCATTAGGGGGGAAAATGGACAATTTTTATATCATGTGTGATAGCATAGTAATTGAAATTGAGAATCCAATTTCTTTCTCTAACACTTTCTATCCCAGCAACTGAAAATGGCTAACCTGGCTTTTCGTAATCATTCAGATCTTCATCGTGGCTTTCCAAGAAATGATGATGTGACTCTAATATACGGCTAAACCCCTTTTCTGAGCCACACCATGATTTTGTGCCAATTCCTAACCACAGAGACTCCAGCTCAGAACTGGTACATGACATGACCATTTTTGTATATGTGCCAACATGACAAACACTTTAAACAAAAAAACCCTTTCAGAAGAGAGTAACAAAACCACACCTCCAACATCTTCTTTTTAAAGCGAAAAGACGGGCCAAGAAACCAAGATTTGTATGCAAAAAGCTTTGCTTTCCTGTTTTATACCTGCTGACTATAGATATAAAAAGACCCAAACAAATTCTTCCCTCTTTTTCTTCTTCGTGATCATGAAGGGAGTTGGGGATGCTGTCAGGCAACACTGAGGACAAGATGGAGACCTGGAGAGTTCGATATGGGTCATGAAGCCTGCTGGTGTTCTGTGGGGTGTTGGTGGGAAGGGTCCTTTAAACTGGAAGACAGACACTGGACTGGAGAAAACGCACATAGCGGTTCACTGGAAAGTTAGTTTGCACTTAAGCGCCAATTTTATTTGAACTGTTTTCTGGATTTTGAATGAAGCAATATGGAAGTGACCAGCAAAATACAAAATAATAATTTTAAATTAAAAATTAATTATATGTAAAGGATGACTGTGGAAATGCCAAAATGAAGCAAATCAAGTCTTTGGAACAATGTCTACCAGTTCTGACAGGCCATTGCATTGACTGCTTCAGAAAATACAGTGACAGAGCAACCAGCTCTTCCTGCTGCCATGTGAAGGACAGCAGAGCAAGCCCTGAACGGGATCGGAGGAGACAAATGTCTTGCTCTGGCTTGCAGCACAGGATGGAATACTTTTTTCTAAAAGGAGGATTACTCTGGCACAGAAGATGGTGCTTATGAGGTTTGAGAAGTCAAAATGTGCATGACTCGCAGAGCTTTCAGTCAAAAATGTAAATAAGTCAGTCTCCTTGTACTTAGTTCTGCTTTCATCAACCTCAATTTTTAGGTAGACACCCCCACCCCACCCCCTGGCCTGCTCCTCTTTGGAAATACCTTTCAGCCAGAGTTCTGGACGTTTTTAGCAACCTGAGGCAGATGTGTAAGACCCATATGTGTAAGAGCATTTGCATACCTAGTTCCCACCAAAAATCTTAAGGAACTCTTAAGTACCTTTGAAGATCTGCCTGTGTCTCTTATCCATTCAAGGCTTTTATAGGGGGAAGAAACAATACCCGACGGATGGCAGTCTTAGGTGATACAACAGTATATCAGTTTATGCACTTCAGTACTGTTAAAGTCGAGATCTTTGGGGTGACCTAACCTGGCAATGAAACCAGCAGCAACCAGTGTTCTGGAAATGGCATGAAGCTTCTCCAGAATCCTGCCATCTGAACAGCTTGCCACCTTTAATCATAGGGGAGCAGAGGAAGGAGTAAGAAACAAGCAGTAGTTACCCAAATCTTGATGGCTGAGGGTCAGCTGGACAAAGGTATGAAGAGATTTCACACCCGGGATGGTTGTAGATGGGAAACAAATTGTGCATGATCACGAGCTCAAGGTTGGTTCAGCCAACAGCCTGGTTCTGCATCAGGTGTGTTCAGGCCAGCTTGAACCAGCTGCGGGGCAGATATTAGACCTATGAACCAAGTACGTAGCTGAAGAGTCTGAAAACAGCAAGAACAAGTACAGATCTTTGAAGCTATTAAAAGGAGATGTTAAGTGGTACCAAAGTGGTCTGTGGTGGCTGCATAAAGTGACCAGCAGACCACTACAGTGGGATCGATGGTGACAAAAAAATCACGCAACTGAGAGGCCTTGCCTCTTCCTGGTGCCCTCCCGTAACTCCTCATGGTCTTGGCAGGAGACAGAAGCAGGCGTTGGGCAGGGACTAGGGGTACACAGGGGCGGCCTGAGGTCCTGGAGACCCCCCTCCAGGGAAGGTTTGCCAGCAGTAGTGCTCACAGGGTGTCGTCTGAAGCACAGGCAAAGTTCTGCCAGGTTGGGACACAATTGCCAAGCTGCCTGGGGACAAAGACCGGCACAGGATTGTGGATGTCCTGATTCAGCGTGGAAGCAGCCCGGGTTACATAGGTAGGTGGAGAAGGGGGTTGATTTGTCCCTGAACAAGTCTTGTAACAGAGTAACTCCTAATGGAGAAAAAATAAAATAAAATCCTGGTACAGCTTATGTGTTTGAATTCAAAGAGGTGCGCTCAAAGGCTGCTGGGGCAGAAACATGCACACCTCCAAACCCGGGTGGGATAGTGCTGGGATGTAGCTGCTAACAGAAGGTGAGGCCCGTTTCTTGCTCTGGTAATTAAGTAGTACCAGTGCTGGAAACAAGCCTGTCGAATAATCAAAATGTAAATAATTGTGGTTTTTAACAATTTAACATTTTATTTCTTACAAAACTTGAATTATTTATTCATTTTAATTGTTGACTGTGGGTGTGATATAATATATGAAGTAGCGTGGAAATGCAGAGGTTCCTTGAAGTGAGGCAGCGTGAAGGCCAGGCCAGAAGCTACCTTACGCTGGGGCTGTGACACACAGGCAGGCTGGGCCATGCTAGCTGTGTCTTCAATAGCAGAGGGCAGACAAAGGGTTAATGAACACAGTTATTCATGACGATGGAAAATTCAACAGACTGCAGCCTCACAAATGGCTTTGCTTTTTTTTTTTTTCTTTCTCCCCCTGAGCTTCTGGTTTGAGTTGCAATCACCAAAAACGGTCCTTACGTTTCCTGCTGTGCCGGTAGTTGACCTGTGTTGCAGCGTATGAGTCCGTGTGGGGCTGGGCATCGGGTTGACCGGTTCCTTTTCCCCAGTAAGACCAGTGGTCTTGTAAGCACACCCTGTAAATGTGCGCGTCTCCTCTGGAAGAGCAGCGCCCCTGAACTACTACGGCAGATTTTTGTCTCTTTGCCAAAGTTTAACTATGATTAAAGAAAAAAGGGCAACACTAAGAGCAGAACCGTTTGGCTGCTTTAATCTAATCAGCAGAAATACCTGGCTGGCCCTAACTCGCGTGTTTGCCTTGGTGGGTATAGCTACTGCCTTGGTGAAAGGAAGGTGGGCAAATGTACGTGGCAAAATCATGGTAAATATTCAATTGATTGTGTTGTGAAAGATGAGGGTCAGGCTTTTAAATGAATAATCACAGGTTTGGGGGAAAAGCACGTGTTTCCACACAAACTGCATTTTGTCAGCACAAAGCAGTAGGTGAGAGCATCAGCAGAAGTATTTTGTCTGGCTACAATTAATTCTGTAGTTCTACACGGGTATCTGTACCACAGCACTGTCAGTTTTTATGGATTTTTATAATGCAGTCTCCTATTTGTAAATGCTTTGCCTTCCCTTATCGTAGCCTGCGCGGTGGAAGAGCAGTGACTAACTTTTCAAGAGCAGATACCCGAGTGTGTATCAGCCATTGTCCAAGGCACAAAGCAACGCACTCAATGAAAGAGAACAGCAGCTTATTTTTTCCTAATCTCTTTCGGTGATACTTGTCTTAGATGTTATTATCTACCTGAGGGTTATTTCAAACAGATGTGGATGCTGGATCTGATTGAGTTGCTGTAACATAATTGACTGAAACCAACTCCTTTTAAGTTTCAGCTCTTTCCAAATTTTTCTTTTTCTGCAAAATAGCTGGGAGGGATTCTTACATTGCCGTTTGCTCAGATGTAGCGGAGTATTTACGACTTGCTTTCAAACAGGTCATCTCTCACAGGTAGCAAGCAATGGAAAGAAATCTGAGCGAGTATCAGCAGTAGGAGCCACCGTGTGGGTCTGTTTCAGGCACCTTAAGCTCAGCCCAGAAATCCTTCCCTTTGTGCTGCGGAAGGTCGCATTAACCCTGGTTTGTACCACTGATTTGGTAGAAAATGCATTTCTTGACTGCAGGAATTGTATGCAATGATCTCTTTCCGTTTATTTCTGGGGGTTGGAACTAGATGATCTTTAAGGTCCCTTCCAGCCCAAACCATTCTATGATTCTATCATTAATGGGAAAATACCTTTCCCTTCCTGTCCCACAGCCGGTAAGTGTGGAGGCTGCGTTCGAAGGGCACTTGTGTAGCTGCGCAGCTGGGGCAGGACAGCCTGTACACATGCCACCCATCCGATACCTGTTTGCACTGAAGATTTGAAAGGGAGTTACAGGGGAGCATTTCTCCCCACCCTCGGCCACCACTAATCCCAGCCTAGAAGCAAAGCAAATGGTGACTCTGAAAGTCCAGCTTGGCCCTGACTCACTGTGGATCAATTCTTTCCACAGCTGCAGAGCGAACTGGGCAGTACAGGTGAAAAGCACTAGCGGTGTGGTAGGTCAGCCTAGAAATATAGCTTGGGGTTGGGGGTTTTTTGAGGATGGACCTATATGGGAAACTCAGATATTAAAGAAGAAATCTCTTTTTTTTTTTTTCTGACGGAGTGTCTGTGTAGGAGTCCTGCATTATGGTGGCAGGTAAAGGAATGAAGGGATTATTCGGGCTCCTTTATACCACCCGGGAGATGAGGCGGCTTTGGCACAGCTCGGAATTAGGCTGTTGGTCATGTAATCCCCAGGATGGCTGAAGGCATCCCTGTCAGCCTTGCTTCCCCTGGGAGCCCTGTACGCCCTGGGCAGGGGTCTCTTTATGGAAAGGGAGCAGCCACTGCAGCACCCACGTACGCACGGACACACAGACACTCGCACCCTCCGTCTGCTGACGCTTTTAGGGGAAGGGGATGGGAGTAGCATAAATGTCCCAGGCAGGGACTGACAGCGGGGGCATCACTCGTTTGTTGGGACAGAGTTCTCCCTCACTTTGCACAACTGGCGTATCAGGGCTTCCACCCTGATTTCCCAATCGCATTTTGGAACTATTGAGCTCAGGTAGGTATTTACCTGCTCTGAAGGCTCTTCAGCTGGAGGGTGGCTGGTGGAACAGAGGCTTTAGCATGAACCAGAGCCGACCTTCTGGTTATCAGTCACCTCTTTGGCTCTTAAAGAACACCTCAAAGGGGGCAGTATCACCCCGAGTTCCCTTCGGCAAATACTTTTTCAAAGGTGTTGTTACTTGCAGTTACATGAAGACTGTGCACCCCTTCATTTCTCGCTCTGTCACTTGCAATATTCTCATTCTCGTGGATCTTAGACCTCTCCTGCTGACAAAACAACTCGGCTGTTGTTATATAAAACCTTGGATTTGCGTTCACATTTTTTTTTTAGGAAGCCAGGGCTGTGCGGAGTGGGGTTGGTTGGCTGTAATATTCACGCTCCATCATGTGCAAGGAGCCATGGTTGTCCCACAGGGCAGCCTCTGGGCAGCGTCACTGTGTTTGCAAGATTCCCTCTATTTTAAACTTTCTGGCTCTTGTAAAGTGTTACACAGGTACAAAAGGTCACTGTTATAAATGGGATTTTCAAATTGGGAATAAATAACAGAAATAAAGTTCCATGCTTAGAAGCACCTCTCCAAAATGTCCAAAAATCACTTGTCTCCATATTTGTTTTAATTTTATTTTAGCACAGCATCATACTCCTGTACTGTTATGTGGATTAGTACATTGTAACGCTGGTAGGCTCATTGCTCTTGGGGACATCACTGACAGGTAAGGCTGTTGTCAGTGGTACCGTGCTGATGGCTGGGATCCGCCTGTAGGTTTGGACGATGCAGAGTGCCTTTTGGGGGACGCTTGTGGGTGTTCAGGTCTGACTGGTGGGGGTGGGACTCGGTGGGACTTGCTCGAACTGCAGCCGAGCACATCTCCTGACCAGAACCACAGTGAAGAGGCGCTTCCACCCAGGGCATCCTCCAGCGGGGGGCTGTGCCAGCCAGCCAGGAAAAGGTGTGAGGGGAAACCTAAGGATGTTCTCCTGAGTAGGAAACAAGAGGAGTCAGAGCTGCTTTTTTTTTCCTTTTTTATTATTTGATTTTAAGAGAGAGCTTTGTGGACCTTGGTAGAGAGGGGTTTTAAGGGGCGATTTGTAAGGTGTTATGCAGCGTGAGTAATTATGTCCCAGTCCTTCCCCCACCCACCCAATAAAAAGCCATGAAGTCGTGCTCCGTACGTGTTGTGGATGAAACCACCAGGGCAAAGGTGCATCCTGCACAGCACCCTCCCGCTGATGGCTCAGGTGTGACCAGGGTGCACGCGTACATCGAGCCATCGGCTGTCGCTGCCATGCACTGGCCACGAGCGCCGTTTGCCAGCAGTTTGTTCCCTGCAGCGCCACCATCCCCGTGCCCTGCCCCACCTTTGAGGCCTCTTAGGGAGAAAACACTGTATTGTCCATAGCACTCCGAAGACTAAACCCTTTTGGGATAACCACAGTAATAAACTGTGAATGGTATTTTATAAGTAAGTGTAGATATGTATGCCGTTCTTTTGAGGTAAGGTACTATGACATATGTAGCATAAACTGGTACTGCTGTTAAATGGGTCGATTATTAACTGAGCAGCTGTGTAAGGGGTAGCTAACTTTGAATGCACTAAACCACTGTTCCTTTGAAGGGGGGGACTGAAGGTAGTTGCTGGGTACTTGTCTTTTTATGGTGGGGTATGTTAAGAGGAAAATGCAGGTCAATGAAAACACTTTTTTTTAATAGCATTTTAATGGTGGAAATTGGTACATATTTGATACGTTATTCACTATGGTTTTAATCCTTTTTTTTTTGCCCAGTTTTTGCAATTTCCCCAACATTGTAAGCTGGGATTTCTGAAGAGGTAGCAGCCCTTATGTAGGGGGGGGGGAAAGCAGTCTCTTTTTGAAAACAGAGATATCCAAAATGTATTTCCTAACCTGGCAGTCTTGAACTATCGACTTTTTCTTTTCTGATGAGGCTTACATTCCCAGGCCCGGAGAGTGACATCACTGTCCCCTCAAAACCACAGGCTGGGCCCCATCTGGGAGGTGATGCAGGAACAGCATGGAGCTCCTGCGTGATGCTGTGCAGGGGTCGGCCAACTCCATGGGCCGCGCTCCCTCCAACCAGCCCAGCCGCCCGCCAGGAGGCGGGCGAGAGGCAGAGATGGGGAGGGTCTGGGTTTTAGCTAATTCTCCCTGTTCTCAAAGTGCAAAGAGACAAAACAACAAATACTTCTGCCTTATGAAGTACCTTCAGAAGAAGAGAACCATGAGCATGTTGGGGAAGAGACTCATTTCTTGCAAAGTGATGCATTCAGAGTTAGCTGCCTTTCTGAAACAAAAAAAAAAAAATACAAAAACTACTGTATGTTACTTTGAAAATGTGAATAGTATTTTTATAGCTTGTTACAGACACAGCTAGTTGCATTTGTAAATAAGGATAATGTTGCTTTTATTTTCCTTGTGGACACCATTATTTGGAACATAATTGTCCTTAGGGTTGATTTGTATATAGGTAATTTGCTTGTGATTTAAGCCGCTCCTCCCCTTTTCTTTCTCTCCCTTCCCACCCTCTGGTTTTGGTTAGAAGTACCATTTTTGGCATTCTGTGTGATTCTGTGTTTTAGCACTATTGTGGTGTGTTCAGACTTTCTGCACTTGCTTACACAGTAGGGTATGCCAATTGCGTGTGGCGTAATGTTACTTTAACCTTTCGTTTCTCATATTTTAGCTATCGAGGATTATGCACTGTTAAAATACTTACTGACCTGGGTTAATATTAGGTACATATTTTAGCATAATTTCCCTTCTTTTCATGGTTTCTTGTTTTTTCTTTTTTCTTTCTTCCCTCCCCTTTTGTCTTGTTTGGAGGCTGGGGAGAAACCTGTGGATCTTCTCTTTGTGTGGTTATATTTTCCGCCCCGTGTGCAGTCCCGAGTTTCTCCTCATGGTCCTTGGGGTAGAGCTTTATCTGTTTGTTAAGGCAAATGTAGACTGCGACCCACCTCGCATCAACCCACGCTCATCCCAGCTGAACAATTTGAAAACTGTTCTGCCTTTTTGTTACATGAATCTGTCAGAAATATATTTTTAATTTAATATAAATGAAATTCAATAAAATATGAAACAAAGTCTCTGTGTACGTGTGAAATTTCTCGCCAGGGCTCGAGCACTTCCAGCAGCACGGACTCCCCATGCCCTGGCAGAGTGAGTGGACTCGGACCCTGCTCGGGGAAAGCCTCGCACTGGGCACCTCAGCTGGGCCTGCTCCCCACTCCCCGTCCCGTGGTGCCCCGGGGTCTGCAGGAAGATCACCCTGCCACAACCCAAAGTCCCTTTCTCCCCACCTCACCCCTACAGCTGCAGCACCCCACACCCCCAGGGTGCCCTGAGCTGGGGACAGGCCAGTGAGCCCACGGGCAGCCCCACAGGGCAGGCAGGGAGAGCCTTTGGGGTGCACTCAGTGTGTGGGGAACACCACCCCAGGGAGATTTGCTCCAGCTGTTCCACAGCTGGGTGTCACCAGAAGAGTCAGCGAGGGGAGGGCAAAGCCTGACCAGACCCCGAAGTCCACAGCAGCTTGGGAGCACCACAGCCTACCTGAAGCCCCAATTCTGGCACCCCAGGACTGCCCAGCTCCCGTGGGGCAGTGATGCTGCCGCAGTGAAGGGCACTGAAGTCAGCTCCTTCAGCAACACCCTGCTCTTCTGAACACTCACACCCCCACACCCCTCTGTGTGTGTCGCACCCCACAACTTGTTACGTTGTAACAGTTGTGTAATTCTGAGCTTTTAGACTTTTAACAAAAAGGCCCATGAATGGTTTGAGTCCTGCGGGGCTGTGCCCAGACTCACTCACCTGGTGGCTGCTGCAGCTCATGAACCCACGCTCACCCACGGCAGCCCCGGCCTGAGCCAGGTTACGATTTACCACTTCGTTGCTGGAGGGGATATTGCAGGGGGGTGGGTGGGTGACTTTTATTAAGACACAAAAAATAAATGCCATAAATAAAATTTAAACAAAAGAACGAAACCCCCTAAAATGCAACCACGCATCCTCTAGACTGCACATGCACTTCCCACACTTGCACACTTTTGCACCACCACCCCCATCGCCACCACCTGCCAAATTGCAACTCGGGCTTTAGCAGATGCACCCTTAAATGCAGTTAGAAAATATGTAGCTGCTG
>VUYV01000065.1:625679-1037866 GCA_008711295.1 Anarhynchus alexandrinus | reverse complement strand
GTTCACTTCAAAAGCCACGCTTAATCCCACGGGGTCTGGCACACACCCTAAATCAAAATGCTCTCACTGCCTGCAGCCTGCCTCGCTGGCTAACCGCATTACCAGGACTCCGGAGAGCATTTTAAATTTAGCGAGAAACAGTAAAGGTCATTTGGCTCTTTGAGGCGCATTTTAAAACACTGCAGTCTCCCTGGATTGCAACTATTTGTTTCACCAATGACCTCAACATTTTATACCCAGTAGTCTGGAAAGGTCATTGCACAGATATATCCAGTTCTCCTAAGGGTCCTGTGCGGTGCTCGCTTGCAGCCTCGCTGGGAACTTTCCCTCCCAGTTTTGGGGAGCGCTACAAGGGCAGACAGCCCTCAGCCCGACAGCGCCAGGAACACACGCTGTTTGTGACAGCACCGCGCACTGAAAAGTGGTTAGTTTCACATTAATAAGCATTCATGCTTTACAACTGTAAGTATTATAAACTATATTTTCGGGGGAGGGGGGGTGGGGGGGTGGTGGTAGTGGCAGCAGTGAAACCCTGTCCGCCTCTGCACCGTGAGGCCCCTTCCACAGCTGGGCTGTGCTCAGGGACACACACACCGTGACGGGCTGCAGCCAATTTAATATGTTGCAGAAGAAATGGTGTCTGAAGCAAACGTGGCGATTTGACATAAGAACTCGTGACATGACCACAGCAGAACTCCAGCAATGCTGCAGAATAACTAAAATCCAATGACGGTGGAAGAGACAAGTGGCACAAACTACACCTCTCCCTCTCCATGCCTTCCCCAAGTGGGTTTTACCCGGCCAAAAATAACCCCCCACCAAAACATTAATCAAACAACTATCTTCCAGTGAAACAACATTAGTGTAAAGCCCTCTGCCGCTCACTCAGAAAAGCTCGGCAAAGGCCATTGCATTCAGGCATTAAAGCTGCTACTGAAAAAGCACAATTCAGCGACAGCAAATGGTTTCACGCTGCACTAATGGCAATGAAGTTCTCCACAGCTCTGTGTCACTCACGAACCATATAGGCATATGCATACGAAATTATTCAAACCTGCGGACTCATTTCTGAAGAAAGTTGATCTTACAGTAAAAAAACCCCACACCTATAGGGATGGTAGGGCCGTACACAAACATACCGACACTGGGTGGGCTTTTCAAACTGGCTCACGACTGCCCAGCGTTTGGCTTACTTGGCTTTGCAGCGGTAAAGCTCTCCCACTCACACTGGCACACGTGCAGTTTGTCCCACCACTACAATGCTGTGCACTGAACATAGGGGAATGGTTTTTTGGCGGTCTCCAAAAGCAAACTAGGCAGCCGCTGCTGGCACTGAAATGCTGCTATTACGGCCTGGGACCTTCCATGCAGGAGAGGCTGTCTTACCAGTAATACTAGATCAGCCCCAAGAGTCAAACAAATCACTTTAAAGCTTCCACTCAGTTTGCAAACCATTATGATTGTAAATCTACTAAAGGGGACCAGTGAACATCCCATTTAAACCAACTACCACCCCACCCCACCCCAACCCTATGCATTAAAGAATGTAGTGAGTAGAAACCATCAGCAGATAAAAATCAGCTCAGCTCCCCTGAAGTAGCTACTGCTAAGGCACAGCAGCTGAATGCGTCCCGAAAGCAGATCTCAAACTGGGCCAGCAAATATTTTGGAAATTGCTGCCAGAAGCTAGAAAAAGAAGTCAAAACAGAAAGGTACAGGCAACAAATGAGCTTCCCTTTGGCTCCGTTAATCTGCCTATAAATACATTGCTCAATTTCCCTGCCAGGATTACAAAGCGCTCATCACGCTGACAGGTACAGACTGTGCAAAGCATTTACACCAACTGCGTGAGAAGCTCAGCCCAAAAACATCACAGCGCTCAAGCTTTTGACCATCCCTGGACAAGCTTGTGCGGGGATGGGTGAAAAAAAAAAGGGACTGGACACATGCAAATGTCAGAGCGAGCTGGGAATGGTGACGTGAGTGGGTGGGGATCTCACCTTCGTATTGGCAAGTCCTCTCACTGCACAGGAAGGCTGAGCCTGGAACAGGTCCTCATGAGACATTTTAAGACTACTTCACTAAACGTTTGTCAGCTGAAAAGCTGAGAGCATTTTGGCTTAAGTCAACTGAAACATTTGCTTGTGATCCTTTTGAAAATTTGAACCGGGGGTGCAGGGTCGGGGACTTTTTTTTTGGTTTGTGTTTACGTTTTTGAGGGTGGGGGTGTGGTGGTTTTTGTGTTTTTTAAGCTCCCTACACAGATCCCCCAGGCAGGTTCCTGGGGACACTCCGGAGTGTTGGTGCAGCTCTAGCGCATTCGCTGCTCCCTCCCACCTGCCCCAAGGGGATAATCTGTTGTTCTCCTGCAGTCATGGCTTGTTCCTTCCCAGGGCAAAATTCATTTTGAAGGCTGGTCAGAAAGGATGAAAAACCACCAAACAGCTCAGGCCTTCATTCCTCACTCACCTGGGGACTGCTGTTTCTGAGCCTGAGCCTTCTCCAGCATCCACCAAGGGGATGTCCCAGCCTGTGGGCAACCGTGTAACACCCAGACCGTTTCAGCAGCCACAGAGAAAAATGATATATGGGAGATAGGGCTTATGACGTGATGGGGACAGGGGAGATAAAGGTGAATTGTGTAGGCAGAGTTGTGAATGCCTGTGAGAGCAATTTGCCGCTGGAAGCGACCCTAAGACTACAGGGAGCCTCCATGTCCTCCAAGAGATGATACGGCTGGGAACAGGAAGCTGGGTGAAGTCCTCCGGCACACCCACAGCCCAACTCAGGGAGCTGGCATGAGTTTTCACATGTTGCTGTTNAAACAGAATCACAGAATCATAGAATGGTTTGGGTTGGAAGGGACCTTAAAGACCATCTAGCTCCAAGCCCCCTGCCATAGGCAGGGACACATCCCACTAGACCAAGTTACTCAAAGCCCCATCCAGCCTGGCCTTGAACCCTTCCAGGGATGGGGCGTCCACAGCTTCTCTGGGCAACCTGTTCCAGTGCCTCACCAGCCTCACAGTAAATAATTTCTTCCTAATATCTAATCTAAATCTACCCTCTTTCAGTTTAAAACTGTTACCCCCTTGTCCTGTCACTACACTCCCTGATAAAGAGTCCCTCTCCATGTTTTGGAGAGGGCCATGTTATGGAAGGCCACCATAAGGTCTCCTCAAAGCCTTCTCTTCTCCAGGCTGAACAACCCCAACTCTCTCAGCCTGTCTTCAGAGAACAGGTGCTCCCACCCTCTGATCATCTTTGTGGCCCTCCTCTGGACTTGGTCCAAGAGGTCTATGTCCTTCTTATGTTGGGGGCCCCAGAGCTGGATGCAGTACTCCAGGTGGAGCCTCACGAGAGCTGAGTAGATGGGCAGAATCACCTCCTTTGACCTGCTGGCCATGATTCTTTTGATGCAGCCCTGGATGCAGTTGGCTTTCTGGGCTGCAAGCGCACATTGCCGGGTCATGTTGAACTTCTCATCAACCAATACCCCCAAGTCCTTCTCCTCAGGGCTGCTCTCAGTCCATCCTCTGCCCAGACTGTATTTATGCTTGGGATTGCCCCAACCCATGTGCAGGACCTTGCATTTGGCCTTGTTGAACTGCATGAGCCAATTAAATTATTATACTTAGAAAACTGTTTCCATGCTGTCTGCAACCCTCCATTCAAATCCATCTTCCGCCTTACTTTGGCAAGCCAATAGCATATACCAGAGCAGGGCATCACTGGGTTTAACTCTGACCATTGAAGCCCTGCCAAAGTCCTTATACCAGGGAACAGCCAGCACCTCCAATAGGGACACCTGCTCTGTGGCCCCAAGCTGTCATGCCTGCTCACCTCTCCAGAAGGAATGGCTGACAAACAACCAGCACAATTGCAAAAGCCTCCTTTCCTTACCAGAAAAAACAGCTGTAAAAGTGGGTGTTTCTGTTGCTACATCCCACATATTAGCCATTGCCGAAGACCACCAGAGTGGCCACAGAGGCACCAGGACAGCAGGATGAGATGCAGAAAGCAGGAGCGGGCTGCAGAAGTCCAAGAGGTGTCAAGTGCATGTTACTCATGACCTTTAACACAGGCCTACTTTTTTCCAAATNCCCCCCCCCCCCCCCCCCCCCCTTAAGCACCAACACCTCAAGTCAAGATTTGTAGCAGGCTGGTCTGAGCAAAACTGAGTGTTTGATGGGGCGATGATAGTTTCCAACCAGGAACCAGGAGTTGTAGCAGGAATGGGGGAACCACAAAGCCTCCCCGGACCCCAGCTGCTGTCCTCCCTCTCTGCTGCACCTTACTCTGCTGTCACTTGCCAGCACTGAAACAAGAGTTTAACACGGCCTTCTAGCCCCTAGCCCTTCACATCACCCTCCCCACCATGCTGAATCAGGGCCATAACACCAAGAGACAACATTTGGGAAACAGAAAGTGATCATTTCATTTTGCATAAATGGTATAAACTGTATCTGGCAAGACTGTATTTATCCCTGTGATAAATCCTCCCCCCTGCCCCCTGCTTTCTTTCTGGCAGGAAAAGCCTTTACTATTATTATGCAAAGAAAATCTGTATGAATTGCTTCCTGCAAAGCACCAGCAAGTCAACAAGATTGTAGCAACAAGAGAACAAGTCATGGTTTCCTTTCAGCAAACCCCACAGTAATCTGCTTTTGTCCCTGTCCTACAGGGCGCGTGTTGCTGTGCCCCATGCGAGAGCCTTGTGCAGAGCTGAACAGAGGAATTACAACAAAGGAAACCTTTTGTTCCCACAGAATAGAAATGGTCCTGATTTTTCAGACCTTTGTACCAAAGTGTGCTCCCGGCAAGGCAGCAACCAGGACGGGGGAGGGGTTGGGAACAGGGGAAGGCGGGAGGGACGAAGAAATGACTGTAGTGCATGAAAAGCAAACTCATCTCTTTCATAACCTGCTGCTTTGGTACCTGTGTCTTTCTCTTCTCTGCTTCTCTCCCTCTGACTTTGCTGGGCTAGTTGGGGCTGCAGGACTGTCGCCGCTTTTCTCGGCAGCTGAACCATGGCTGAAGGCATCACACGCTGCAGCACGGCACAGGGAAGGCAACCTGGAAAGCAAACATGGACACAGCTCCAACAAAATCCTGCTTGCCAGCAATGGGCCCTAACTACTCAAACACCACGTTGGGCAGCATCAAGTGGTCCTGCGCACCGTAGGCTCTGAGGAGCGCAAAGGAGCACCTGGGGATGGAAACAACCTGCCCTTCGCTCCTCCTTTGCTATGCATGGGAGCACCTTTCCACAGATGAGTTGTTTCCTTCTTCTATTATTTTCTAACACAGCAGATGGCAGGTTTGGGCTCCCCAGTTGATAGCTGCACTGAATGCCACCTCATTGCTTTCTTTATGTTTCAAAGTCGTTGTGGCACCCCCGAATCCTGCCAAACCAAGGAAAACAAACTATAGTTAATGAATACATGCTTAATATGACTTAACACTGAATAGCGACGTCAGTTTTAACCAAAGGCCACCCCACCTGTACTGTCTTCTATAAAACATCATTTACAAACGTGCTGCCCCAACAGTCCAGCTAAACCCAGCAGAAACCCCCAGCCTGTCTCTGTCAGGGTGCTTCCTCTGTGCTGCGAGTTTTCAGGAAGATAAGTTTGCACTTTCTAAGATGCACTGAGCACGCTACAGTCACTCAGCAGCAGAGCGCCGGTTCATTTAGCTGAACGAGGCATTTCGGGAGAGCCTGAGCAAATGGCCACACACATGTACACACACAGGCACCAGCCCATGAGCAAAGCCATCTGCCAAAACACGTTTGTGCTATGCAATGTGGCCCGTATGACCTGAGGAGAGAGCAGGGCAGCAGGAAAGAAGAAATTCTTCAAGAAATATTTTCTTCTTTGAATTTGCTGATGAGATGCAATGAGAGTGTTTGATGGGGCGACGATAGCTTCCAACCAGGAACCAGGAGTTGTAGCAGGAACGGGGGAACCACAAAGCCTCCCAGGACCCCAGCAGAGGTGATATTAGCCAGACTTAGGCATGAAATGTTTGCGTATCTGGGGCAGACAGATTGCGTGTCCTGCCATTAGATGTATTGTCTTGGCCAGAAGAGAGAAATGAGGTAAGAACTTTCTTTCTCTACCATTTTATCTGCTCTGTGCAGGATTGCCAGATTATGCAGAAATACCGAGCAGCAGACAGTGAAATGTTTGCACTGCTTTTGCATTGTTCACAGAAACGAGTAAAACATGCTCATTTTGATTGAACGTGTTTATAACCGCGAGGGAGAAAATGATCATGCATGGAAGGCAAGAGTAACAACTGAGTAATTTTCCCGTGATGGTCCACAGCACAGTTACCACGGCCTGAGCTGGCCCCCAAGTCCTCAAGGGCAGCAGGAGAACTGTGAGCTAACCCTGGCAAGCCCTGGCTTGCCCACAACACCACACCCACATTTGCTCACCAACTTCAGGGAACAGGACACAGGTGTAGGCAGACACGTTGACATGTCACACCGAACGGTACGTGAACAGATTCATTAAAGCAGCTTCGGTGAGCGCAAAACTGTGCATACCAGGGAGGCTGGGAGTGATGGATCATTTTGGCCAGAGGAGACCTCAGACATCCTGCCCAGCACTGCAGCTCCTCTCCCCACAGCCCTGTGGTCTCCAGATATTTTTAGCCCAGCGGTGTTTCTGTACCAATGCCAGTAGAGTCCTCCAGGACTCACAGCTGTGTGACAAGGAAAAATAATTCAGGCTCAGTAACTTTACTGTTCCTGCATCGTAAAAGGCTGTTTTCTTTGGTTCTGTAAGCCATAACCGGGGGCAAAGGAACTGAAACCTGTGAGCAAGTAGTTTCATTCTTCTGATTGGTTTTGGAGTCAGACAAATTTACAAAGAAGTTTGCGGGTAGCCTATAGTTGTGCATTTGCAATGTAAATAGATACAGGCAGCTATTTGTAAATAGATACAGGCAGCTATTTGCTTTGCAGGGCAGAGGCTGAAACACCTGAGGCTGTGAAGCCGCAATACCCCAGGTGCTGCAGAGGTCTGCCTCTAGCCCATTCATCTCAACCAGGGTGCCAACACCAACAGCAAGCTTTCACCTCTTGAATCACAGTCACGCGCACCAGTTTGATCTCAGGAAAAACTTGCTGCTCCAAGTCACCTGTACCCACGCAGCAGCTTGGCTTTTACCTGTCCATTACCTCCCTGACCAGCACGTCTGTGGGAACAGCATTAGGCAGCTGTCCCAACACTCCACATGGGATGGAGAGGTCCAAGAGCATTTGCACAGTGCTGCCACAGTGCTGCATGGGGAAACATCACTCCCTGTGGAAGGTTGCTGGTGCATGAGCTGGGGATGGGGTTGTGGGATGAGTCTTTGTCCCCAGCCCCGCAGCCGGCCTCGCTGGGTGAATCGGCAGGGCTCAGCAGGCTTTGCTGGGAGCACTGCAAATCCAGGTCTCGGATCTCCTGGGCAATTTAATTTTTTTCTTCTTACTACATCTGTTATCCCATTACCTCTGGCTAAATGCATGATGGAAAAGGAGACTACATTCTGCTGGGCAGAAAGGATCTCAAAGCATCCTACCACCAAACACAGGAGAGAGGATGGAGAAGTTCATTTCCTAATTGATTCAACTGACTGTATTTTGTATTTCATCAGAAGCCAGGTATTGTTCTGTGTCTGTTATCTGAGAGGGTAAAACCCTATCGAGCTTTAATGGCATGGAAGAACATTATAAGGTGGGCTCTCTGAAACTGCAATAGTTAAAATAAGTTAGGCTCCAAATTTAACAGGGCTCAGAATAACAAACTATTCAGAGGTGGTACCTCTGTGCAGGCGAGCAGCTTCACTTCAGTCAAATACAGTGGAGAAACAATGGAGCATGTTTCCTGTCACATTAGAAATATTCTATAGCTTTTAATAAAGACAAAAAGAGGAGGAGTAGGTGAATATTTTAGAAGCTATTGTTCAAATAGCAGTTTCAAATGGTATCTACAGTAAGTTGGGATGAAATTTGAGGAATAACATCCATAACACAATGAGGGGGCTATGTCTCCTGCTACTCCTTGCAACATGGACAGCAGAGGGAAAAATTGGAGGCCTTGGAAGGTTCCAATGGGCTCAGCCATCCCAGACTTCAGTGCTTTTCTGAATAACAGAGTCAATGTGCTTTTGATATCATCAGCAGAGCAAAGACTGGAGGGGCTTTGGATTAAAATCATGAAGCAGGCAAAAGATGGGAGGAGATGCCTTGGCTAAGCTTCCCTGGTGAGCCAGTGCCAGAGCTGCCAAATAAATCCCTGATTCCCAGGCCAGGGTCCCTGCTGAGCAGGTGAGCACCCTGTATTGTGCCACTGCAGCCCCAGGGCTTTCCTTGCTGCACAGGAAAGGGGGAGGCAGAGGAACGTCACTCATGTCCTACAACCCTCATCAGCCCAACACAGATGGCTTCAACTCATGGAAGCTGGTGACAGCATTAATATTCAAAGAGCTGCCAGGAGAATGCAAAAGGGTGAGAAATGGGTTTTCTACACTGCTAAGAAGGTATTCCAGCATAAAGGAGAAGAAACAATGCAAAATTCAGACCTCTCCACGTAACATCCTATTGTGCTTATGTTTCCCATTGTCAGACCTGCTAGCTGGGTGAGAACAGATGTGAGATTGCCCTGAATTTCATTATATTTTTAACTCATTCAATATTGGAGATATCTTGTCAGTTTTCACACCACTCTGTCAAAGTCCTCCTTGGCAAACCTGCAGTGAGACCTCAGAAAACCGCACTGAGGCAACAGCAAACCCAGCCATTGCTATCCTCCGGGCTGCCTCAGTGGGAGAAATTTGCCCATCTGGTTAGACCTGCCCCAGCCCTAACCGCTGCCCTTGGCAGGGGCAGCCCTCACAGCCAAGTTTCCTACCTGCCCCCATGAAGCTGCTCTCACTGGCGTGCTGGGGACTGTATGAAACCCTTGGCACATGCTGGTTTTCTCTCCTGGGAAGCTCCCAAGCAAACCAACGCAAAGACTGGAGTAGGAACAAGTCCAAATAGGCGAAGGGTCGCACTGAAGCAAGACAGTGGCTGGGACTGCACTTGGTTTGCAATTGCCCAGGCCGTGTTGTCTTTCCTAGCTGCAAAGCCTCCCTGCTCTTGTGCTGTTAAGAGAGGGCTTAGACCTCTTCAGGGCACGCCAGCAGTGTTTTGCTGTATCCTAGGTTTTGGAGAAAGCAGGGAGGTGCTAGAACCAGTCCTGCTAAATTGGATGTGGAGAAAGGAGAAGGTCACTGACACAGCCCCTTTGCAAGACCAGCTGGAGACCAGAGAGGATTGCTGTCTTGAGGAAAAGAAATCATTTGCTCTTCATCTATACCACTAACGACAACAGAAACTTTAAATTTATTCTTACCGTCCTCTGGGTGTAGACAGCCCTCTGAAACCATCCGAGCAGACAGCTCTTCTTGTGGTTGTCACTGGCACAAGCTTCACCGTGTCTGCAAAACACATCATTGTAAACTCATTTCCTCCCCTGCCTCATTTGTGGCAGGAGGCTGGGACTGCTGCTAAGGACGAACACAGGGGCCTCTGAGGACGCTGCCAATCCAGCACAGCTAGAGGCTTTTCTTCAAATACCAAGAAATGCATTTTTCAAGACCAGCGGTGTATGGGACATTACCCCAAATGAGAATTTCTGCAAGGTACAGTGCCTTGCACATTGGAGGGCCTCCAGGTTGAGCTAGAATAAAATCTCTCCCCAGCTGAAAAGCACAAGTGCTTGGACTCGCTCAGCAACAGCAGAGGTCACTGTGGCCACCTGGGGAAGAAGAGGAATGACTTTGTGGGTTTCCCAGCTGTCCCCTGCCCAGACACACCATCCAGCTCACAGAGACTGCAGCAAATTCATCCTCACTTTGAGAGGGCTTATATATTTGGAGGGAAGAGGCTGAACAAAACCTGCCTGCAAATGCCACACACCAGCTGGAAGAAGGAATAAGGGGGGCAGGGATCAGCAGTCCCATAAGGCTGAGTTGCCCTGAATCAGCAGCACTGGGTTGCAGATGCTGGGCTGCCCCCATCTTCCCTTGGTCCATGCTGCAGGCATGATTGCTCTTCCTGTGGCATCATGCTCACTGCAACACTCGTGATCCTTACCCCTAGCCGTGCCCCCGTCCTTCTCCTGCTGTGTGGAGGCAACAGCCTCTGTATGGCCAAGCAACACTGGTTTCCACCATAGCCCACCCTGAGCAGGCAGGAGCCAGAGCTATATCTTTCCGCAAAAGCCCTTTGCAAGGCAGCATCCATACAGCCTGCAGCATGCCTGCTCATCCCACATGACCCTGTATCAACAGACACCACCGCTGTATACCATACATGCTGTGCGGCATATGTGGGGTTATTGCTGAGCGTTAAGCAGGGTGATCACACGGATGGGATATTTCCTGACACTCTGGGCAGGTGCTTTTTTATTAAAAGCTGAACTTTGTCCATTTAGCTGTAAGCTTCCTCATTTCCTTCTGGAGCTAGGCATGAACAAAATAGAGACAGGCTGAGAGAGCTGGGACTCTTTAGCCTGGAGAAGAGAAGGCTGAGGGGAGACCTTATTATTGCTTATAAGTATCTAAAGGGTGGGTTGAAGGAGGACGAAGCCAGACTCTTTTCAGTGGATTCCAGTGTCAGGACAAGGGGCAACAGGCACAAGTGGGAACATAGGAAGTTCCATTCAAATACATGGAAAAACTTCTTTACAGTTAGGGTGACAGAGCACTGGAACAGGCTGCCCAGGGAGGTTGTGGAGTCCCCTTCTCTGGAGATTTTCAAGACCCGCCTGGATGCAGTCCTGAGTAATGTGCTGTGGGCAATCCTGCTTTGGCAGGGGAGTTGAACTAGATGATCTCTAGAGGTCCCTTCCAACTCTGAAAATTCCATGATTCTGTGATTCCGTGATTTAGGATACTTGACATAAAACTAGAAGCTTTCTGGTCAGACAAGGGCACTGACAGCTCACTCAGAAGAGGGGAGAGCAAGAGGAAATGACCTTGCCTGGAAAGATTTTGTGCCCCCTTGCTATGCTTGTGTGGTCCCACTGTGCCTAAATGGGTCCCTGGATCAACAGCTACTTTTCCTCTAAAGTAAGTCCAGAATCACCCTGGCAGGACACTTCCCCACCATGAGGTCAACAAAGAGACCTCCAGATGGGCAAAAGAGGGAGAATCTCAATCTTAAAGTTCATCTGGTCTTTTCACAGGAAAGCACTGATTGTTGGATGGAAAAAAAAAAAAATAAATTGGGTCTACTGGGAAGCAAAGGGCCGCCTATTAAATTCATGATTTCTCTCCATAGACATAAACGAGGACACCAGAAGCAAAAGCCTGTGACATTTACGTCAGAAAAAAAGCAGAGGAGTCTATTTTCCTCTGTGCCACACACTACCTACCCTGAAAAAGAGAGAGAGATGGCTTTTCAACTTAATTAATAATGCAAAACCTGAGGAAGGGGTGAGTTGCGCAGAATCCAGAAGAAGAGAGATTGCAAAGAGTCGAATTTGCTGATAATACACTACTTGCAAAACAAGCTTCTGCTATTCCCCTCTTGACACAGCGTCTGTTGCCTACCAGGGCAATCATATCCAAGTGTAATTGTCTAACAATTGTTCTGCACTGAGAAAATAGTTCTGATTACAGACATTAACACGTTTAGGCATTAAGCTTCCTCACTGTAATTACCCTTGAGCTTAGTCTCACAAATGAATTAATGTGCTGATCGCTTGGACTAATAGAACCAGCAAAAGGGTGATGAATTGCTTCCAAATCAGATAAAATCAAGCGTGACATCATTTAATTAATTTCAGGGCTTGGGGGGAGGAGAAAGGGGGTCAGCATGATGCTGAAAAGAAATGTATCTCTCCCTTAGTCATTTCTTTGGAGACAGAAATACGCAAACAGGGCAGGATGAGGATGGGGCTGGGGAAAGGGAAGATGCGCAGCAGGTGAGAAGGGGGTTGCTGGAGATGGGGCTGTATGACTTCTGTGTATGAGCATGCAGCCCCGGGTGGCTGCAGCTGCGTGACTGATTCAGTACAGCAATGATAGGTGCAATGGATGGATTTCTTCTGGGTACGAACAAATGCACTGCACACCTTGCTCTGATTTTGAGTCATCCTCTGAGTGCTGGGGCCCCAAGCGGAGAGCTGCTCCTGGCCTTCCCCAGGGTCACAGTTCCTCCGTGGGAACTGAGTGCCTGAGGGCGGCATTGCCAAAACCCCTCTCCTTTGTCATGTTTCCTGGTAGGGGATCATTTGCCTGGCTGTCAGCACAAGGCTGCAGTCAGCCAAGAGCTGGGCTGGCCATTGCTATTGTGAGCAGATATATATACTCAGTTACCCTCCTTCACTTCTCCTCACCTGTGAAGGGCCTCCCGATCATTTTGTTTTAGAAAGGAACAAAATGGGTCAATGGAACGGACGTGGCAATGCTCTGGACTACTCTTGTTAAATACAGACTCTCTCAAATTAAAGTTTCCCCTCGGATGGCTGCCCACCTGTAAAATAAAACAGCATCATACAAGAAGCTTGTACCTGACAGGGTTACATGCGGAGCTTTCTCCTTGCAGCCCAGCAGATAACAATCCACCACCAATTTCAGATTTTGCATCACATGGAAATCCTACACAAAGAGCCACCACAAGAGAAGGCCTTATAAATCAAAGCTCTCCATTACGGCTTACATCTAGAACTGGCTCTGCAATTTGAAAGCAGACCAGTTTTTTACATACATGCACAGGGATACACACTTTACAAAGACACACAGTCCTGGCCTTATGCCAGTTTAAACATATGTTAGCAGCACACACACAAACATACACGTGTACACAGACACATATTTGCTGCCTGTAGGTAAACAGCTGCTCATCTCTCCTCAGTGTACATACCTGTATAACCATATGTAACATAAAATGCACATGCATGAGCGCACATAAAGAACATGCATTGTTATAACAATGCACAATGCACAGCCAAATGCACATGCCTGATCTCATGTCATAAATGACAAGGAGTTTTGCCGCTGCTGATTTCACCAGGAACTGCATAGGGCCCACAATATTTTGCTGCATGGTTTTATCTATATTTTATTTTGCTGGATTTTTGAGCAGCGGAGGGAAAGAGGTGGTGACACCTGTGAAACCTAAATTTGAAGATAGGAAGCTTTTCGTTCTCAAAAGTGTGGAGAGGCAGCATGCTTTATCACAGAGCCTGGCTGCCCCTTTGATAGCAAAGGCAGAGGAAACATTTACCCTATTCCTCCTGGCTGCTGAGAACGATAACTCTGGAGTCTCCCTCTGACAAGACTGTTTCTTGGGCTTTGCCAAAGAACACAGGTCCAGCAGCCCAATATCAACACCCTTTGGCAGCATTCGTCATTGTCTTGGATATTTTAATTCATCCAGTCGCCCTAGGGGCAGTGCAGCTTATGACTCCATTTGTTTGATGCAGCCTTACAATAAATCCGGTCAGTGGAGCGGAGAGTGCAGGTGACAGTCATTGTGATATAAAGCAGTTTATTTCCAGAACCTGATCTTGCAAGGCATCAGGCATCTCCAGAGGTGCTGATAGCTCTATCTGCTCTATTCTATAAATGACAACCAGCAAAAAACAGCAAAGAGCACCAGCACCCAGGCACTAACTTTCCCACATGCAACAAGTTTGAAGGTCCTGAATTTCCTTTCCTAGTGGTGATCTAGCCATATCACTGCAATCTCACCACTGGCACCTTCATGGGCAGTCAGACAAGAAGCTGGCCCTGAAGAAGACCCAATTGTCCCTGCCTTGTCCATCCAGCTTTTCACAGAGGTGCCAGTTTTGCCCTGACACCTCTGACTGTGCCGAGCTATGAGTCTTACTCTGCTCTGCTTTACTCCTCGGTAAGAGGAGTATCTCATCACACTTGTCTTTCTTCCATGCTAATGAACACATGGTGCAAATGCTGGGCCCCGGTTTCTTTTAAAAACAAAAGAAAACACTAGATCCAAATGGTGGCAGATGTTCAAATAATTGGTGCTTGCATCTTTTGGAAATCTGGCCATGCATTGTTAGAGATCCAGCTCTGCGCTTGGTGGGCAAGCCAGCTTGAGGGCTGCAGAGAGGTGGAAGGGGAAGCAACAAAGTGGTCTGGTGGTCGAGGACTGATTTTTAGGGGTAACTAAATCACAACCAGTGCAACCCTCCTGTCAGCCACATCCTGAAAGTCAGGTGGGATCCCCTTGGTTATAGGGGATTTATGCATCTGAGCACCATAGGGGATCTGGGGCTTTTTCTGTACTTCAGTTCTCCAGCTGTAAAGAAGTGGGAATTCAATAATTTCCTCATCTCTGAGGGATGTTCTGCATAGAAAGGTTTATGAAATGCTCTGAAACTGTGCTACAGGGAGGGTGCTCTCATAAGCATCTTGCAGGGGCTTCTTGGCAGCATGAGAATGTCGTGGTACTCTCTAAGTGCAAGAGAGGGATTTGCTTTTACAGTATGACATTTGCCAAACAATTAAGGTGAAGAGCAATGTGCTATAATCACTTTTAGTATTAAACACACACAGTAAAAAGAAATGTTTAAAAGGCACGTGGTTTTTTTTTTATAGGACATGTTGCTTTTCATGTTATTGTAAGAATCCTTGCTGCTACTGATCTTAAGCTCCAATTCAAACTGTGTAATTATTACCAGGGACTTGCTTCTTCTCCCATTATGTATTAACTGTACCTAGGAGATCCAGAATGAAAGGATCTGAGCTTTCCTAACTTAACAGCTGTTTGGAGGATTTGCTGTGTCAGTTTCTTATTTTACTTTTGTCATAATTCAGGATAGTCTGAGAGATTAAAACAGATAAATAAAAATGCATTATGCACTTATTGCCCAGTGTCTTAGAAATCTTCATTAAACTCATGAACTATAGGGAGAGACCGGAAATTATATTACACTTCGCATACCTTTTTGTATTTCCACAGGACGCCTTTAATCACTTCCCAGCCGTATGTAAGGTTTTGGAGACATACCCCTCTGACCTCCGCTGTCATCCCCTAGCCCACAAGTATCGAACAAGAAGCATCACAGAATCATAGAATCATAAAATCATAGAATGGTTTAGGTTGGAAAGGACCTTGAAGATCATCGAGTTCCAACCCCCCTGCCATAGGCAGGGACACCTCCCACTAGACCAGGTTGCCCAAGGCCACGTCCAGCCTGGCCTTGAACACCTCCAGGGATGGGGACTCAACAACCTCTCTGGGCAATCTGTTCCAGTGCCTCACCACCCTCAAAGTGAAAAACTTCTTCCTAATGTTCAATCTAAACCTGCCCTCTTCCAGTTTGAAGCCATTCCCCCTTGTCCTGTCACTACATGCCCTAGTAAAAAGTCCTTCCCCAGCTCTCCTGTAGGCCCCCTTTAGGTACTGAAAGGCCGCAATAAGATCTCCCCGGAGCCTTCTCTTCTCCAGGCTGAACAGCCCCAACTCCTTCAGCCTCTCCTCATAGGAGAGGTGCTCCAGCCACCTCTCCAGAAGATGCAATGGGAGCAAAACCAGCCAGTCCCTTGACACATGGGCACTCCCTTCTTGTATCCAGAGGGGGTTATTTTAGTCACGCTATGTTTTAACTCACCCCAAAGCCCACAAGATTGCAGGTGGGGTGTTTCTTTGTCTAGACAGGCATTTCCTTGTTTCAGGAATATAAAACCAAAATGGGCAGTGAGTGACCTTTAAGGTTCTGGTCCTGACCCCAACCAAAACACCACCCAGCTTCCTATCAAAACTAGCGCCCCAAGAAAAAACACAGGCTTTGGCACCACCAGCAAATGCAATAGCTGTGGTAGGTGACGTGCTGGCCCTACCATGAAAGAAATACGTGGCTCAGACCTAGTTTCTAGCTCAAATCATACGGAAAGGTGGTTAATCTGGATTGGTAGTTAATCTGGACCTGCAGTCGTGTCTTAATCCAGCTCCTCGTAACACAGATATTTCTAGACACAGCCCTGCCCTAGTAAGTCTAGGCAGAAATGCCCCCAAAACACAAGCAAGTCCTCGGGGCTGGAGTCACGCTGAAGGCAAGGTCCTATCTTTGCAAACAGTACACACAGTGTTTGCATTTTTGCGTGCGGTACGTTAATATTCATGTATTTGTATGCTGCCAGCCTTGGGAGCAAGCAAATGTCCTCTAACTGCAATTTCAGCCTGGTCAAGGTAACTGACCTTTTTTGTTAAGTGCTTCCAAATTTCCAGTCTATCCATGAACGTGAAAAATTTGTGCTAATTACAGGCCTGTCATGAGGCCAAAAGTGCAGAGGGGAAATAAGGGGGTTTCTGAGTGTTATTTAAAGGCACAGCATCATCAACGAGGTTTTTTGCTTGCACTAACACAGTGTCCTGCTTTCTGTTAGTCAGGTAGGGTTATTTAAAAACAGAGCCAAAAATTTGGAAGGGCTTGAGGTATCAGGACCTGTCATTGACTCAGGTGGCCAAGGTGAACCTCCTTGGCTGTGCTCGGCAGCGGAGGAGCCACCCTCTCCATGTCTCCCTTTGATTTTTGTCCCAGTCCATTCTGTGTGCTGAACATCTGGTACCCTCATGTACGGTACAGTAACATCCCAAACTACGTGTGCGCAACACTTACAAATAGTGCTTAAAACATAATGGCTTATTAATATAACACGTATAATTTGAGAAGTGATACGAGCTCTTTCCCTTTTATATCCTTTTTAATAAAGCACATTTTGAAACTCACTGACCTTTTTTCTTTTCTTTTTTTTTTTTAAGTTCCCTGGCATTATGTAGAAAAACCCCATCAGTGTGAAGTGGAATATAATGCAGTTTATTACCACTAACAAGGGAATGGCCCATAACTCTAAAGAGACAAAGCCTCAAGTGAGCTATGAAGGTCATTTTCTTGCATCCAGAAAGAAAATGTAATACTGACTGTGTCATGCTTCCCATTTCAGAAACAATGTGGGCTGCTTTCAGTTTTATTATAATAAATAGTAAAAATGAAGGTTTTTTCTTTCAGATGGAATTTTGCAGTCAGTCCTCCCCACTTTGGAGGGAATGAAGGTGAATATCTGTCTGGATTTTGCCGCGTTATTTATACTCCTCTGGATGTGATAGTTGGTTTGTTCATGAATCTTTACGAGACGCAAAACCCCGACTGCATATCCAGCCACTGCTTCTTCCTGCTGGGAATACTCAAACAACTCAGTGCATAAAGGCTCAAACAGCAAACTCACAGACTTGATCATTACCAGGGTTACCTCCAGAGCTCTCCAATAATATATCGTTGCAGTTTTTAGGAAATCAGGCTTTCCTGTGATACCCCATCCCTGCTTCATGCAGCCATGAACCTAAAAGCAATGTTAAAAGATGGCAATGCTGCACTAAAGACAATGTGGCATCAACAGGTCACTGGAGGGACCAGGGTGTAGATCATATACCAGACAAATGGACAAGGCTGAAGAAGACAGTTTAAGCCTTAGGTCATGAACGAAAATAAATATCCATCTGCTTTTCCAGCTGTTACTACATCAGAGGCAGGGCAGAGCCCTGCCGTAGCAAGCAATGGTGAAAAGCACTGATACTGCTCTCCGAAAACTTAGTTTTCCTTTTTGTCGCTGGAAGACACATATTTATGCACTGCTGCAGAGATAACTTGGTTGCAACTGGGATGAGATACATTTTTCCATATCGCTATTCCCTGGTCCACCTCTCTACAACCCCCAGGCAGCCTAGGGGAGGGGAGATGGGTTGCACCTTCCTCCTCCTCCTCTGCCTCTGTCCTGAGAGTTTATTTTGGCCTTGCTAAATGGCTCAGGTTTTGTGCTCTACAGCTGTAGTAATTTGCAACTTTTTCCTTGAGTTTCAAAAGGAATATCTTCCTTGGGTGAGATGATGCAGAAAAGTAAAACCTAGTGTTTTCCCTCACATCACCACCTTCCCTTCCAGTTGCAAACAGTGTCATATAAAATGGTGTCAGAAAGTGTTGTGGCATTATCAGCAGCTACCCTGTTTTCAAAATGATGACAATGAAACACTGTTGATTAAGAAGCTCCTGGTCTCCTTATTTGGGATAGGAAGAGAAGGGGCACATAAAATCATTAGTGGTCCTGTTAGGCTTGCAAGAGAAAAGCACACAGCAAACAACAAATGCTGAAACACATGCCAGGTCCAAAAGGGAGAGCAGGCTGACTGTGAGCAAGCAAGCCAGCCGTGAGCTCTGCCTGCACGCACAAGGGAGCCTGCAGGGAATCGGCACTGAACACACTGCATATTCACAGCTAAATAACTCTCCTAGGCTCTGATCTTGCTGCTAATGCACCAGAAAATAAGTACTCTTTTGAGGTAGATAGCTGGTAAATTGCCTTAACCCCATTTAAGTCAACAGAAGGATGCCGATGCAGATGGGTAAAGCATTTGACCCTATCTGTTTGCTTTGGATATTACCCAAATACCTGAACATCAATTTCTTATCACTAACTGGTTCATCACTAACTGATGAACATCTAGCAGGTTTGCCAAAGACTGCAATTTGTCTTTCCTACTTGAAGTGTCAAATGTCACCTTAGCAATGTACAAACAACAAAACCCAGGGAGCGTCCTCAAGACTGATATCTATCAATGCAAAGAAAGTGTTGGATTTTGTGAACCCCAGTCCTGAATTTTGATGCCATCCTTCAAGACAAGCTTGGCATGTACTCCCATACACTGTTCCATTCAAAAAGGTGTACAAGAATAACTTGGTTTTTATCCCCAAGGGAGAGGGAAGAGATGAACCACACTGTCCAAGACAAGTCAAGAAAGACATTTTGGAAGAACCAGCCCTTGTATCACAGTAATTATGGCCAGTGCTACGAGACACAGAGGTGTGTGTTAGGGCTAACATGATCGCCAGCTTTATTAGTGTAAAAAGACCTGAAGAAGCTAGAACAGAGACTGTGGTGGATCAGCATTTCTGTGCCTTCCCAGAAGACCTGATCCAGTGAATCTGGGTTTAAGCTAATTCTTCTTGTGCAAGGTCTGGCAAGAGGCAAGACACAGCTCCAGCCTCTGAATGACACCCCTGGCATCTCCCAGCTTGCCAGCCCAGAGCTGTACAACAGTGTTATTTGGCTGAGTGTATCCGAGGAGAATAAAGCTGCCAGCGGTGCTAATTAACCAGAGACTTGGACAAAAGCTAGTCCCACTGAAAGCAGCAGCAGTACTCAAGAAATGCAAGCACTAGAAAGCTCTGCCAAATCCAAAGCTTTGGCCATTCTTTCCCTGTTTGGCCACATCCCTCACCCACGCCGTGCTGAGGCCAGGCTGGCCTGAAGAGTGACAAGAGGGAATGCTTGAGAAACCGCTTAAGTTTTCTAAATAACAAGCAACACTGCCATTGAGTGAAAAACAACGATTACATTCCTGGTGTACATAGACCCTCTCTCTCCTTTCAAAAAGCCACTACATTTTCCTAGGCGCTCTCCAGGTTTCACTGCTCTGTGCCAATCCAGGCTGGGATCTAGTTTTGCAGCAATGTAATGCAGAAAAATATACATTTTTTCCTATAAAATGTTGCTAATTATGGGTCCTAACCTGACACCACTCTGAGACAAACACAGGAAACATTTCCAGTACAAAGTAACAACACTCATGTTAACTTTATTGAGTTGCCAAAGGCATATATTTCATATGCTCACTTTTATATGCTGATATATATTCATTTTTTATACTTATTCTATACTCGCTCCTCTATCTGCCTGGGGTATTGATCTGGTACCGAAAATCTGTTCTCTTTCTCTCACTTCTCCTTCTTCCTTAGTCAGGAACAGAACTGATGGCCTTTGGGGATAACAGGGACATTTCAGCTACAAATTTGAAGGGAAAAGGCAACAGTTATTATCCCTGCTTCACACACAGCTAGCCCTATGAATGCTCCCTGGCTGACTGGTTCATCCCCTTGGTGCTTTTCATTTTAATTCCTTTAAATTACTGCTAAGCAACCCTGCAAATCGTCTTTCTGTCTAGGGAAGTCAGCAGGAGTTTCACTGGTACGGTTCTCAAAGGAGAGCAGAATTGGGACTATCACACTAAGCACTGAAACCAGTGCTCCTCGGTTCATGACAGGTTGTTGGCATGTTCCCTTAGTGCAAAAGAAGAAGCCAAACACATCCAGACAGTATCTGCATTTGCATTTCTGTACACCTATCCTGTTTGCAGAGTAAAGACCAATTAAACTTCATCATCACCCATTTTGACTGACCACCCCCTGATTTCCACAGATTAAATGCGAGCTGCACATATTGCAGGAGTGGGCAATCCACACCCCTTGCTGACCCTGTGGCAGCCCAGTTCCTGGCACCAGCCTGGCCAGGGTGCGATGCCAGCTCTGGACTGCGTGCCGTAGGGCACTGGAGCAGCACCCTGGGATCCCGCACCAGCCTCCAAAGGTGTGGGGATGCGGTGACTTCAGGTCTGTGTGGCACAGCATGAGGTGACCGCGCAAAGCAAGCCAGAGCACAGGCTCTCAGGCTTGGCCTTCAGTGATACTGCACTTCCCAGAAGACTTTGCCTAAGACCTCTGCAGCTATCTAATATTCATTTTATGCACAATTGTAATTTCTTTTTAATCGTGTCTCTTTGGAACTTTTGCAGCCATGTGGGATACTGCACCCAAATATCGACTTTACTGTGTCATCGAGGGAAATGTCTCATTATCCAAACAGCAAAGAGAACTAGTGTTTAACGTCAAGGAAGGAATGTAAACACCAAAACATTCAGAAAATCCCCACGTAGGTGCAGACAGCATGCAAGTGCAGATGGGAGCAGGTACAGCGAGAGGAGACGTGGACAGAGGAGCAGGGAGACGGAAGGATGGTGTCTGAAGGGTGTTCACCACTGGGACTTATCGCCCCTGACAAAGCAGGACTGAAACGCTGAGTGCTGTGATCTCCTCTGCTTGCCACTGCACCCCACTGCTCTCCTTGAGCAACCCCAGAAGGCACTGTGGAGGCTCTGGGCAGCTTTCCTGCACTACTTACAATATCTGGCAGGTTATATTTGGCAGTTGAGGGTTTTGGGTTTTTTCTTCTTTCTCCCTAGGTCTTAAGAAATCATCTGTGAGATGCAGAGCAGCTATCATTTAAATATGTAACAGCACCCCATTTTGGTGTTAGCTATCTGAGAGTGGTGCCCCAATGCTGTAAATCCAGCATTATTTACTTACACATGGCATTTCCCTGCCTATTACCATTCTGAACCACCCAAATCCGTCAATCTAATAGAGATATATAGACAGTAAAAACATGCACTGGAAAACTACTGGCAGGTTGTACAAAATGATCAGATTTAATCAGCTGATAAATTATTCACTCCAATTGAGAGTCAAACATACTATTTGAGTCTATTTATGGATGTCCGATTAGTGCAAGTAATTTTCCATCACTTTATTATGTTTGCTAATACATTATGAAAACCATGTTGTGATAATGGTCTTACTTAAGTCATTTTGTTGTATGAGCATATAGCAGAAAGCTCGTTCCACCCAAGGCCAGGGACACGTTCCAGTGCGCATCAGTCAGTTACCGCTATGCTATTTCCAAGGGCTTCTGCAAAGAGCAAAGCTGCCAACGGAGTAGAAATTTCATTTAAGGAAAGCCATTACACTGCCAGGCTCTCTAAGTGGCACCACACTATTTTCAGACACAACTGCCATTGCAACAAAGCGCAGGAAGAGGACTGGGCTGGTTGCTCCCCAGACCTTGATGGATGTCTCTGATGGGTGGATGGGGGACACAGCAGTAAATCGCATCACATTGTTGAGTATTTGTGCAGTAGCACAAGGATGCAAAATGTAGTACCAGCACCTAATGTAGCAGCTTGCCAAATCACAGGCAGACCTTGGAGTCAAAGGAGAGCATTATAGGCTGTCACGTCCAACCTCCCATATGAGAGTGGCCTAAGCATTTCATCCCATTAGCCTGTACTGAGGTAATCTTTAAACAATTGCATTCAGGTATAAAAAAGTAGTAGCCACAGGCAGCATGATGGAGAAAATCCTTGACTCCATCACTTCAGCCGCTACGGCTCCAGGCCCACCATTTGTCCAGAAGTAAGGCTTGCACGCCAGAAGGCCCCAAATAATTTTTTCTGGCGTTGGTGTGTGTTCAAAGGAGTGCAGCAGCATGTGTCACATCTGCAGAGCCCCAGGTCCTCTCCCCGGGGCAGTGATGCATTTTTGGAAAAGACCAGTCAGGAAAGAAGCCAGAACTGAAAAAAAAGCTAGATGACACACGCCTGCTGGCCAGTTCTGCCACCAATCCATCCCCGTGTGTGAATTTGGAGAATGGTATTGATTAGGGCACTCTCAATATTCATCTCAGTAACCCTTGTCTAAAGGCCAACTGCAGCAGAGTCCCCTGCCACCAGACTAATTCTTCCCTGCCCTCCCGGTCTCCTCCGTATGGCACAGAGCCCCTGGCTTCAGCCCCCGCATACCACTACCCTTTTCTTTTACACAAGTTGTCGGTCTCCCTTTCCTGCAGCCCATGGAAAGCACTGGCTGCTGAAACTGCAAGAATTGCACTTGGAAGCAGCAGGTAATTATAAACGAGAGCAACTGGAGTAAGCAGAAGATGAGGAGCCCGAGTTCAGCCTGCTCCTAGGTCAGTCTCACGGCAGTTACTTCCCTGCTGTAGGACAGGGTGAAGTTCTGCTAAACAGGCAATGCAGTTTACCCGTTTTTCATCTCTCTGCCAGGAAAGCCAAGCAGGTGAATCCATTCAAGTTTTAACCTTGCAGTGGCATCATGGTACTGAAAAGCCCTGTGCAAGACTGGGCTGAAATTCAAGCTGGGAAAGGCAGTAAGGTCCCCATCCCAGGACCAACTGGAGGCACTGTCATGACAGGGACTTGAACACTCTCAAATTCCTACTCAGTTTTTGTCATTGTTTCATTTTTAGCAGTTTTCCCCTTCTCTCTGTATTCTTTGGCTTTTGCAAGTGTGCTAAAGCAGATGGATCCAGCTGTTCCACGAACAGGGATGGGTCTGCACAGCTGCCCTGTCACCCACAGGGCAGATGTGGCTGGCAGCGCTTCAGGTAGACACTGCTCCCCTTTCCCAGCTACAGCACTGCTACAGGGCTGTGCTTGGTTTTAAGTAACTGTGAAAGGTGCCAGACTGACAGACATCCTTTTTAGACCCTCAGGGAAACTTGTGCTCCCACACACCCTTCATCTGCCAGCAACCAACCTGCAAAAGGTGAGAGGTAGCTCAGCTCCCATGTGAGAAATGCAGGCAAAAGCACGTGTACAGCCCTATGGCTAATGGAGGGGGAACTTCACACTCACCAGTGCACTGCCTCCAGCAACTGCTTCCAGCTGTGAAAAGCCCGGGGACCCTGGAAACGTGATCTCCCAGCTGCCACACTGCCCTCTCGACCACAGGTCAGGGGCAAGTCCCTCTCTCAACATCATGCAAATGCCATTAAGGGAAGAAGGAGGCGGTGGGAGTGAGGAGGCAGGGGGGAACCTTTTGTTAAGACTGCGGAAATTTTCAGTAAAATGAAAACAAATTGCTCTAAGTAAACCATTTGTCACAGTCTGATTACTCTGCTGCCACTCTGGGAACACCAATTTGTCATGCTAGATCAGGATAACAGCAGGCTGACTGTATGAAATGGCACGCTGCCTTCTGGCTTTTTTGCTCACAACCGGTGAGGACAGTGGGGATCTCCCACAGCTCCTTCCCGGCACCCCATCTCTTCTGACAGCACAGATACATACTCGGTTCTCTGCAACCAGCGTCGCATTACTGACAGCCCCCTACTTCCCAGCAAGTGCCTCCATCTCCTGGTACTGCAACTCCACCTGAGACCTGTTGAATATGCTGCCTTTACCTATTAATCCCAGCGGATCTACCTCAACTACGAGGTGTTCTTATTGGGAATTACTTCTCGCACTAGTGGTTGGCATAATAGTGCCCTGAACTGAATTTTGACACCTAAGTGTCCTGGCAATACACCTATCGATCATCGTTTCTCTTACTGTAAAAGCCCATGTCTCCTGTTTGCTATGCCTTCAGGACCACTGCAGCTGAGCCTGCAGCGCTTGCTGGCTCAATCCTGATCCACATTTCCCTCTCCTTGGTGATACCCAAATAGTTTCAACAGTTTGTAGGTGGAGCAATTAAAATAAAACAAACACACATAGAGAAAATAAAAAATTACTGCAAGATTCACAAGTAAAGAGATGCTTAAAGAATGAGGGTTAATGCACAGGAGCAAGAAGCAAAGATTAGCCAAAATGCATAAAGCATGTGAAAATAGCAGAAAAAAATCCCTAGTCCAAGAATTAATTCCCTTAGCTTCACTGTCCATAGCTAATAAACAATTATTGGAGTCTCCCTTGCTTGTGTCTCTCCGGAATTATGCAGCAGTCTGTAATGCTGAAACAAAACAATTAACTGCAGTCCAAATAAAAATATCTTTAAGCCAACAAAAAGAAAAAAATGTCAAAATGCCATTTTGGGTAAAATGCTCCATTCAGTTCAGCACAAAATCCTTCATCTCATTTTCAGATTATTGATCCTTTTTCTAAACCTCCTCTCCTTTTAAATTGGTAGGTCAATATTTAAATAAAGAAATGCCTTTTCGGAAGGAAAATAAAACAACTAACAAATTTTGTTTGCAAGCTACAGGAATGAACTAGCTGAGAATTTCCTATTTCTTTAACATTAATAAATAAAAAGGGGAAAATCAGAAAGATTTGGAATTTGAGAAAATCCCCCTCCCCCTTTTGGGGCTATTAGGGCTTGCCGCATCCCCACTGAACTAGTAAATTATGTCAGTTCTCTTCCATTTTCTGATATATTCAGTATTGGTTAAGAGCTTTTCCCATTGCTACTCTGGGGAGTCTCTGGCTGGCAGCAGGTGGGACCACCTGAACCTCCCACCGCCAGCACCCTCCTCACCCACAGCTGATGCACAGTCCTGCTCCAATTCCTTCTTTAAAAGCTGCAAAAGCTGGGAGAAAGAGGTGAGGAGGGATGCTGTAAACACATCACCTCTGCCAAACAGCAGAGATCAAATCTTCCTTTCAAAGCATAAGAGTCCTCAGTGAAAAAACTATGGTATATAAAAAAAAAGTATTTTAAGGGCATGGGAATAATTCATGCCAAGAAAAGGCAGAATGTTCTCAAAATGATATAAATGCCTCTTCGTTCTCACTCAAAGTGCCCAGAGCCCCCAGGAATGGCACTGAGCCTGTAACCACAGCAATCCACTCTGCGACGCAGGTCCCCACGATGCTGAGCCGTCAGGTAGCGTGAGATGAAGCATTTAATAGAAACTCGCTCAACACAGAAACTGGTGGCACTGGTTACAGTGGAAAATGCCACTGCTAGCCATTCTAAGCATTTTTTCCCTCTGCTTCTAAAAACTGTAATGTACCTTCAAGATTAACAATTTCTGTTTTAACTGAAGGGAAAGGCCTTTAAAAATAACCTTTCCCTGGGAAAAAATGAGAGCTGTCACTACAACTCGCAACGTCTCGCACAAAGAAATGCTCCCTATGCCAAGCACAGTGTTGCTATTGATGCTTGTACCGCATTGCATCCCACCTCGATACTCTCAATCTGTATGGAAACAGGCAGACTAGTAACAGAAGACAAAGCAATGACTGAAACTCCTGAAGAAGTAAGCTGGGTGCTGGGCTGGTTGCTGTTACTCGTCCTAGTGAAGGTAAAGCCATGCTGTGCACACTGAGATCACACCTCTGAGACACAAACAGAACTGGAGTTTTTAGTCTTAGTTTCCCTCCTGTTTTTTGGCATGGTTGACCAGAACAAGGGCATCTCAGATAGGCTATCTCAAGATACCCAAACTCTTCCTAGGGCTGCCATGTGAATGCACATACCTGTACAGAGCTGAGGATGTCTAGAGGGAGATAAGGCTGTTAGGGCAGCGCCAAACCATTACTGGGGCTTACTGCAGAGCGTGGTGCAGAGCAGCATGCTGCAGTGTGTGGCATCCCCCCAGCCCCAGGCTTAGACGGCACAGCAGCTAACTGAAGAAACAGGCGCACTCAAAGCAAAAGTCTCCAGAGCTGTACCTGAAATGTTCAGCTAGACTCTGCCAAGGGGTGAATACGTTCCAGCCCAACAGGACCAGGAACATTGTACTGACTATTATGCACAAGGTGGGAAGTCTGAGGCTGAACAGAGAGCAGCGACCCCTCAGAGACCTGGTGATGTTCTGTGGCTTTAATGTGAGAGTGTTTTTTCACACACACACATATATACAAGTGAGATACAAAGCTAATTAGACATGCAATGGGGGTCTGCTGTAGCAAGACTATAGCTGATAGTCTTGTATGGAATGTGATTCCTGCTGTAATATTTTGGATTCAAGGCAGGCAATGGGGACATAGTACATTTATCTGAGGGCTTCCAGGGGCTGTAAACATCAGCATTATCTTTAGTAAGGATGGCAGTGAGATTTAAATTTTTAACTTGTCCTAGGAAAAATCTGACAGCAGCTCTACTGTGTAAGCTGTCCTCTCCAACAAGTGTGTAGGGGGGTAGGAAGGGGAACAGGCAGAACGCAGCCTGTTCCACTGCTTCAGAAGGATGCTGAGACACAATTCAGCATTTACGCATTTGACGTCTTCCAAAAGCATGATCCAGTCCATGGTGATTTATCCAGAGGTAAACATGACACCCTAAAGAATAGTGCATGAAAAACTTCAGCTGCTCTCGAAAGCTGAACTCGGTAGTAGCTGTGGCTTTTTTTTGTTGCTAAGTAGTATGGTCATCAGCACTGTGCAGAATAAAATACTGATGTAACAGCAAATACAGACTGGGACTTGTCTTTCTCCCAACTGAATACAGTACCGCAGGGCTATGCCACACCATGCACTCATGATGTAAAAAACTATCAGCGCCACCCTTTGACATTGCCATAAATATGCCCATTTGCATGTCATCTCACCACCTTGTGGTATTCCACAAGGGCTTCTTAGTTTGGCACCTAAACACAGGCAGAGTAGAGCTGCACAGGCTGCTGGGCTGCTCTTATTCACTGAGGATTTCTTTCACGGCCCCTCAGCATTAAGCCTAGATAGGTGATGGCTAAGCAAGTAACCAATCCCTCCCTGGCTTCACAGCTGAGCAAAGGCACTTTCTCCGCAAAACTAGGATTCAGGAGCGCCTGGCTTGTATCGTAAGAGCTGTTTTCCCCTCATGCTGACAGCAGGAATGAAGGTGAACTTGAAAAGCTGGGGAACAACCTTTTGTGCAATGTCATTTGTTTTATAGGGTGGAGATTTCACTCCTTGTATACTTGAAAAACTTTTAGCGGAAAGGGACAGGACTGTAGGTATGAGTTCCAGCTAAATATTGTATGGCAGTAATAATAATAAAGTATTGCATTACTTATTATGGCAGTTTTGTAAATGAAATGCATGGTGTTTCAATACATGGGTGAAAAACCTCTGGGACCACTTCTAAGGAACCCACAAGAAGTAAGAAAGGAAAGAAAGAGCATATATGCTCTACAGCAGTCAACAAACTTGCCATTTCCAAGTGGGTCCACACGGCATATTAGATACAATTTTCAGGGCTCAACAAGAAGTAACCCCCTACTGATTTGAGCATTGATATTACTGACTGTAAGGTAGCAATACCTAAAAGAGATAATTTCCTAAATCTTAATAGCTTTCTTAAGCCATTTTTATAAAGCATTAAGTAGTCACTTCTCACTCACAGGGATGAACATGAGTAGTTACTGCAGCTGAGAGAAAAAGTCTTAGTGGGAGGAAGGTAGCTGATTATCAATAGCCCTTTAAGTCCTAATAAACCAGCAAGAACTGGTTTCCTCATCTCACCTCTGGGTCTGTTTGAGAAGACCACAGGTTCAAACCAGCACAAGTGAAACATTGGCAAAACCAAGAGAGTAAATCACAGCAGTGGGAGATCAAACTGCAAAGGGGATTTCTTTTCCTCCACAGAGACTATTAGCTATATCATGTTAGTCGCCAGCCTAAGTCATCAATTCACCTTCATCGTATTAGTCACAATCATCTGTCAACAGCTCAGCACAGCTCCTGCAGGGAACACACTGCAAGGTAATGGAGAGAGAAGTGCTCATAATTCAAAAGGCAGGTTCAGTGTGTGCTTCTCTAGTTCAAAGAGCGTAGAGACTTTTCTCTTTACCGTGACCCTGCAAATTCCAATTGATCTGAAACCAACTTGCATTTTCTAAATGTTGCTGCTGAGTTTGAACTTCAGTGAAAAATCCATTTGCTAGAAATGAAAGTTGCCAATTAAAATCAGTGCGTTTATGTTGCTTTAGGGGGCTGGGGGGAGAGAGAGAGAGAGAGAGAGAGAAAGGAAAAGCCAAATAATTCATTAAGTGATCTATATTGTGCCAGTACAGTTGGCAATTATAATTATCCTAATAAGACTTTCTCACTTATATAAGCCCTTCCATTCAGGGAATCTCAAAACACTCTGCAACCATTAATGATGTTAGCTTCATAACATTCCTGACCTCGTTTACAGGGGAGGGAATTGAGGAAAAGAGAGAAAACAACACCATTTTCTGTAATGGATAGCTTTCACTTTGTAACTGCCTGTAAAGTTTATACCTGAAACTAAATCACACTTAAAAATCAGGGTCACTTTTGAGCTCTTGAGCCAGTAGTAGTCCTTGACTCACAGTATGAGTGCAAAAAAACCACAACCCAAAAAGGCTAGTGAGAATTGTGTGAGCAGGGAAGGCCTATCAGCAAACCTTCGCCAAAGAGCCCTGGGTCATTGAAATTTATCACTCTGGAAATGTGGAAGCCTCAAGGGGAGAACTTTTGCCTCGGGTCCTCACACAAAACCATTCCTCCCCCTACCTCTAACAGTACTCACATGTGGGATGAGTGATATCAGTGTCCACTTCTCCAAATGCACAGGTCTTGGGTTTGGCTCCTTCTCTGAAAGGAAAAATGAAATAGAAGCAACATGAAATCCTGGAAAAAGAAAAGAAAAAAACAAACTGGAAGAAATAGTTGAACACATTGCATGTATGCACCTAGGAGAAAGCAGGACTTCAGTAGCAGCTACCATGGATTTCTCAAGGAACAAATGGTGTCAAACCAATATAATTTCTTCCTGTGAGAGGGTGACAGGTTTTGTAGGTAGAAGGACAGCAGCAGATGTCATGTATCCCAACTTCAGACATTGTTTTTATAGCAGTCTCATAACTGAATTAAGGAAGCATGGGGGTTTCACATTGCAGGGAGAATGCAAAAGTGGTTGGAAAGCAGTACTTGGAAAGCAGTTATCAATGTTTCAGCATCAAAATCACAGTATGGACCTGTGTGTTCCACAGGGAGCTGCCCTGGGTCTAGGACTACTCAATACTTCCACTAATGATCTGGATGATAAAACAGAGAGCATGCTCATTAAGTCTGCAGATGATGCCAATCGAGGAAGAGCAACACATCCTTTGGAGAACAGACCTGGAATTTAAAATAATTTAACAAATGAGAATTCTAGCACCAACCACCAGAATGCTCTTTAACAGGACTAAGGGCTCATTTTGCCTGTGAGGTACATGAAACAATCCTCCTGCTCCCCTCAGCAGGGAGAAGGCCTTGTTGAAGCACCAGATTTGGGCTCTGCATTTGTAGAAAATCAGATGCCATCTGGGAAGAGTTTAGACTGGAGCACTAAACAGGAACAGAGGTTCAGAAAACAACATTTATGTGGAAAGGATTGCAAGAATTTAAACACTTTACCCTAAAAGGGGAAAACTGAGATGGGACCAAATAACAATCTTCAGCTAGGGTAAAAATTCTGTTTTCTACTTCTGTGATGGACGGGATAAGGCCTTTTAGAGGAGGGTTCAGAATGGACAAGAGAGGCTCTTGCATTGGACTAACACAGTAACTATTAACTCAACAACCCATTCTCCGATGGGCTCCCTGGGGAGCGTCTAAGTTTCTCTCCATGGACTTATACAGGGCACCTAGTGACATCAGCCTTATTAATCTAAAGTTGGACTTTAGAAATAATTCCTCTGTGTTATACCTGTAAGCCCATTTGGGCCTCCTGTAGGGTTGGTGTTGGAAGAAAAAAGCCAGCAGGCTTGTGAAGTAGGTTGGGACCAAACAAGGTTCAAAAAAAAGGGAGAATTGCAGCTCCCATATGGGAGCTAAAAGGACAATCCAGGCAACAAAGAGCAGGGGGATGGAGTCAGTTGTTTTATGTCAGAAATCCAAAATCCATAATGCGCCATACTTGCTAACTGTCGTTTTAGTTAAAACCTATTGCCAGGCATGTCACAGGAAGCTGGGCACCTGTTGAGAGCACTGGGGACAGGGACACAAAGATGACATGAACAGCAAAACAAGCTGCCCAGTCAGTCTGGGAAGCCCCAGGAGCAGAGATGCTACCATCCAGCACTGCAAACCGCTGCACTCATTTCTGCTGTGGTGCAGGAGAAACTGAGGCAGGGCATGGCTTAGCCCTTCCATCACCATTAATTTGAGGTCTTTAAAGAGTCTACAAAAATGCATTCACATTGGCAGCTCAAATTTTAGAGTTTAACAGAATAAGGACGTTACTTTTAAGGCAAGGAGGAGCTTTTTGGGGTTTCCAAAACTTTTCTTCTGCAAAAAGAGAATAATTTTGTTATTGCACACCACTCATGAATCTGCTAGAGAGAAGACCGATCCCACGAATTCTCCTTTGTGTGGCTCTTCTCCACCCAGTAATATTCTTCTAAAAATGAAATTAACTTTCTTGCTCACATCATTGAAATTCCCTTCACAACCAGATAGCCAAATAATGTTAATACTGATTTTAATTCTGAAAAGCATACAAAAAAGGGGAAATTTTCTCATTATTAATGGAAGAAAAAACCTATTTAGCATATCTAAATGAAAAGTGTAAGATCTATAACCCGTACAATAGCAATCATGAAAAAGCTACAAGATGGAATTATTCTCACAGGGCTTTTATCAAGGTAGTTATCATAAGTTAAATGTGAAATCCACCCAGAAATCACTCAGAGAATTCGGTATTCACATACTTCTCTACTGTAAATAATCCCCCATGCAACAGTAAAAGTTCTCTGTTTATGACTCCATAACTTAGGTTGTGTCAGCAATTAGCACGTGAAGCTATAGCACTGCGCTACATTTTTTAAGAGTTAGAGGAAGTTGTGCATTGGAGACAGCCAGACTGCTGCCTGATTTGCCAGTGAGGCTGGAATAGAGGACAGCACAGCAAGTGAGCGGTAGTGCTGGCCTCCTGGATTCACGGACACCTCGGGAAGGGGATGTGGACCACTCACGCTTAGCGCATCCTCAGCTGCAAGAGGTTCCCACTGGCCTCAAAGGAAATAAAGGCATGAAGCTGCTACCCACATGGAAAACACTGCTGTACACTTCGGGAGAATTAAAATAAAGACTTCCCCATGCAAGTTTAAAAGCAGCAAAGTCTGTCCCACAGTAACGCCTTTGTCAGAGGGAGATGGGTAGCATCAGGCATTTTACTCCTTCTGTTTCAAAAGTTCTCCTAATTAGGTATTACAATGCGGTTTTCTTTGTGGAGAAGCCATTTTAATTATTCTTTACACTCACTGGGGGAATTACTGCTGTGTAGACAGCAGATTGGCATTCTCCTGCCTCAAACCTATGACAGGAGAAGAACAACATGCCAGGCTGCTAAAAATACATCGTGGTATTTATCAGCTGGTCTTCTACAAATAAGAGATGGCTCACATAACATCCAGTGAACTCCAAAGTGCAAAATAACCTCCCTCCTCTATTTAGCTCTTGCAACACTGGCTTATGCTCATGGCAAATCAGTATCTTCAGGAGGCAGCATGCAGCATGAGAGGGGACAGGAGCAAATCCTCATTCATTCCCTGCCTGTCTCTGCTTCTTACTCATAGCAATTTTGCTATGCTCCTGGACTCTGGTTCTGTGCACAGAACATGCTGGGCAATAAGGTGAGCAATTGGATATCATCTAAAATTTGTCTGATCCCTCCATGTCCAGCACTAAGCTATATTTCATAAGAGATGAATTTTGAAGGCGATGTATTTTTGTGTGCCCAAATTTTAAACTGTATCTGGCCATTTCAAAATGAGAGAGGTGGAGAAAAAGCACTTTAAAAATGGTACTTTGGAAATCATCTGAAAGGTAAGCTCCCACATAGACAAATTCAAGTCTTCTCTCAATGGAGCCAGAGGTAAAATTCAGTAAATAAGAATATCTGAATAGGAACAGACTTGAGCGCTAACTCCAAAGGTGGTACCATGTACAAGGACCATCCTCCAAAGTTTGTTAATTGCATCAGCAGACAATGCAACATGAGTGTAGTAGGAGAGATGCACTGATACCCTTGGACAGGTTTGCAGGGTGCTGGCAATGCAGAACACCTGTAAGATTCAGCTTTGCTCTATGGGACAGACTGAAGCTCTTCCAATCATTTAATGCCATAAATTTAACAAAGAAACCAGAAGAGTGGAAAATGGAAGTTAACACACATCTATTATTTACTTCCAAAAAGTTCAGAAGTCTGACACCAGAAGTCTGCATTAAATAAATGTGTTTTTTTCCATATTCATTAACACAATTGCTATTTTCATCACACTAATGATATGAATTTGTTACTACTGCACAGTGTCTGTATATATTTTCATGAACTGCTTTTATACATTGTTATTTGTAAGTAAATTAGCAATAACAGGCAAATGAAATTCCAGAACATGTTACGATAACTCTGTTTGGAGTAGACACTGATATCTTTCTTTAAAGGTATTCTCAGACGTAGTGAGTCTAAACTTCATTTCCAACCACGTCTGTGGTTGTCATTAATTAGACACTTCTGCAGGACCGGAGGTGGCTGAAGCCAACAGCAACAAGGGTTC
Source organism: Anarhynchus alexandrinus (assembly GCA_008711295.1). Classification (NCBI taxonomy): domain Eukaryota; kingdom Metazoa; phylum Chordata; class Aves; order Charadriiformes; family Charadriidae; genus Anarhynchus; species Anarhynchus alexandrinus. The sequence continues at coordinate 1,004,950 of VUYV01000065.1, read as the reverse complement.
AGGTGAAAACTAGCCAGGTAAATATGGACTGCATACTCTATTTTAAAGCTGTTTAGCTTGAAGCTAAAGCTTGTCTTGGGAAACATAAACTTTGGTAAGAAAGCCAAAACTGAAACCTAAAAGCTTAAGCAAATCTTGCTAGTCTCTAACTAAACACCCAGGGAGACCATTTCAGTTATCAGCAATTCCTTAACCTAGCACACAAAGACATAAAAAGATTCAGTGTCTGGGGATAAGGCTACATAAATTCAGGCCACATTAAGCATTATTTTCTTTTAATAGTGAGGAGTAATTAACCACTAAACAATTGGCCCAGGGACTTGATATAAGCACCTGATGTCTTTAAAACTAGGCATGACATCTGCCTTTTAAAAGCTCTGTGGTAACTCAAAAAAGGTTATCAGCTTAAAACAGGCATGAGCACAGGACAAAATACTAGGGGCTGTTTTATTCATGAGGCCAGTCTAAAACCATGAGGCACCATTGTTATGAGCTGTAATATACAAGACTGTATGAAGTCCTTTGGTTCTCCTGCAACTGGTCCTCCTCTAGCAACATATTAAGTGCGTTGGATATTTATTTAAATATCTCAGATTTTCTGAAGAAGCCCAAACCATCCCATTGCATACTCACAGCTGATTTTACAAACCACAAGGCCAGACCCTTAGCTAGAATAAATCAGTGCAGTTCCACTTAAGTAAGTGGAGTTTGATCAGTTGTCATGAGATGAAAAATCTGAGTCCCTTATCACAAGCACATATATATTTCCCACTTTTCCCACAGTATTCACCTAAATCTCCCCTTGATTTCCATCTAAGACTAATGGCTGTGAACAGACATCTCTGCATCTTCAGCACTGTGTTCTGGACTTTCTCTAGTATTTCCTTGATAATTCTGTTTATCCAGATTTTGTCATGTGTAGACCTTGTTTTCAGCATGTTTTGTCAGTGCTTAAAGGGAATAATCAAGCCTAGAGCTAACCAGCAAATAAATAGACTTAGTGAGGTTATGGAAACAGAATAAATAGGATTAGCACTTCAGGAGGATAGAACGAATACAGATGGGCACTCAATGGGCAGGTGTTATTATCAAGCCAAGAATGCCATGCTAAGCAAGGACAGGGGAGCTCTTAATGCTTTTCTTTCAAACCAGACATCTTCAGGAAAATACAACACTGCATAGAGGAAACGGAATATTTATAAATATTTATACAACAAGAGAATTCAATAGGACTGATGATAATATTGTTTTAAGAGTTTATTCCACTTTGCTAAATGTCTGTAAATATAGGCTAAAGCACACATAACTGTGCAATGTGAAACGCATACACTGCGTGCAATCATGCGATCACAGAATAATCCAAGTGGGAAGGGGCCTCTGGAGGTCATCCCCTGCTCAGAGCAGGGCTAACTTCAAACCTGGATCTGGTTGCTCAGCACCTTTTCCACTCAAATTCTCAAAACTTGCAACAATAGAAATTGCATCAAACTGGGACAACCAGGACCAAACTTTCCACCCAACAAGAACTGCTCTTGTTGCAACATGTTCTTGCTGCCTTTTGTTCTGTCACTGTGGACCCCTGGGAAGGGTCTAGCACCTCTATAACGATCCCCCTTTGGTAGCGACAGTCTGCAGTTAGTTCCCCCCATACCCAAAGTTTCTCTTCTCCAGGTTGAACAAGCCTGTCCCCCACCTCCCTGGCTTGTGTCCTCCAACTGCCAAACGCCTTCATGGTCCTCCACGGGACCTTGCTTGTCAGCATCTCTCTAGCAGCCTCCAAACCAGACATGCTCCAATATGGACCAATCCCTGATGGTATTTGCAAAGCAGGGCTGAAATGAAAAGTGTCAAACACCCAACTACTGTCTTTTGAAATCCTCACAATTTTTCCTTGCTAATGGTCAAAACCAAAACTCACCAGTTCAACCCAACAAAAGCTGAGAAATCAAAATAATTTCTGCCAGTCCTAATCAATTTCCATCTACATTTTCAAGCCTCATGGCCCATCTTTCTACCTGCCTAGGAGCAGAAAAAGCTTTTGCCACATGCTGCAGGATTGAACACACAGAATTTATGGGTGCAAGGGAGAAAGTGTATGACAGTTCAAAATGCTTTTGAGAGTTTTCTAGCATCTCCCCCATACTGAAACCAGAGGGTTTTTCAGCCTGACAGTGCCCAAGCTATAGCAGAAGGATGTGGCCATGCTCTTTGAGAAGTGTGTCCCAAAACCATGCATTGCCTTCTGCAACTGCCACTCACAAAATCAATACAGAGCTTGCCACTTCCATGTGGGAATGCATAGGTTGGGAGAGGCTTGATAATAAAAAGTAGTAAATCCTTTCTTGTGCTAGAAAAGGGCTTGCGTAAAACTGAATTAAGTTCAAAGGAGTGAACTGTTAACTCTTCCCTTAAAAAGAGGATTCATTTGGCTACAGGGAAGGAGTGGGGCTGTTCACCCAAAGGATCCAACAGGACTTTTTTTGTTATGTGCCAGATATTCGGACCTATTCAGAGATACTTTGTCATTCCACAGTGCCAGCTCAGGGAAGATGGACTCTAGTGCCATGTCTTCACCCAGTGCCAGAGAGGAGACTTGCTTGGCGAATGTGCTCTCCCCTTTAATTTCTCAACTGATCCAGGTATGTGAAAAAACACTATATGGAAAGAAAACCTGAGGCACTGAAGGACTCTTTGAACTAATGGAAAAAGGCAGAACAACAATCTGGAGTTTGAAACAGCAATTTCAAAGTGCAAGTAGACACATCTTCAGAAGTTATGTATTTACCATAAGAAACAACTGACGTAAGCACTGTTTTTTGATTTTTTAATGTTTTCCAATTAATAACCATCATCTTGCAAAACACACGGTAGCACAACACCAAGCACATTACAGAACTACAGCTTTCCTATAGCCTGACAGCTTTTTAATTACAGAGAAAGGATTCACTCTACTTCTACCCAGATGTTCTTGAAGGTGACAACCTCACTAGTGGTAGGATGAGAAGTAGGAAGAATATCCTTACATCTGCAGATTTCCATGCAGAAACCAAAACAACTAGTAGAAATGTTACAAAATGAGTGCATTTCTTCACACTTCACAGGCAAGAGAGGGAAGGAGAAAGAGAGAAAATAAGCACTACTGGTGCACTAAGTGATCATTTATCTTTGTTCCCTAGTAGCCTTTGTGAATGCAATTGCTCCACTGAACTTGGCACATTGCCTGTAACATTTGAGGACTTTGCTGCCTTAGCAAAGTGCCTCTCCTGAATTCATTCCATTCACATGTTGTTGCTGAACAAAGGAGACTGTCCTTTTTTATTTTTGTCATCTAAGGAAGCTCCCAGGATAATAGGTGCAGAGCCCCTAGCCCTTGAAAAAAGCTTTTGTAAATAACTTCCAACTTCCACTTTGGAAATACCATAGATGCAACATATTTTGATACTGCGATAACAGTATTTGCATCTAATTAAAAAATAAATAAATAAAAATTGTTTGGGTTATTGTCTTTTCTTGATGTCCTAATAAAACCTGAGATATTAATGCATGGACTGCTGCTGACATCACCATGTCAAGGCATGGCTAACAGGACTACTGGAGTCCAAGACTCTCATCATGCTAAGGAGAAAATCCCAGACTTACTTTCCCTTCTCCACTACATACATAATTGAGGGCATAATATTCTGTGACAATACACTCTAATCTTCATGCTTGATCTCTCCCTGCTTCCCCTGTGCTGCTGGCTGCTGCAAGTAGCTGAACATATTTATTACCCCTATTATCCTTTTGAAGCTCAACTCATCTACATCACAAGAAGCATGTGGAGAAAGGTTTTGACTTTGCCTCCCTTTCCAGCATGACAAAAAGGGCTTGACACTGTTTCACCTTGGAGAAACCCCATTTCCTGCATGGCCACCCCTGAGGGCAGAGCAGCTCCTCTGCACTGATGGCAAAACAGCCTTCCCTCCTGTCACTCCTCTATACATGGACTTTTTTTGATTTTTCTACCTGTTCTCCAGGAGACGGCTTCTTATCAGAGGGAAAAGGTACTGAGAGAAGATGGCTGGTTTATTGTTCAAAGAGCTCTACAAACACAGTCCTAATTCTCAGCTGGCATGAGTGTTTTGAGTGAAGTCAAGAGAGACGCTGTTATTAACACCAGCTAGGCTCTAGGCCACCAATATCTGAATTCCTCCCTTTTATCCAAGCTGCCTAGACCCAGAGAGAAGAAAAATATTATTATTCTCAATATGCATCAAAATTATTTATTTTCCCAGCACATTCTCCTCTCTCCCCTGGGAAGCAGTTGAGTATTTAAACTTCATTGAAAGCAGCAGAGGAGGCTCAGTTGCTGGCTCTCCGGGACAAGCCACTTTCCCTCTCCACAGACAGGATTCTTCCCTCGTGAAATGGGGATGCTCCTGGCACCATGAGGCACACTGAAGCTTCCTACTGAAAAGGCTGAAGAAACCCTGGGCATCATAACTACTGCTGTTCCTACTAAGAACATTTCCAGTCCTGGCCATTCTTTGGCTGCTGTGTTCAACCTGGCACATGGATTCATCAGGTCAGCCACATCTGGAGGACATTGAATCATAGAATTGTTTAGGTTGAAAGGGACCTTGAAGATCATCAAGTCCAACCATCAACCTAACACTTTCAAAACCACCACCAAAACCATGTCCTTAAGCACCACGTCTACCCGTCTTTTAAATACCTCCAGGGATGGCTGTACATGCTACTGGATGTCTCTTATATACACAGAGCTAAAAAGAACAGTGGATCTACAGCATTTATTTTAAAATATTTTAAGCTTATTCCTAGACACTGAAAAGAAGTACTCCCTTCAGGTTTAAATTAATGAGAGGAGTTGGTACTAGCTGAAATAAGATCAAGAAATGTAGGAAAGCCTTTGATGTTGCAAAATAGACTAACTATTGCTGTTTATCTAAGTACTTGGTAAATTACACTTCATAAGAAAGTATGTGCTTTAGTCAAGGCCACTTTGCATAGGCAGATGGATTTTGTTTCATTTTGCTTAGCCTTTGTGTTTCAAAACTTTTGCTAGTTTTCTTTTTATTTTAATTGTTTGTAGGGAAGTTAGTTGAAGCCATTTGGAGAAAGGCGCTTTAAAGGAATCTCAGTAAGGGAATCAAAAAGGTTATTTCTTTCTTCTTACACTTCTAAGCTGTACTTTGTCAAAGGAACATGGGGCACTCATGGTGCTGTTTTGCAGTCAGGACAATCCAGGTAAAACACAACCCTCTGCACACCACCAAAATACTAGATATCCGAGTCAGCTGTGACAATATTTCTGCAGGACTGTGACAGGTGTGGGAAGAACTGTTCTGGTCGCAAATGAAGACCATATACTGTTTTTTTAGAAGGAAAATTTATCCCTATCTTTGTACTATGCTCCAGAGGTCACACTAAAGAAAAGCCTGTCTGGATTCAGAGAGTAAAATGAAGTGCACCCCAAAGATAGTCCTCTTAAGCTTCTATTTTACTGTGGACCAAAATGAAATAGATTCAAGACTGTAACTGAGATGAAGAAGATGAGCTTGCCCATGTAACTGCTGGGCACTAAGGGGCCTCCAGGCATGGCTAAGGAGCAATGCAAACATCCGCTCATTTCAGTCACACTTTGCATTAAACCCATATGGTCCTCCAGACAGGCTTGTTTTGGAGGTCAGCTTATAATAAGACACAAAACACTGCATTTGAAAATGTTCTGGTGTCCATTGTCACTGTGGTAATTTTAATGTGATCACCTGGTGTGTGGTTAGCACCTCTTTCAGCTCTCTGCTAACCCGATGCGATAGATAGCACAACTCCAAAATATAAGCGGTATGACAAGTCTTCAAAATTGTCTAAATATATAGCTAGCCCACCGGCTGTTTATTGCAGCATGTCAAATTTCATCTCTCCATGAGACAGAATTTCTCCCTTCAAAAAGGAAAAACAGAACAAACACTAATACTTTTAAAAAAGAAAAACACACACACACAAAATGAAAGACAAATATCCTTTCCCAGCACTTTCTGTTACGGCTAAGGTACCTTTGCAGCTCCAATGCAGGGACATGGGGAAAGGGCTTGTGGAGACGGGGGCTTTGGCACAGGAGGGCACGGGGAATATTTCCCCTCCTGGCCTCCCGCTGCCAATCAGCCTGCTGTGCAAACTGCCCTCATGAGGGAGCAGATGATGGGATTTATCTGATTGAACATTACCCTCTTCCCCCACCCCAGGAAGGCGGGCTGCAGGCAGTGGGGCAGGCACACCACCGTGCAGGGGCAGTCTATGCCCAAAGCAGTCGGAGACCCAATTGCCTTTGAGCCAGAGTGAGCCTCAGGATCCAACACCCAGTTGCCTTGAGACAGGATTTTTCATGACCTCATGACCCTTCTTCATAGCCTTCTCCCGAATTGCTACAGTGGGAAGCATGCACACCTCCAAAGCAGACAGGTAATATTGACTACAGTGCCAATCCCAGTTATACTGGTAAAAACAAATAGGAACTGTGCTGAAGTTTTGCTGGAACTGCAGCTTTCCTACGTATGAATGAAGAGTTCATCTCCCAAGTGGAGAGGCATGTCAAGAGCCATGTAGGAGATGGATGTTTACAAGGCCTTAAAGTTCAGAGGTGGGTCCCACCAGAGATCTTTTCGGCTATTTTGCGAGCTCCAAGCTGGATACAAATTTGCAAATAGACATAAAACATACACGTATATTAAAATACATATATAGATATATAAACCTGTAAATTTATGTCTGTATTTTGTATTATCAATAATTTAGATTAATAACACCTCATTGCTTTCTTATATTCAGCCATCTTCCTGCACCCACCATGTCTCAGGCTTCAACATCCAGCTTGTGTATGCAAGAACAAGCTCTCAGCCCGCTTCAACCTTCACTCCCAGTGCCTCCCCGCCTGCATCATTTCCACCCCAAACCACTAGAAGGCACAATACCCCAAAGAATAACCTCTAACCGGCAGTCTCAACCGGCAGGATGCAAGACAACCCAATGTGGGTGCAAAGTGCAGGAGAGAGGCTGATCTCTCACCCTGCACTATGGGAGTTTAACATGTCACGACTTTTCATGTCATGAGCCTGCAAAGGATCTGCATGGGAAAGATTTCTTCCACTCCTTCCTTCTCAGGATATTTCCTAAAATCTTGTGTAAAACACATTGAAGGACACAACTGACTGGATCGGGCACCAAATGCACGAATACATTATAGTGCATTTGTGGCCATACCCTGACATACGGATTGACATCAGGAGAAGATCAGCAGCATTTCAACATCCATACCACTGCCCATGAATAAAAAGATTCAGGAAACCTATCTTCAGTCAGAGATTAAATTAATCTCGAGAGCAGCAAGGAACTATATTCCCTTTAACGTCAATGCAGTCAACTACGCAAAGAATGTTTTCTACTATATATGCATTGTTCAAATATACCTGCTCTCTATCTTTCCCTTGTGGATGACACTTTTTCTGCTTAAATTAATTAGCTTTCATTGGATAAATCAATATTTCTCTCAACAAGAAAAAAAGAGCTAAAAATGTATACTGTGCAGAAGAAAATACAGTACAAATGTACTGAATAGCCTAAAGATAATGATATGTCCAGAGACTGTGGTCATTTGAAGGCCCTGAAATGTAATTTTGAAAATTGCTTTTCTCTGTTAATAAAAAGAGAACCACTGAAAAAACACAAAGATACGTATTTGTTAAGTTCTTTTCTATATTTTTCCCAATTGCTGAAGGTTACAGCTATGTCTTATTTGCCAATAAAAGATTTTCTAGGACACCTGAGGTACACATCACAGAGCAGTTACCCAAATGATAATAGCCAAATGAGATATCTCTGAAATAGAATGGCTGTACGTATAACTAGTACATTTAGTATTACACGTAAGTACTAGCTTCCAGTAATTCAAAAAACTTCTAAAAGACTTCTTCATTCAGAAGTAAAAAAATATTTACCCCTCCACAAAGACAGGCTAAGATGGTATATGCTGAAACAGGACATGAAGCGTCTAATAAATCAGAGCCTCATCTATGCCTGCCCTGAAGAAGGCACAGAGCAAAAAGACAAACTAGATGCAGGGTGGGGAACAACACAGAGGTGAAGTGTCCTTGAGTGCCCCCGCACTGGGGACAGTGGACAGCTTTGCTCAGGGAAAGATCAACTTGGAGTTTACCAGCCCACAAAGCAGCCAGCGGGGCTGCTAGGTCATTGTCCTCCAGGCTTGTGTTTTGCCCCAAAAAGCACTTCTCTTGTAAGAGCTTTCCGCTCAGAAAAGCACAAGGTGCTTTCCAGATCTGTGGAGAAAGTAAAAGCATAAATGTCTTTTCTTTCATCATTGTTCCAGCCCTTCATAGCCTTAAAAGAGGGAGTTAATTTCACACAGGTATGATTTTACAAAACCCTGGCCAGTCTTAAAAGGAAAATAACACCAATCAATATTCTCCAAAATAACATCCAATCTCTATAGAAAACCAACTGCATACGTTATACAAAATCACAGACACATTTATCTGCCTTGCTCATGTGTTGTTGAAACAGTCCTTGCAAATTTCCATTAAAATGCATATAAACAGAGGAAATGGAACATTGTTGTATTAAAGACCACAGATGTATTCAGCACTGTCTGTAATTCCTAAGTAGGGCTGTCTCCAACAGGAATTTCCCAGTATAATATGAAAGGAGGCAAAATTCCTAGCTTGCACTGGGGTGAGAAGCACACTGCAGGACAGACTGTGTGTTTCCCACCGGCACTGAGGGTCTGACTCTGCCGAGCACTATCATTGCCAGTCTCCAGAAGCAGCACATTACCTTCTGCACAACCTAGGAAGTCTTGTGAAGCAGGAAGCAGAAATGGAGGTCCTTTGGCATGTGATTTCCCACTGTGGAGGATCAAGAGCCTCCATGGCACATAGTGTCACCATCCTTTGCCCTGGTAGCAGAGAGCCCTGAGCCAGGCAGATCCCAGCCCCGTGCTTTGGCAGCAGCATGCTGCCACCAAGGGCTCTTTCAGACACAGCCTATATGTTTGACATATTTTGTCCTCAACTCCTTACTCAGATGTTTTCCCCTTGGATATATTTTTGCAATGCTATTTGACCCTTGCCAGCTGGTGTGGTATAGCATTTTTGGCAGGATCTTGCTGGCAGGCTAGTCCACTGCCTAGCTCCATCCTTAAGAGTGTCTCTGACCGCCAAGGGATGATGAGGACTGTGCTGATAGCTTTCTGACTCAGACTGTACGTTTCTGGGCAGGCCACATGCCTGTACTGCACTGTATAGGGCTGCCAATCTCATACACACCACATCTGTCTCTGCTATTTCCTGTCTCTGAGGGATTTATTCCGCCCCTCACTGGTACAGCAGTCCCTCTGAATGAGTCTGTATATGCTTTAATTTATGCAAAACTCAATCATCAACATGGCTCTGGGGACTCTTTTCCAAAGAGGAAACTGTTGTCATTTCCTTCAGAAACAGGGCATAACTTTACAACATTTTTTGAAATGACAAGCTGTAGAGCTACCAAGTTCCAGCAGCTCCCATTAAAAATGACTACCATTTGTGAGAGCTCTAGATATCACAAGTTTTGTCCCCAGATCACCCTGCTCATCTTTACTGTAGTTCTTGCAACCTCTCCAGCCTGACAAATCTGCTGCTGCTCAGCTATAGCAATTTTTTTATGATCTCATTTCACTCCAGCACATCTTGATGCTACTCTACCGTAAGCACGGGGGTTAAGACAGGGGTAAACTCAGTTTTTTTCCTGGATTTGTTTATTGATGTACTTTTTGAAATCTACTGCCAATATGGAAGTTTTACTACGTCTAAGCTTTTAAGCACAGCTGTGACAGCAACACAGCTTGCAAGGTCTCACAGAGTCCCTGCATAAATAGGATAGGATTTACTGAGCCACAATGCCCATGTTAATAACCCAAGAGCCAATTAATAATCTAATAAGAGTCCTAATAACAAACAACTCCTGTGTCCAGCCATGTCATGAGCCTAAAACATTTGTGTCTTTCAGTTCTTTGGCCTTCACCTCTGGTACAAACCAGAGCATCTTCTTAGTGACTCTTGGTAACATAGAATCTTGGAATCGTTTTGATTGGAAGAGACCTTTAAGATCATCAAGTCCAAACAGCTAGCACTGCCAAGTTACCACTAAACCATGTCGCTCAATGCTACATATACATGTCTTTTAAATACCTCCAGGGATGGTGACTCAATCACTTCCCCGGGCAGCCTGTTCCAATGTTTAACAGCCTTTTCAATGAATAAATTTTTCCTTATATCCAATCTAAACCTCCCCTGGTGCAACTTGAGGCCATTTCCTCTTGTCCTATCACTTGTTACTTGGGACCAATGCCCACCACCTACAACCTCCTTTCAGGTAGTTGTAGAGAGTGATAAGGTCTGCCCTCAGCCTCCTTTTCTCCAGGCTAAACAACCCCAGTTCCCTCAGCAGTTCCTCATAAGACTTGTGCTCCAGACCCCTCACCAGCTTCATTGCCCTTCTCTGGACACGCTCCAGCACCTCAATGTCCCTCTTCTAGTGAGGGGCCCCAAAACTGAACACAGGACTCGAGGTGCGGCCTCACCAGTGCTGAGCACAGGGTGAAGCGAAGGACAATCACTTCCCTACTCCTGCTGGCCACACTATTTCTAATACAAGCCAGATGCTATTGGCCTTCTTGGCCACCTGGGCACACTGCTGGCTTGTATTCAGCCAGCTGTTGACCAACACCCCCAGGTCCTTTTCTGCTGGGCAGCTTTCCAGCCACACTTCCCCAAGCCTGTAGCATTGCATGGGGTTGTTTTCCATCTTTTCTATCGACAAAATTTTTAGCTGCTATGTGCTCCTGCTTGCCTTCAGCATGCTGCCCAGTTTGACAGGGCACACAGAGCTCACCTGCTTGAATGTCACTTTAGGACTTCTCAATAGCAGTGCAATTCCCTCCATCCAGTTTTAAGAAAGACACAGGGAAAACACATTTAATCTGATCCCTGTGTCTCATTTAGAGAGTACGACTTGGCATTTCAGGGAGAAGAGATAATTGCCTGGACCAGTATTTTTCGTTCTCTGTGTGCCTTGGCTGCCCAGCCTACAGAGATACCAGAAAGTCTCAAGCACAAAGCCTTTCCCTGGAAACATATCAGCCTATTTTAACTTTTGCATTTTCTCTCAAAAGTAATCTGCCTCNGGGTCTTCCTTATTTCCCTTTTTGAAAATGGGGGTTATGTTTCCCCTTTTCCAGTCATCAGGAACCTCGCCAGACTGCCACGACTTCTCAAATATGATGGCTAGTGGCTTAGCGACTTCATCTGCCAGTTCCCTCAGGACCCGCGGATGTATCTCATCAGGTCCAATAGCAGTGCAATTCCCTCCATCCAGTTTTAAGAAAGACACAGGGAAAACACATTTAATCTGATCCCTGTGTCTCATTTAGAGAGTACGACTTGGCATTTCAGGGAGAAGAGATAATTGCCTGGACCAGTATTTTTCGTTCTCTGTGTGCCTTGGCTGCCCAGCCTACAGAGATACCAGAAAGTCTCAAGCACAAAGCCTTTCCCTGGAAACATATCAGCCTATTTTAACTTTTGCATTTTCTCTCAAAAGTAATCTGCCTCAGTTAGGTGGACGTTCCAGCAAACTGCAGTGCAATCATGAGTTGCACAGAAGCTCTGCATTCCCTTAATCATGTTATGCTATGGAATATCGCAAAATCCTCAAGCATATATTCAAGATAATATTTTGGGAGGAGCTTTCTTTCAAATCCCCTATTGTCCTGGTTTCAGCTGGGACAGAGTTAATTTTATTTCTAGTGGTTGCTGTGTTTCAGATTTAGTATGAAAGGAATGTCAATAATGCATATTTTTTTAGTTGTTGTGAGGTGATGTTTATATTTTTTCAAGGACTTTTTCCAGCTTCCCATGGAAGCTGAGAAGGAGACTGTTCCTAGACAGAAGGATGGAATGGCCAATGGAATGTTCTGTACCATAGATGTCATGCTTGGTATATAAATGGGGTTAGCCAGGGGGTGGGTACTCGCAATTGCTGCTCAGGAAGGTACCAATTCACCGGGTGGTGAGAGTGACTTGTGTCATCATTATTATTGTTATTGTTATTTTCCTTTTCTGTTACTGTTCTATTAAACTGTCTTTATCTCAATGCATGGGGTTTTTTTTTCCTTTCCCTTTCCCCTCCTTTCCTCCCTCTTCTCCCTGCCCTTCTTGGGGAATAGGGAAAACTGCGCAAGCAGCTGGTGGTCCTAGCTGCTGGCTGGGGTTAAACCATGACAATAAAGAAGCAGTAGGAAACCAGAGTTTTGTCTTCTTCTTTCTAGAACCTTAATCTTACACTAATTCTATACCTGAGTGGCTGATATTTATTTCAAACTAAATAAATGCAGTTTATCCTGTGAACCATGGTCCTTATCATAACTTGGTGGAACATTCAACAATCAATAGGAAAATGAAATCCTCCCTGCTTCCTTTCTGAAACTCTAATGTTAATCATAAACCCAGTGTAAAATGTATTGCTCCCAGAGCTGAATCAAACCTACTTGTTTCTTCCAATATGATTCTTCATCCCAGACCTATGTCTTTCCTTAATATTTGCTTTTCAAAATGTTACAGGTTAATGCATGTAACCTAAATTCCGAGGAAAACAGCGCTCGGGTAATCATTGTGTGCAAAAAATAAAGATCATGGTCCGTGCTGTGGGCCAAACAAAGTTTCAGTGGAAAACCATTCTCCTAATTGCTTCTTTTCTGAAACCTGATCTCTATTGTGAACTTTGACCAAAATGTACCAGCATGAATAGTATCTGTATAAAAAATAAATAGTATATATCCAATTCTATAAAGAATTGTTCCACATTCTAACATCAGGGTAAAGAAAACAGAAGAAAAATGTATTCTTTGTGACGTCGCCTTTCTGAAACCCTAACCTGACGTGTATGAAACTTAATGAAAGCAATCCAGAGCCTACACCAATCCTAACACAAAGCCATGCACTCCTGCAGACATGTTCCCCCTTTCTAAATCTACAGACCATGAAAGAATTTGAGAGTAGCTCCTACACTTAGAGCTCCCTTTCTAAGACCATGAATCTAACACTAGCAAAACAAACCAACCCAAACCAGCTTTTCTTCCTTTGGAAACCCCTGCCATACAGCAACAGAGCTTGTATAAATCCCACTCCTCCACCCAGGTCCCTGGGCACAGCAGAAACCATGGAGGATCACCCTCCTGAGTGCTTTCTTCCAGAAAGCCATACTCCAGCTGTCCCTGCTATCGCCGGTAGCGCAGAAAATCACACCCACTTAAGCAGTCCCTGCACTGAAACTAATCTGAGGCCGTTTGCTCCTACCAAACACCAGTCATTTTACTAATCCCAATGGCCATAAAATAATCAGTAGGAAACTGCACACCTCATTGCTTTCTTCCTAAATCCCTGGCAAAAAAACACATCCAGGTAAGGAGTGTCTACACAAAAAATATTATATAAATACATTTGCTTCTACAAGGACTGTTCTTCCTCTAAACAGTACTATGCATATGCTCTGCACATCACTTTCTTTTAAAAATCTTGTTTCTAATTACCTAGAAAATTATATCCACTATGGTAATATCTGTATCTAAATTAATGGAAAATTATTTGATCTTATTTGGCCATAAAAGAATATGTAGAAAACAATCTCATCTGCTTTCCTCCTAACCACAACCCCAGGAAAAACTACATCTGGGTTGGCAGTGCCTCTACAAAAACGTACAAGAAGTCATTCACTTCCATAAGCTGTTGCTTCTCATGCTATCTTTATAGCCCGTCAACTCATCACCAGAAACACTCCTCCCCTGTGTTTGTCTTTCTGGAGGGTAACTCTACCCTTCACCCTTACCTTCAACTACACCATGATAACCAGACTCTGAATCAATAGCACTGCAATTCTGAAGACAAAATGCATATCCATAAATATATATTTATATACTTTTGAAATATATGAGGTTTATATATATCTATCTATAATTCCATATGGAGATACATACAGACATATATACATATGTGAAAAAAAATCCTTCTTTCTTTTAGAAATCCTATCCCTAACCCTTAACACTAGGTAAACAAAGCCAAAGTAAACAGTGCTGTATGAGAATTTACTTCATGTAAAGCCATTTTCTCTCACAAATGCCATTTCCCAGCTTAGCTTCTAGGGTCACAAAAATTTATTGAAAATTTTTTGTCCAATTACTTTCTTTCAAAAACACTAGCCTTACCATGACGGACACATGGGAAACCAGTGTCTGCTGTAACCCCGGATAACGCTTGTCTCTCTCATTCCTTCCCTTCTGAAATCCTAAATTTACCATGCCTAATCTGAAGTATCCTGATGATCTGTTTTCCGTTGCAACGCTAATCTTGAAAGATTTCCCTTTACACAGATTCAGCCTTATTTTAGGTTGCTGGACCTACATGATATAGTGGGAACTTTTTCCTGAAACCTAGCTTGAATGGAGAGTAAACTATGCCAGCCAAGTGCTACCTCCACCAAAACTGTCCCAAAGCTACTCCTTTAATCCCTCCCCCAATATTTTTCATCTTTTCTCATGTCCTGGCAGTGATTAAGATGAAACACCTATTAACACTGCCTTATATTTCTAAAACTTCAGAATTAATATAATTACAGTTTCTGCTGGTATGTTACACGTGAGCCAGCTATCTAATCTGACACCTGCCCAGTGCAATTTGGCTCAGAGACACCAGATGAAAACTGGAAATTCACACCCAGTATTTGCCATTAGGAGGAGACAGATAACAGGCCCTCCTAGGAAAGCACAGGTACGCGCACTTGGGAAATTTTTAACAGTCAAAAGTTATTAGAGGTTTTGTAAGTCCTAGAAATACTGTTTCTGTTAAAAGAGGTCTTTCTTTGATTTACATACTGCATGTGAGATTAAGAAAAATTAGTTTCCCGCATTAGTTTTAAGGCCTTTGTGAATATAAAAACATGGGAGTTTGTGTTGCACGTAAGTAATTTATGGTATTCAAATTTCCTGGCAACTCCTAAAAATGGCTTTACTAATCAAGATTTTTTATGTGCTTGGGATATTTTTCTCTTCTCCAGAGAGGACTGAAAGGCCCTGAGAGATCTCATTCTCTGTTCTCTTCCTCCCAACTAATTAGATTTTTAAAAAAACCCAGAAAAACAAAAAAACCCAAACCCTAACTCTTCACAAAATTATTTAATTTTCTTCAGGACTATAATCTAGTTGCAATCGCTCTTGCATGCTCTGTGAATCAGGTGTCAAGTGTACATTTGAGGAACTGGTTTGCATATGCACATTAGTTTTCAAAGGTAATAGGTTCCTATCCCACCCTGCCAAATCCTGTTTGCCAGTCTCAGATAGGAGCAAATCTTATGCTAAAAGCTTAAAATATTTTCCCAAACTAGCAAAGAAAACAGGTGAGAGTTCCCACATAGCTGAATAAGAGCCCATTTTACTATAAGTCTATGTCTTGTGTTTAGATTTTTGAAGTCTAAGGAGAAAAGGGCTTTGAGCTTTCTCATGGTTCACAACTCCTGGATGGCTATGAGGAGGGGTCCACTACAACCTATTTTTTGTAGTGGACACTCTCTCCTTTATCCAGCTGTTTATATTCATTATGCTTGTAGGAATACTGTTTTGAGGCTTTTGATCCCTTGGGAAACGTTGAAACTGAACAACTTCAGCAGTTATTGGGGAAAGAATGACAGTGTCCCATCCAGAGAGACATTTTATATGAGAAGCCAGGCTAAAAGAGCAGGAGGAGATTTGGTACAGATTCATATAAAACTTGAAAGCAGAGTCAAGAGAGTCTGACTTCAAGACCCTCCCTGAATCCTTAGGAAATCTGGATCTAGATGTTCAAAATTGGGCCTGGTCTCAGAAAGCCCCAAACTATGGATCTTACCAATCACAAATGTGGGGAAGTCAAATTTACATTTGGAACATGTCCTCTGTTTAGGAATAGGTTTTTCTTTTCTTTCTGTTTTTCTTTTTTGTATCCTGCTTCATTGATGTTTGATGGAAACTGGACACAAAACGGTTACACTTAACTGAAGACTAAGCAAAAAGGCAAGTCAGTGTATTGACTATATAGTCAATTCATATATGAATATTAAATGTGTTTTCCCTCTTTAGCCCTCTTATTTTCACGTAGGTTTTGCCAAGGGGCATTGTATATTGGATATTCAGATGCATTTCAATTCCGTAATGGTTTTGTAGTTGAAGTCATGCATAAAAGGATGGAAAACGTAGCACGCCTTACTGAAATAAGACCCTGTGAGCATTGAGGAGTTATTTTTAATATTCCTAACACATGAAGCCTATGCTACAAGGCATTTATGTAACTCTTCTTTGTTTAGTACCACCTCCATCAGAATATAAGTATTGGAAGCTCTCTGAAAGCAGCTCTCTTGCAAAAGCATAAGGTAGCTTGAACACATTATGAAACTTGTAAAAACTTTCCAGTTGTTTAAAGAAAGAATCAAGTGATTTGACCTCATTTGAAACAAATTAAAGAAATGCCTCAATGTAAATTATTTCTTTTTATCAGCATTTGACTCCTTCAGCTCCTTGTCAATAAGTTGCTTGTGTTTCATTACAGCTGCCTATGTTGTTATGTTAAAAACTCTGTCATGTTATTATCAGAGAATGGTAGATCTTGTAAGACACAGTATGGCGCATTTTGTTTTTCCTTATATTAGCAGGTAGATAGAAATCATTCTTTTAACTTAGTCAATGCAACATAACAAGTACTAAGCAGTTTGGGGTTTGTTTTTTGTTTTGTTTTTTTGTTGGGGAGGGAGGTGGAACATAAAAAATTTCATCTGAACAGGGAGCACGCTTGTTTGGTGCTGTGTATCACAGATCATAGAAGCCACCAGTACTGGTGAACTCATGGTCTGTTGAGTTTCTGGGGAGCGTAAAACGAGCCAACCAGGCTGTGCAAAACTGTATTGCAGAGACCACATTAAGACTCATACCCTGGTTCAATTTGATAAATTGAACATTTAACATTTAAAGTTACGATGCAATCTGGTAGCCTTTCACTGCCCACCACCCTCTATATATAAGGCAAAAGCAGGAGTGCCCACGTACTTGTTTTATAGATGGGGAAATAAGACATCAAAACATTTCATCCAAGAAACAGAGGCACAGAGAAGTGAAGCACTTTGGACAGCATGTACTTATCTATTACTTTCAAGCTCTTAATGAAGGCTGGTTTTACACCCACTGAAACCAACAGCAATTTACACCAAGTACCTCATGACATTAGTTTATGTATGAACTATTGCCACAGGAGGTGCTCAGCTGTGCTCTTACGACAGCCGATGGACTTTGCCGCTGACAGCAATCACTTCTGCTGACTCCTTTGGAAATTTTGCTTTGGAAATTCTCCTTGTCAGGCAATGACAGATAAAGCCTCCCTTGGCTGATGGTCTCCAGATCAGATTACCACAGAGGGAATTTCACAATCACACTAGATTCCGATTTTTTTTTCTCCTTCTTCTGGCTAAGAATTCAATTTTCTTTTATATGAAAAAATATTGCCAGCATATCTTTCTCATCTAAGCTGAAGGTAACTTCACTTAGATTGGCTTTGCTAGAAGCCCATCTCCTAAATGTAGTGCTCTTTGCAATGAACTTTGCAGCTTCTTTCTAAGTTGCAGAATGTCCTCCATTTGAGCTGGCTTGTCGTGATTAGACCTTAATACTGGTGACTGATTTCCTCTGTGATTTTTTTCCATGCAAGTCAATAAGGTGGCAATTTTAATAACACCATTCTTGGATGTAATGTTATCCACAGGTCTGCATCAACTTCTACGGCTGCACTTCAAATTACCCACTTCAGCTAAACCTATTAATTTCCCATGAAGTTTAAGAGTTCTCCATATGTTATGTCCCTAACTTGAAGCCACATCACATTGCTTTTCTAAGCAGCTTCTCCTCCAGTTCACCTCAAAACTCAAACAAAATGTTTCTTGAAATGTATTTTACTTTTCAGCTATTTCATGTTGGTGATATGGGCAGGCAGCATTTCCATTTTTTTTTCAGAGGCGATGTTCACTTGCAAGTAGAGTCAGGCCTACTTACGAGATTCAAGCAGTACAAGGAGAACTTTTCATGAGACTGATCTGAATTTTGATTCTCTAATAAAAGCTGGAACAGGAGACAAAATTGGCTTGATTTGATTTACAGTCTCTGAACCATGTTGCAAATGTAGCCTTCCTTTTCTGCTCTCAAACCAGTTCCAATTTATTCCTGTGTGTTGTTTATGCAGATACATTTACTGAATAGTTTATCAAGTGATTTTCAGATTGGACTTGCTGCTTGGAGTTCTTTTACATAAATTGATCACCAACTACTGTTTTATTATCGTGTTTAGTACACATGCTGTAAGGAGGAAGATCACCTAAAAGACACAGTCTTATTTCTGCTCCATCAGTGCCTCACAGCAGATATCATACTGTGAGAAGAAAAATGAAGAGGAAACACTGAAATCCCAGAAAGATAATTCTTAATAATAACCAAGGACTCGTACACAAGTTTGTGAAACTTGCCTCAGTTACCCATCCACAGAAGATTTGGTATTACGATATAAGAAAAAAGGCTGAAATCAAAATCAGGAGTAACAGTGCTAGGTACTGTACAGGAGCAGCCCGTTCCTCTGAATAACTCAGCATCTCAATTTGCAAAATTTTGCAAAACTTGATTTCTGAGGGTGGCCCCCAAGTACCAGGGGAAGGCAAGCCCCCCTCAGCATCTTCCATGGCTGAACCCACAGTCGTGGTGACTTGGCAGTAAAGCACTGCTGAAATCCATAAGGGAAATGGCACCAGCCGGCCCTGGGATCAAGAGAGAGCAGAGGCCATTTTACAGGACACTTCCAACCCCAAGACAGTCCATAGAGAGGTCCTGAGAGGAAAAGCACAATCCTTCTGAAAGCTGTTAATCTAAGGACACTATTTTAATTACTCAAATTGTAAGAAATATAGAAGGCAAAATACCACAGAGGTGACTCTAAAAAATATCAGCTTATGACTCTGAAATATACAGTAAGGAACATTACCATAATAAGCTCCGAGGAGATACAATGAAAACTATTACAGCTCCAGGAAAGACACATAAAGATGAGCATAACAATTACCTGCCTGACAGAGAAAAAGGAAGAAAGGTACATAATTTAGAGTACTGCTGTTACTGGCTTTAAGACATATATATAATAAAGAGTATTGCAGGTACCTAGTTCTGACAGAGATATAATGGTAATCATTAGTTAGGAGGACATGTAATGTGTAGTATTATTGTTACCTGTCCCTAAAAGAGAACATGAGAGAGAGAGGAGAGAGATGGTGAGAAACCTGGACTGTTACCTGGCTCTGGAAGGTAGAAATTATGGAAAGATTTGCTGCTGCCCATAGTTGTGCTTTACGGCTACTAATTCATGGAGAAAGAGGCAGGGGAGAATGGAAAGCGGTCTGAGTTATAACACGGTTATCTGGTACAAGGCCAGATTTCCATCTGGCCGCAGCTGATAAAACTTGCTCACATTTGCTGCAGCTACGCCAACTTTGGGTTTGTGGAGAAGAAGAGGATAGGGGAGACGGGGACTGTCCCATGAGACACAAGCACCACAGCCCTCCCAGAGCCAACACAGACCATGCAAGACTTCCCAGGGTGGCTGATCCCCCTCTGGACCACCACTTGGCTCCTCAGCTGCAGTTACCTCCAAGCAGCATCATCTCTCCGTGCACTCCCAGTAGCAGGCAGAAAGCCCTAGGCAAGAGCAAAGGTCGGGAGAAAAGGATGGCAAAAAAAGAGGGGCTGTAAAAGATGGAGACACAGCTTTTGAGACCTCTGAGCCATAGGATGTAGACATACAATATATTTACACTTCTGCAGAGCAAAATATGCTTGGAGCTTTCTGTAGCCTTCAGTGTCTATCCCTTCCACAGACGAATGATGTCTACCTATCTACCCTACCTTCAGACCAAAGGGACAACAGGAAACAAAAAAAGGATCCTTTTTTTTTTTTTTTTTAAATCTGGATGCAGGAGAGAGTAATAGCTTACTGAAAAAAAGGTGCGTCAGTTAACCAAGACTGCAGGAATGAGGGAAAATTATGAACTTTTTTATAAGAAATATACATGTCACAGATACTAAGTGGTCTACCTCTCCAATTTCTACAGCACTCCTCTGTGTTGTCCTCACACTGAGGCTTCAAATTTCTTTTCCTAGCATGTAATACTGACAGGGCTTGAGACAAGGTCCAGTTAAGTCAGTTTTATTTTAGCTCACTCAGTTTTCAATCAAATCCCTGATTAAATTCTAGGTCAAGGAATGTAGCAGAAACCCCAGTGCAATTCAAATTAATCCTTTTATTCCTGTTTCAACCATTATTTCCTATCCATCAGGTGGAAAGATGTGAAGTTCAGCTGAAGCAATTGAATCTTGTGGTGATTCATTTGTAATATTCCAAGAAGAAAGACACTCCAGAAACCCTACTGTTCTTCACAAACTGCAGGGCTGCTCTATCAAACCACTTCCACACCACCAGACTTGCCCAGGAGGCAGAGGGAGAGAAATGTGGGCAAAGAAAGAAAAGCAAGGAAGAGAGCACTGAATGGGAAGGGAGCACTTGTCTATTTAACCTACATTCAGACCAAATCCACCCCTTCCTCCGATAGCACAATGTCCTCCAAAGCAGCGAAACACACCACACATCACCCTGAGACTTTTAGGAAGAAGCCCTCAGTCTGCAAACATCCTCTAGCAGTGCAGTTGCCCTCTCCTCCAGCAATACTCTTTCTCATTCACACTGTGCGTTAATAAATGGTGCCATTATCACCAGGGTGTGACTATTTAGTAACACAGCAAAGACCAGAGCCTTAAATTTGATCCCAGTGTATTCATATGCATATACGTGGTCTTTGAACCTTCTACGCTGGAAAAGGCACTTGTGTTCTTTCCTCCGAGGGGGAAGAACAGGCTTAAATTAGGATCGTGTATTGTTTCTTTACCTCCAGCATGGACACATTTCACTAAGCAGGGGGAAAGCTCCTCGTGGTGAGAGCCAGTTGCTTCTCTTTGAGGAGGACAGCTGGATGCAAGAAATCAGGTTAATTTGTGAATGACCTCAATTTTCACTCAAAAGTCCAGAAGTAAAAAGGATCAGTAATTTTTCTTTCAATATATTTTCATGTGAGTGCCAATACTGACCTGAACTGGAAAGGATGACTTGCTGAAACAAAGTCTGCTCTTCAGACACTGTCCCACGTGAAATCTCTGACAATCTCCTCTCTTGGAGACATTTTGAGAGTAAGAGACCATAAGACATGCAGATCCACAACACCCATCTTGGACACTGAATCCCTGACCTTAATGCTATTTTACACTCTTGGCCAGGCAGAAGTGCAGAGCCTCTGGCTTAAACCACATCCAAGGCTGCTTCCCTCACCCATATTTTGTGGGTTCCCCATTACTACTACCAGCACTTTGGAGATATTAAAGTGGATCTAAGTAATTTCAAAGAGTGTTTTAAATCTCCTGGGTTGATGTAAACAGACCTTAGAGTCAGCGAGAAGCAACTTCAGTAAAGCTGTTCATTTGGTGCAGGCAAAATGGCAGGATCTAGCCATCATTTATTAGAAAAAAATAAATATATATGGTAAATATCTACTTTGGCTAGTACATGAAAAAGTACAATGTGCAAAACTGAACTTCTTCTGATTCCTTCTGGGAATACCATGCTGTTCTTTCAGTGACTGTTTTGCCTAACTCTGAATACTATTTTTTTTTAAAAGATCTCTGTTATCTCTTTCTCATCTTTCCCCAGACTGTTTTTTCTTATTCAAGTTAGCTTTCTAATTTCTCTCTTTTGCTGTCCTTTTCTTTTTATCCAGTATACTTGGCTAGATGGCAGGATTTCTGGTCTGCAGACTATTTGGATATGTCAACATTTGTTTTCTTTCCAATACAGACTGACAACAAATACATCCAAAGATTATCAGCTTCAGAATACCATGTTTCTCTTTCACTTTTATATTTATGTGTACATTCTACAAAATATACATGGCCATTACTGGCATGTTTTAGTGGAATAAAATGATACAGTACTTAAATAATCATCTTTAAAACAATTTTGGGCAGCTACTACTAAAAGATTTCAATCATCACTAAATTTCAACTCTCTGCCAAGAGCTGAAAATAAAAATGCATCAATTCTATTATGTTATGACACAAAATAATGTAAAACTATCTAACAAACAGGCAAGAAATGAATTCAAGACAAATTTCCAAGCTTTCTAGTTCTGCTCACAAACTTCCCTCAGCAAAAGCTCTGCAAAACTCTATTTGCACATTTGTTCAATTTAAAACAGCCTGAATACAGCCAGCGAGCCGAGCCCATGCACAGCACAACGTGAGTTATGTAATATTACCTGCTTGGGTGTTCTTCTGGACTGACGTCTTTGACTCTAGAATATCATATCAAGACCAAAAATGGGGGTATCATCTACCTCCTCTCCTCCTCCTCCAAGTAAAGGGAAAAAAAGCCCTACACTCAGTTTGGTGCCCATCACCTCTCAGCCCAACCCTCATATTAACATTCACTGTAAGTCTCTGTGCATGGGTCCTGAAGGAACAGGAGGACGCATCGACAGTTCATGAGGAAAGAAATCATGGCTTCACATAAGTTCATACTTTTTTGAGCTCAGTGGCATGAGAGGCTGTTGTGGTTTTCCCCCTAACCACTTCTCCACTTCTTTGGCACCAAAAAGAGATAAAAAGGTGCTTGTTCAATGCAAAATGTTTGGTTGCGAGGGAAAAAAAATCCCACCAGTTTCTTTCCAGTTGTCTCCAGCAAGATCTGTACTCCCCTGTATTGATCAAGCAGTTATATGCTCACTCATACATATGGGAGAGGAAAAAAAAGAGGGGAGCCTGATGGCCTTGTAGAAGTAGGGGGAAAGAAAAATTCAGGCACTTATTGCAGCTTTGAAATATAAGAACAGCCTTAGCTTTGGAGGCAACTGAATTAATTAATAAATAAATGTTCCCTTTGCATCTTTGTTTTCATTTATTTCCTGCTTGGTACCAGCAATAGCAATACTGAAAAACAGTGCATGACAAAACAATCAAATGAGATATTTGGCACAATGGCTAATTTGTACTCTGTAAATCTCCCCTACAAATTTTATTAACTGTTCTTCCTGCTTTGCTGATGCTTTTTTTTCCTTGAGAGCACAGTGAATCCTGCAGCCCAAGAAAATTTTCAGTTTCTTTCCTCTCCTGTGTGACTGCCATGCCTTAAGCCCCAGCACTATCCGCACGGGCAGACCCAGCAAGGAAAGCAAGGCATATATTGTTTTGTAGCTTTTCTAAGGGTGCCAACTACTACTTAGCAAAGCCTATTGCAGAGTACGCAAAAGGAGGAGGTCAGAGGAGGATTTTGGATCTATGATTAGAAAACATAAAAGGCGATAAACCTGTTTTCAGCTTCCTTTGAAAGAAGCATGACCAGAAGAGAGATATATTCACAATCTTTGCTTTTAACCCAGACAAGAATAGGGAGATAATGAGACACAGCACCATTCGTGACACAGATGGATACCCCAGTGTGTGGCAGGTTTTGAGGCAGAGGACCTGAGCCCAGGGAGTCTGGGCAAGGAACTCCAGGTGAAAAATCCCACAAGACTGCTCTGACTTGGAGCGTAACTCAGGAACAGCACTAACCTTCCCTTTGAAAAGCCTTTGAAATCACTTGAAAGAAAGCAACAAAAGGAAAACTCCTGGGAAAAAAAAAAAAAGCTACGTGACTTTCTGCACCCCACAGTTCCTTCAGTGTGGGTTTAACTATCAGTTTAATTACTTCTGCTTCCAAGGTTGGGTTTTTTTTTTCATTTTTATATTGGCTTCACTGGAAATTCAGGCAGATTATGAATGCTTCCCTCAGCGAGCTACCTGAATGAAGATTCAACTAATAATACCTCAGACCTGTGAACATTTCCCTGCTAGCCTCATCACATTCAGCACTCTAACATCTTATATTGCTGTTTACTTAAAAACAGAATCCTTTGGATTTCAGCTGTATTTTTGTACAAGACATTCAAAGAGAAAGATAGGAATAAAGTCAAAGTGTAAGTTCAAGAATGTACCCCCATGTAAATTCACACACTTTCATGCACAATAAATCAAGTTCTGTTGTGCCAAGGGCTAATGAAGATCTATTTATGACAGACTGAGTTTTCCCTCTTGCCTAAAAGCAGAGGGCAGTGACTCCTGGCAGTCTCAGTCCATGCAGGGTGAGAATGGACAAACCATGACATGCTTCCCACCTCCACCCTGCCAGGCATACCCGCACCCTCGCAGGGCCTGTGTGGTACAGTGAACTAAGCTGACCTGTGCCTACAGCGCTGTGCAAGGCCCGGGCAGCACTGCTGCAGATTTTTCCCACCCGCTAACAGTCATTTCAAGCAGAGCGAGGAATGGAACCCTTTAGGGAATGCATGCCTGTTTTCTGTGCACTTCAGATCTAATTCACCCCTATACTTTAGGTGAAAATGTTGAAGGAGAAAACATGTTCAAAATAGACCAGAAGGGACTGGCTCTTTTTTCTAATTTTANTTTTTTTTTTTTTTACTTTGATTAACTGTCTCAGTTGTAACACCAATACAGAACGTCTGGATTATTCCACATTATAGCAATTATTTCAAATGAAAGGTCCAGGCTTAGTTGTTTCTATTAGGGATTAAGACAAAATTCTGGATGAGCAAGTGACACATTTTCCCTTGTTTCTTTAGTTTAGCTCCCTCTGCAGCAGCCCCTGTCAGCGCAGTGGTGGTATGACAGAAAAGATGTACCTGAAACCTCAGCCCACCAGGTACCACTGTGCTCCCACGCAACAGGAGCACCTATATATGGACAGAGAGAGCCCATGGTGGTGTACAGATGCCCCTCTGAAACCAGTGACATTACATAGCAGCTGAGGATTGACCCTGTGAATCCAGGAGGCATGCGGGTAGAGTTTTTTTTTTCACGGGGAAGGGTAAAGAGGACTGCGTCAGAGCCTCCTGCAGGCAGTCACCAGTGGGGAGAAGGAAGAGAGGGTGGGAAGGGGATGGAGCATGGGACCACCCCAGGTCAAGGGCCCCCCTGGCAGGCTGGGCAGGTGCCAGGGTCTCATCTAGGAGGGACTGGGTATTCTCACCACTGAACCACACACTTTGCCTGCCATGGCAGAAGAACTTGTGTTGAGGGGCACTTGGTCCATTTCCATGTAAATGTTCATCAAAACTAAAACCACAGCTTCCACAGCGGAGCTGTCAGTAAATATTAGGCTGTTAGTCACAGCCAAGCTCTGGGAAAGGCAATCACTTCAAACCAACCTACTCTTTGGTGCCAACAGAAGCAGAGGACTCCCAGAGGCATAAGATGTGGGCAGGGTGTGCCTGGTTTTGCCAGGCTACAGAGTTCATGCCTTATGCAATGCTGGCATTGGGTCTGTATCATTAAAGCAGTAATCAGTAGAGATCACCTCATAGAGAGCCCATTACCTATTTGTTCCTCCTTGTAGACAGCTATAGGTTCTGTCATCTTCTTATCATCTTTTGGAAATGGCCAGTTTTGGTTCTTCAAATTTCTGCTTCAAGCACATCACTGTCTTCTCGTCAGGTTTTGCCAATGGATATTTCAAACGTTCCTATATGAGATCGAGTAACTTGTAGTTAAAGTGTATAGGATAGCATAACAAAAATACTGTCTTTCATTCAGTAACAAGAGGTAGAAATGCAATATATGTCACCTAAAAAATTAGTTTGATTTTCTAGTTCCTTTTAAATGTTAAAACACAAAGTCAACACCAAAGTATTATTTCATTCATTGCACGCACATGCTGCACTAAAACAAGAGCTGAAGGCCCCTTTTGTGGAACATCATCTGAGAGGCAGTTTGCTGCAGGCATGTTTTCCTTGAACCACCCTGTTCTGCTAACTAGAGTCATCTAGAGTGGAAAAAACAAGCAATACATATGTGGCTATAATACAATAAGTCTTCTTATTGTTTGTGCGTCTTTACATCCCAAAGAATTCAGCTAGAGTACATGGATAGCAACTGCAACACAGTCAACACAATGCTCAAGCAGTCCCTTAATAAAGGGTTTAGGAAGGGGTAACACATGCTTAATAGATGCTTTAATAAATGCTTAATCGATTGTTATAGACCAGGAGATTGCTTAAAAACGTTTAATTCTCAGAGCTGTTGAATAGTAGACAAGAGGGAACAGTCTATTAGAAATACTGATTTTCAGTGGCAACTTCACACCCCCCACCAGCCTGCTCACCAGAGTTAGTGTCTCCCCAGCCAATATATGTTGTCTTTGGAAGCTCAAAGGAACACTGAAATCCTGATACACCTCCTACATGCTATTCCTAGTAGTTCTGAGGGTGCAATTCTTATTTACATAAAATGCAGAACATTAGCCTTGGACCTATTTGTGCTACCATTTTATTCGGGCTAAGTAGTCCCTTACTACTCTATTAAGTCACCACTTTTGTCCATCATTCACTATGAGAGATTTGCAGGAAAGACTGTATTGCAGAAAACGAACATAATCACTCCCTGATATTTGGCCTTCATTTAACCCTATTCATTCTGAACTAAAGTAGCCTGATAAAGAAATGGGTATCTTGCATGCCACGCAAATTCAAATGCATTGTAGTATCCCTAGTTTGAAAAGACAATGCCAGGGTTTGTATGGGTCATTTTCCACTAGATACATGGGCAATTCCAGGCTGACTGGCAGGGTATGCAGCAACGCACCCATCAAAATTCAATGAGGCAAGCACAGAAAGACAGATGGTTGTAGAAAAAGATTTGACCTCTGCTGAGTATACAGCACGGGCTATATACTTGAACATTTCAGAAATCCTTTTCCCAGATTAAAATTACTGGTCACCTTTTTGTCTCCCTCCTTAGAATTTCTTGTAAATTTTTACATCATATATGAACTTTTCTGCTTCATAATCCTGCCACTTTTTTACAATCTCATCCTTCTGTCCAACCTGGCGATGTGGTGTGAATCCCTTCAGCACAGAGGAGGAAGGTCAGGCTGAGGAAGCTGTTTAGCTGTGCCAGCAGAGGTTCAGTACATGCCAATTTGCTTTGTGAAGGAGCTGTCAGTGTAACCACCTATTTTGTGTTTTAAAATTTAATTCCCGCTCGCAACATATGATGGCCCTTTGTGCAGGATCTTCCCTTTCCCTAATCCCAGCTAATGCACTTAAGCTGTTCCTTGTTGCTAGTATCTGGAGGTCTTACTGTCTACAATGCATTTATTTTTTAACTGCTCCATGGAGGTGGGAGCAGAGCTATCTTACAGGGAGGACTGGGGTTATATAATGCCCAAATCACTGCTGTCTGCATATCTTTGACTATTTGGATCCGCATGATCTGCCCCAGGTCAGACAGGAGGTTTGCGCTTGCAGGAAGAATATAATCTGGTCACTGGAGTGAGGCTGCAATACCCAAACCACTAATGGTCTGTTATCTTCTTAGTCCAGGCTTTCTAGTCTTAGTCTTTGAACTGAACTCCTCGGGGCAGAGATTTCTCCTATACGCCAAGAAAGCATTTTAGCTTCTCCCACAAACAAATACCATGCTTGTAAAACAGCTGTACTACTAGCACACAGAGAATCAGAGACAGAGAAAGGCTTAGAGATGAGTTTGGCAAATAATACAGGCCTGAAAGGGGAAAGGAAATAGGCTGAAAAATATGAAGGATATGAAAACTTTGGAGAAAGTAACACTCGTTCCTGGGAAATTTCTCATTATTTGGGTATTTAGAAACAAAGCAGTTTGGAAGCACATGTTATGTTAGTCAAAGAATGTTAGTTCAAAAATAAGATTCTCATTTTCCATGCCAACAGATGCAACACATTTCATTAGCAAGAATCCTCAGTTTTAAACACAGACATTCAAAGCTGCCAACAAGAGTCTCTCTTTCGCTCTCCCAGTTCCCTTTAAAATGAACAGAACGTGGCCATCTGAGTCCACAGCGGGCTTGGAAACTCTACACCTTGCAAAAAAACACACTTGCCTTTGAGGCAGCACTTTGCAGTGTCCCAGAGAGATCAGTTCCCAGTCCTAAAGCAAATGAGGACCTTTGCAGCAGCTCTGGTCTCAAGCAATTAGGGCAGTAGACCCACTTGGATACGCAAGGAAAGAGGACAGCTCTGGTAGCAGATGGGACAAGCTGAGACACTGAGGCAGCTCCAGGGAATGAGCTCTGTGGGAGGACTGCCCACATCTCAGTTCCCCGGTTAGCATGTTTGCCAGAGCTTGTGGAGGAGATGGATTATGTTTTGCCACAGCTTGGCCAGGACTGTGGGCTGGATTGTCACGGACAAAGAACAAGCAAAGAGCAAAGGGGTCTTCCTCAAATAATGTCTTTCTAATGAAGAGATCGGGGTTGCTTTTAGAATTGTAATAGTGTTACCACCATGGAGTAGGCAAATAAACAAAACAAAACAAAAGACAGACCTATTATGGTAAATTATATTATATATAAGAAATTAAATTAAGATGTTCTAGAAAGGATTATGTAAATCCCAGTAATTGTAACAGCAACATCCAGCATTTCACTGAACACCTTTAGCCAGCATAACATCCTTAAAACAAATCGGTACAGGGGACAAAACAGTGATCTTTCCCTTGACTGTCTGTCATGTGCACTTTGTCAGTGATTCATGCTATACGAGAACCTGGGCCAGAATTTTTTTATAGCAGCGTCAAACGTGACCAGTTCATAATTAGCCCTGACCATTTGGCCTCTGATTTGGACTAAGAATTCTGCTGCCCTGAGCAGCAAGTTGTGGCAGAGTTGTGTAGCAGTTGAGAAATGTGTTATGTGTTACAGAGAGCTGCCACCCAGCTCCTCGGCTCTTCAGAGAGCAGGGCAGAAGGGGACTTCTCAAACGTGGAACATGTCATTTTGCCCAAAGTTCCTCATTGAAGACACAAAAGTCAAGCTAAACCAAGCTGGGATATGGAGGCAACAAGTGCAACTCTATGCAGAGCAGCCATGTTGGAGGTGATTGGACTCAGTATTTACTGCCTCCAGTGCTATAATTTTTGTGCAAGCAGCCTGAGCTTCTCTGCCAAATGCCGGGGTCTGACTCTTGCAAGCCTACCAAAAGATCACATTGTGCCAACACTTGCTGGTGTAAAGAAGAAAACAAGCAGTATACTGGTCTGATTAGACCCTCTACCTGGAACAAGAGGGGAATAACCATCCTAAACCAAGCATGTTTATATTGCTAGAACCCTGCTCATGGCATTTTTATTATTACGAGCATCTGGCTAAGCACTTTGCAGCATTTTCCTGCAGACAGGCCTGTAAGCCAAAGCAACGTGCTCCCTAAAAACTCTAGTGGGAACTCTGTCTACCTTCACCCAGGCTGAGTTCAGTTTTTAATGTGTTTCAAAAAAGGATTTGAACACATAAATCTGTAGGAACTACAAGAATCATTGTAAAACAGCATGGAATTGAATGAGATTGATCTGGGGAAGTCTGCGAGCTCATCTAGACTGCAGCCCATAATGCTCAGTTCCAAGCTGCAGTTAATACTGTTATGCTGGGGCTTTTTTTATTATTGACCAACTCTATAAACCACTGTATTTCAAGGGAGCTCAGTACACATTGTAAGTAGGCCAGTTGGTAGTCCCAAGCCTGCAGCCCCTTGTTTTCAGTTGAGAAGAAATACTTTTCTCACGTGCAGTAACACTGAAAGTGATGGTTTTCAACTTCTAGGGAGTGAAACCAAGGGTAGGAACAGGCTACTTCTAAGAAGGCCACAAAAAAAAGCTACGAGGCTGTAACCCTCAGGGAACATGTCAGAAACCTAGCCAATTTTCTAAAAGGAGAAAAAAAAAATTTTCAATATTTCAGTTTTCTAAAAATAGAAGAGATGTCTCAAATCCCAATTCTTTTGCTACAGGTGGGATTAATAACTGCCATTCTCTGCCATGCAGCTGCTTTCTAGCACCCCCTGAGCCCTCCCATCCCCCTGGTACTCCCAGGATGATGGTATCCCTCACTCCCAGTCCGTAATTCCCAGCTGGTGCAGCATGTTTGGCCTGGGGAAGGGCTTTTGGACCACACAATACCACATATCCCAGCAGACTGGGAGATACCATCTATAGCTAAGGCACTTCTGACCCATAATCTGCATTAACCAGTGCCTACAAACAACCCACCTGCAGCGTCTAACCACCCTGCAGGGCCATCTGCCCCAGGACCCAAAGAAGGACTACTCATTTATCACCAGTGGGGCTGGTTGCTGCTGCCTGGAATGTGCCAGCAGGCCGCTACCCTCTCCCAGCTCCTATGCACATGGGCACAGCACGCACAACCTCTGCCATGCCTTCCTCTGGGCACCTGCCCAGCCCCTGGCAGAGCCTACTCTCTGTTAAATTTGTCTATTATATATTTGGACCTGCAATTTCCATCAGAAACAGAATCAAGTCCTGTGCAGCAAAACTCTTGTGCCTGTGCTGAATGTTAAGTGTGGGATTAAGCCTGATTGCTTGTACAGGGTGGTTTGCTAAACAAGGAGGGGCCAGGACTACTTAACTGACCCAAAGCCATGCACACATTGTTGTTTAAGCTCCACCAAAGTGTTTTGCACACAGCTCTTCACGTATGATCACTGTCCTCTGCACAGCTCAAAGATGGCCCTTGCCCAAAGAGCTGTATAGCTGGAGAGAAAACAGCTGGAGAGAAATACGGAGGGGGAGAAAATTACAGCAGATACAGAAAGCAGAGTTATCTCCATCATTACTTTGCTATTACCAGCACACGCTGTGGGGTTGGTAAGCCGGCACAAACCTGCGAGTGACGGTCTAATTGATAAGACAGTTCTCACTGCACACCAGCAGATGCAGAGCTTATTGCTTCTGCCACATCAAGCCTGTGCTGTCCTCGATAGGGTTTCTAAGACAAAATCCTCACTATTGATGTCTGCTATTATCATCCAACAGATCAGATGACAGAGGAATGAAGAATACTAAACATCACTAGATAAAGCAATCAAGATTATACACAAAGAAAGCAGGACAGGCTGATGGCAAGCTTTCTAGCCAGTTAGGTTACAGTTAAAGATCAGGCAGCTGTTGTCATTTTTCTTTCTCCTGATAATAAACAGGGAGAGGAAAGTGGGTTAGCAGCGCTTCTTGAAGAGGACCACAGTAGCAACAGCAGCAATGCCCTTTGGCTGCTCTCTTCTCAGGGATGGCACTTCAGCGGGGCAGGACCCAGTCCTACAGCTTCAGCCCTCTGCCCTGCTGGGGTAACCCAGAGACTCTGCACAGACTTTTAGCTTCTCTTTTTTACAAGGATTGGCCTAAGCCTGCTCAATTCTCTTGTTTTATCTGGCAAAAATTGATTGGCTTTGGTCAAATAAGCAATCCCAATGTTTACAAATTACTACAGCGTGCAGTGGAAGTAAAGCACATCGATCACAAGAGAAGACAGAATCTTTACAAATCCTTTTATTTTACAACCTTTCAGTAGTAAACCCTTCCCACTAGGCTTGCAGACAATGCCTAGTGTTGTATATGCAGCCAATAGAAATGCAAACTCTACCAGAAATGGTCTCTCTTGCTTCAGTCTGGCATAACATTGCACAGTTCTTTTCAAGCTTGATACTTGATACCATTAAGAAAGGATGCAAGAGTCTGTAAAGGCCATTTTCTCAGCTGCATGCTTTCTGCAGACAGTGATATTTTTTCGTCCAGACTGCAAAGTCTATTACAATCCAAGAGGCTCTGAATAAACTCAGACTCAATTTTCCCCAGGTGCAGCTTTGCCACACAGGGCAGACCAGAGGGCACTCAGCCCATGGCACAGAATGGAGCTCCCAGCTCTCTACTAGGAAGGAGCCCATGCAGACAAGGGATGGGTGCTAATGGAGAAGCTTATTCCTCCCCTATTCTTCATTTGCTTAACAACTGCGTCTTTTACACTGCCTAAAGACTTAATGTATTGTATCTTTTTTAAAGGTTGGACTGAAGGACTTCCACTGTCGCTAAATTAATAACATAAGGGCCTTAAAGGAAATTGCAACAGCAGAGGAAGACCATGGCAACCAGTGCTTGTAGGAACAGGCCCTCCCTGTGAACATCAGTAACACTATTAATATGATGGCATGACTAATAATCATTACTGATTTGTAAAAATACCCAAAGATCTTAAAAAAAAAAAGAAAAAAAGAAGAAAAAAAGGCAAAAGCAGAAGGTCATTTTGAGATATGCTTTCTAAAGTGTTCATGAATGATTAAGAGACTTGTCTTGTGGGAGACAGCAACAAGCACAATGTTACAGATGGGTTTAGGGACCCAGCAACTATTGATCAAAATGTTGCGGCCCTTCCCACTGTCATTACTGATAGCCTTCTGAAACATATACATAAAAAGCACCTGCACTCTCACAAAGTGTCACATAGGCAGAAACAAATCAACTTCTTACGTGTTGCAAGATCCCACTTAGCCCTTATTGGGCCAGTCTACAACCCTGAAGGCTTTGATGAATAGAATTTATTGTATCAAAAGGCTTAAACATCACCTATGACTTATCTACCATATGCTAGATCTGATCAGCTTTTCTCTTCTTTTCATTTTACCATTTAGAGTTGTGAAGTTTGCACTTCACAATGGTTTACAGTTTTCATAGAATCATAGAATGGTTTGGGTTGGAAGGGACCTTAAAGATCATCCGGTTGCCACCCCTCTGCCATGGTGTCCTGGCTTAAGGTAAAACAGAACCAATTTTCTGTTCAGTAATTTTACTTTTCAGTTAAGCCTCTGCTAACTAACTGATCTCTCTGAAATTAGCAGCATATTGGTCAGACACTGTTCACTCCCAGAGTGGTAAGACCTGATTGTTTATAATTTATGCCAAGGAATGAATGGTACACAGAGAGGCTCTTGCTTATAATTATTGCTATAACACCCAAGCCCAGATAACTTTGTTATTTCCCCTGTCGGAGGGTCAGATGTGGAAAAGCATAGAGGGGTCGCACCTCTGGGGAGGAGCAGACAGGACAGGTGACCCAAAACTGGCGTATTCCATCCCATCTGCCTCATGCTCAGTATAAAAGCTGAGGGATCAAAGGGTCAGCCCTCTTTCTTCAGTGGCTGGTGTCCAAGGAGGACTCTGTCTGTTTGTCTGCCTTTGATCCTGATCCGTGCATTTCCGAGTCCAGATCCAGAATCCATTCCTGTCCGTCGCTGAGTCCAGTCTGGGAATTTCCCAGTACCTGTCAGTGATGCAATCATCATCCTGGGAGCTTGATATGGTTTTGTATATATTGTATATATTTCAACATTTTCTTTTTATTTTATTATTAACAAGTCATTAAAGTAGTTTAGTTTTTTTTCTTCTAAACTCATAGGTCTCTCTCTCTCTTCCTCTTCTCCCTTCTGGGAGAGATTGGGGAGAGCATGTCATTTGTTTCAGTGGACAGTACAGACTAAATCACGATATGTGGGCAGGCACACCTTCCACTAGACCACGTTACTCAAAGCCCCATCCAGCCTGGCCTTGGGCACTTCCAGGGATGGGGCATCCACAACTTCTCTGGGCAGCCTATTTCAGTGTCTCACCACCCTCACAGTAAAGAATTTCTTCCTAATATCTAATCTAAATCTACCCTCTTTCAGTTTAAAAAGATTACCTCTCATCCTATCACAACAGTCCCTGATAAAGAGTCCCTTCCCATCTTTCCTGTAGGCCCCCTTTAGGTACTGGAAGGCTGCTATAAGGTCTCCTCAAAGCCTTCTCTTCTCCAGGCTGAACAACCCCAACTCTCTCAGCCTGTCTTCAGAGGAGACGTACTCCAGCCTTCTGGACTTCGTGGCCCTCCTCTGGACTTGCTACAACAAGTCCGTGTCTTTCCTATGTTGGGGGCCCCAGAGCTGGATGCAGTACTCCAGGAGGGTTCTCACCAGAGCAGAGGACAGGGGCAGAATCACCTCCCTTGACCTGCTGGCCATGCTTCTTTTGATGCAGCCCTGGATACGGTTGGCCTTCTGGGCTGCGAGCACACATTGCCAGTTCATGTTGAGCTTCTCATCCACCAACACCCCTAAGTCCTTCTCCTCAGGGCTGTTCTCAATCCATTCTCCACCCAGCCTGTATTTGTGCTTGGGGTTGCCGCGGCCCATGTGCAGGACCTTGCACTTGTCGTTATTGAACTTCATGAGATTGGTATGGGCCCACCTCTCAAGCCTGTCAGGGTCCCTTTGGATGGCATCCCTTTCTTCCAGCATGTCGACTGTGCCACACAGCTTGGTTTTGTCAGCAAACTTGCTGACAGTGCACTCAATCCCACTGTCCACGTCNTTGCTACAACAAGTCCGTGTCTTTCCTATGTTGGGGGCCCCAGAGCTGGATGCAGTACTCCAGGAGGGTTCTCACCAGAGCAGAGTACAGGGGCAGAATCACCTCCCTTGACCTGCTGGCCATGCTTCTTTTGATGCAGCCCTGGATACGGTTGGCCTTCTGGGCTGCGAGCACACATTGCCAGTTCATGTTGAGCTTCTCATCCACCAACACCCCTAAGTCCTTCTCCTCAGGGCTGTTCTCAATCCATTCTCCACCCAGCCTGTATTTGTGCTTAGGATTGCCCCAACCCACGTGCGTTCTCCTGGTGCTTTGGTCTCCCAAGGATACAACACACAGATTTCCTGCAAGGGAGTGGGGCTGTGCTGCTCTTCCAGCATGTCGACTGTGCCACACAGCTTGGTTTTGTCAGCAAACTTGCTGACAGTGCACTCAATCCCACTGTCCACGTCAGCAACAAAGATGTTAAACAGTGCTGGTCCTAATACCGACCTTTGCGGAAGATCACTCGTCACTGGTTTCCACTTGGACATCATACTGTTAACTGCAACTCCTTGAGTGCGACCATCCAGCCAATTCCTTATTCACCGAGTGGTCCATCCATCAAATCCATGTCTCTCCAGTTTAGAGACCAGGATGCCATGTGGGACAGTGTCAAATGCTTTGCACAAGCCTAGGTAGATAAGACATCAGTTGTTCTTCCCTTATTCACCAACGCTGTAACCTCGTTGTAGAAGGACACCAAATTTGTCAGACACAATTTGCCTTCAGTGAAGCCATGTTGGCTGTCACCAATCACCTCCTTGTTTTCCATGTGCCTTAGCATAGTTTCCAGGAGGACCTGCTCCATGATCTTGCCAGGCACAGAGGTAAGACTGACTGGCCTGTAGTTCCCCAGGTCTTCCTTTTTCCCCTTTTAAAAAGGGGGGTTAAGTTTCCCCTTTTCCAGTTGGTGGGAACTTCACTGGGCTGCCCCAGCTTCTCAAATATGATGCGTAGTGGCTTGGCAACTTCATCTGCCAGTTCCCTCAGGACCTGTGGGTATATCTCATCAGGTCCCATGGACTTGTGCACCTTCAGGTTCCTCAGATGGTCTCAAACCTGCTCTTCTCCTACAGTGGGCATTACCCTACTCTCCCAGTCCCTGCCTTTGCCCTCTGCAACTTGGGCAGCATGGCTAGAGCCCTTGCTGGTGAAGACTGAGGCAAAAAAGTCATTGAGTCCATATCCTGGCTGACCAGGTCTCCCATTTCCTTCCAGAGAGGGCTCACATTTTCTCTGTTTTGCAGGAAAATGGTGTGTGAGAGGTATATTCGTTAAGGCTGTATTCAAAAATCAAATGCTTATGAATGTCACTACATTTGCTCTGTCTATCTCTTTGGAGATGCCAGATTTCTAATAACATTTCTGCATGTATCCTACTCCAGTAACAGACTTAAAAGACTCTGACAACTAGATGGTGATGATAGCATTTAGTGAGTGGAAAGCTGTATTAAGTTTTCAAGCCACAAAATAGAGAACTGACATATACAGATTCTGAACTGGTATTATTCTGTGCAACGTTGTACAAGAGCCACAAACTGTATTGATCAGCAGTTACTGAATCTGGATAATTGGTGGTTGGACGTAAACCAGAGTAGTGACTGTAATACCACTGAATTTTGGAGTTGCTTAAAATGACCAAAACATAACTGATAATTTTACTACTTTGCATTTTTTTTCAGATATTTTGAGCCCCTCATTCAAGATGTTTTTCAACGGAGAAAAGTTTTTAAATAGTAAAAGTGAGAGGACAGAGGGAGAGCACTTTTTGAAAATGTAGCCCCTTGATGTTTACCGTATGACAGCAGTCAGAAAGTAGGGCCCCAACAGAAATTTTTTAGCAAAAGCATAGGCCTGAACACCCTGAAATACTCCAAATTTTGCTTTTATTTCATATCTGAGTTTATAGGCTAAGGCTCATCTCAATTTAATCCAGTTTCATACCTTCTTTTACTACCAGTACTACCTTCCTGCCAGCTAGGAGTGGACGTGGTTCCCAGAACAGAGATACAGCAGAGCAGCCTCCATGCAGACACGAAGGTGTTACATGACTACATCAACCCACATTTTCAACCATGTGCAAACAAGTCTTTCTTTGAAGAAAATTCAGCCCACACCAGTTCTTGGCTCTCCTGGGATAACTTCATCTTAAAAACAAACTACAGCCAGAACAAGCAAGTGCACCTGCTGTTCGCAGAGACCCTTCTCTCCCAAAGCTGTAACCCAAAGCCAACAACACAGCACATCTTCCCAACAGTCACAGCTTGCTCACACACTCAGAAAAACAAATTCAAAAACACAGTAAAAACATCAGTTGTTGATGTACACACAGATAGCATTAATCCTCCTATGCAACACAGTACAAATCTTCAGAAGCTGCTGGACATTTTTGCTTTCTGCTTGAAGAATTAATTTATTTTCTTCCCAAAAAGTAGCTTAGAATATGAGAGGATAGTCTGAGTGAGGGCAAGGAGATGTTACTGCAGGGCAGGAGGACTATTCCAAAGGGAAATGTTGTCTAGGGTTAGAGAACTGATCCCAGGCTGGAGCACCTCCCACCCTTTACATCCACCCCTCAAACCTTGCCTCTCACAAAATCCTCTCCTGCTAAATTACTGTCAGACCTTTACTCATTTTTACACTTGCCTTGAGCATCCTCTCTGAGGCACTGCTTTGGTTTTAAACAGTTAGTATACTTTTTTTCCAGTAACAATTTACAACCCAGATGGATGCAGCATCACTCAAATTCTGCAGCCTGTAGCCACCAAAAAGAGCTTTGGACCACAGTCTCCCATTCACGACTTTCCCCAAAGTCACATTTCCAGTGTACTCTACACCTGTGATCCCAGGGAGTGGCAGCCCAGACAGGTACTTTTGGTCTGCCCCAGTACAGCTGACGTTATAATCTCTCATTTTATTGTCCCTGTAACCTCTGAGCCAGCAGGACCTGAAGCTCAGCTTAGCTCTAAGTATTTCAAATCCACTCAACTGAAAGAAAATCATTTGGCACTTTAATCAGTTGATCTTGCTGGTAAATCAGAGACTAGAGCCAAAAGCTTTCAGGTCCAGGACCTGGTACTGCACAATGGGGCCCCAATATCAGTTAGGATCCCCATGAGTTGTCACAGAGCCCTCAGTTTCTATGTCTGTTCCCAACATTATGGATCCTGCTACTTTGCAAAATCCCAAATATGCCTACAGGTGACCTCATGATTTTTGAGGCTGTAGTCTCTCATGAGAAGAATGTCTAATTCAGATAACCATTTAATTTCACTCACCTTCAAATCTTTTCTGCAAGATGCTGTTAAATTGCTGAACTCCACTTTATCAGTGATATTGGTCTTTGATTCACAACTGCAAGGAGGAATAAAATCAGAGAAGATTTTATTAAAAACACAGACACACAAGAAAGCATATATTTAGCTGAGACTTTTCCACTGAGTCAGATCTAGGGTCAAGAAACTAATAAATGATTCCCTCTATCTGTACTATGCTGTGTCCTTCTGCACGTGTTACTCTGAGATACTCTCCTCCTCTCTTTTATCTTTTTATGTCCACTGAACTTCTATTCTCCACTGTTTTTTGTCCCATAAAAACAAATTATTTGCTTTTGTAACAGTTTTAATATCACAAGAAAGGAATAGAAAATGAGGTTATTAATCTCCATGTGAAATGAAACCACTAGTGACAGCTTCCCTTCACTAAACCTGCTCGTTACCTCCGTTTGGACTCTGCAGCAGCAACCGCTCCCCAAGGGACAGCCAAACTGTTTACCATGCTTATTAAATAACACTCCCACTCCTGCTTATTTATTTTTTTTAACAATGAAGTTAGCATTCATAAGAGCACAGGAAGCTGAAGTGGTCTCATTAGCTATATTTTGCTGAGGAAAGCGTAAGTAAGTGTTAGTAGCGCAATATGTTCTATAGTTGTAATCTCCATGGACTACATTTCTACCACAGAATTTTAAAGGGCTCTGTTCATACAGGTTTCTAAACACGGCCACTTATTTTAAATACTCTTTCTGAGGGAAAACATCTTATGCATCACATCGTAATGTCTGGGTTTTTTTTGTTTTCTGAAATGTTTAAACATGCCTTGGAAAACATTGCAAGGATTGCTGTTATGTCATTTTTTAACTAAATACATTAATTAGATTAGAAATTGAAGTTAAAATACAGAACCTTTAAGAAATTCAATACAATTTCTTACTGTCCTTCTTAATCTCAGAATAATGCAGATCCCTCAAATTCCCATACAGTGTCAATTCCCTGAAATCTGTTCACAGCTCTTCATGAACAATTGAACTTTTTCTTGAGGGGGGCTCCTTGCCTCGCCTTCCCTCCCTTCTAAACAGCAGGACAGATGTAATGAGAAGGTAGAAGTCAGGTATAGTCTCACTCCCTTTTCCCAGATTGCTGACACAGGTTTGGCGGAAGCTTCACGCAAACCCCCTCCCCAGGCCTGGGTTACACAGGGAAGTTTCCTTGTGGCAGAAAGCTGGAAGAAGCTGCTCTGTAGCTAATACTGCCTGGTGGCATTATTGACTGATTTTTATAAAGAATTGGCTTCTGGGGCTTAGTGCAAATGGAGCCAAATTGTACAGCAGAGGTGAGGGAAATGCAAATACTGAACTGCATAAGACTGGGAAAAAGGCAGGGGTAAAGGGAAGAGACAGTACCACAAAGCCTGTGACATTCCAGGTTTTAAAGGTCTGAGAGATTCTGTACATCAATTACCCTCGATGAAAAGCATTAGAAAGATTTCAAAAATTTTCATTGGCCATAGCGTTGTATAAAAATAACCATAACTGCATCCTTACTGTTGCCCTCTGCCTCATGCCTAGGTAAGAGTCCCCAAACCATAATCCTTACCACTCTGAATCAAGTCAATATAGCAGAGAATGAAAGCACAGAGAGATAGGTCGTGCCCTCAGCTGCTGTGAGTTGACACACTCCACTGAGATCAGGAATTCTTACCAAGCCCTACAGGACCAAAATCTGGCTTGTAATCCTTTAATTTTGCTCATATATACTGCTACTGCCACAGTCATTAGGAATGCTGGTGATGGACCAGGCTTGCATGGTGCTAGTGGCTGTGAAAACACAGCCTCACTCCCTTGCAGGAAATCTGTGTGTTGTATCCTTGGGAGACCAAAGCACCAGGAGAACGCACGTGGGTTGGGGCAATCCTAAGCACAAATACAGGCTGGGTGGAGAATGGATTGAGAACAGCCCTGAGGAGAAGGACTTAGGGGTGTTGGTGGATGAGAAGCTCAACATGAACTGGCAATGTGTGCTCGCAGCCCAGAAGGCCAACCGTATCCAGGGCTGCATCAAAAGAAGCATGGCCAGCAGGTCAAGGGAGGTGATTCTGCCCCTGTACTCTGCTCTGGTGAGAACCCTCCTGGAGTACTGCATCCAGCTCTGGGGCCCCCAACATAGGAAAGACACGGACTTGTTGTAGCAAGTCCAGAGGAGGGCCACGAAGTCCAGAAGGCTGGAGTACGTCTCCTCTGAAGACAGGCTGAGAGAGTTGGGGTTGTTCAGCCTGGAGAAGAGAAGGCTTTGAGGAGACCTTATAGCAGCCTTCCAGTACCTAAAGGGGGCCTACAGGAAAGATGGGAAGGGACTCTTTATCAGGGAGTGTTGTGATAGGATGAGAGGTAATCTTTTTAAACTGAAAGAGGGTAGATTTAGATTAGATATTAGGAAGAAATTCTTTACTGTGAGGGTGGTGAGACACTGAAATAGGCTGCCCAGAGAAGTTGTGGATGCCCCATCCCTGGAATTGTCCAAGGCCAGGTTGGATGGGGCTTTGAGTAACGTGGTCTAGTGGAAGGTGTCCCCTCCTCCTAGAAGGGGAGTTGGAACTAAGTGATCTTCAAGGTCCATTCCAACTTTAACCATTCTATGATTCTATGAGAAAACAGGGACTTGCCAGAGGTCTGTGCAAGCAGGGAAAGGGCTGGTGCCAGTGGATGCTCAGGAGGCTCAGACCTGCACCATTGTTAAGGAAGGTGTCTCATTGTGTGCAGCAAAGACGCTCCCATGGTGCTGTGCAGCAAAGGTGTGATCCACACTCAAACTGCCATTACAGGTTCTGGCCTGACTATGCACTGACCTGAAAACATAACTAAACACACTGCAAATTTGAAAAAAGAAAAATAATTAAAGGAGTAGACCAAGTATGATAAATTTTACACTAGAGCCTCAGACAGCTGTTTTTTTCCCCACTTCCTTTGGCTGCTCTATTTAGTAGGAAACAAAAAAAAAAAAAAGGAAAAAATAAAACTATGGTTGGATCATGTTGCGACAGAATGCCACAAAAAGGGGTTTGTGGGAAAGAAGAGAAAGTGGAAAATATGGTTTCTTGTTTAAGTTCCTGCGCCACCTACTATCAGTGACAAGAAATAGGATGTTATTTTTATGAATGCGATGTCTGACGTTGGCTTTTGCTCACCTCAAACATCAAAGAAAGAACAGTTACAGCATTAAGTCTGCTAGATCACAATCTAAAAACTCATGTTCAGAGGTATCATAGAATCAATCATAGAATTGTCTAGGTTGGAAGGGACCTTTAAGATCACCAAGTCCAACCATCAACCTAACACTCCCAAAACCACCATAAACCATGTCCCTAAGCACCACGTCTACCCGTCTTTTCAATACCTCCAGGGATAGCGATTCCACCACTTCCCTGGGCAGCCTGTTCCAATATTTGACAACCCTTTCTGTGAAGAACTTTCTCCTAATATCCGCCCTAAACCTCCCCTGGTGTAACTTGAGGCCATTTCCTCTTGTCTTATAGCTTGTTACTAGCAAGAAGAGGTCAACCCCCACCTCTCTACAACCTCCTTTCAGGTAGTTGTAGAGAGCAATAAGGTCTGCCCTCAGCCTCCTTTCCTCCAGGTTAAACAACCCCAGTTCCCTCAGCCACTCCTCATAAGACTTGTTCTCCAGACCCCTCCTCACCAGCTTCATTGCCCTTCTCTGGACACGCTCCAGAATCTCAATGTTTTTCTCGTAGTGAGGGGCCCAAACCTGAACACAGTACTCAAGGTGGGGCCTTACCAGCGCTGAGTACAGGGGAATGATCACTTCCCTACTCCTGCTCACCACACTATTCCTATTTACATCACTTTTATTCAGTTTACTACTGAAGACATGCTGCTTCTAGTGTCTCTTTTATAAGGTCATTCAAGTTTAAGAAAATCAAACATTTCTTTTTCCACTGTTTCACACATTGGCCCTAATAAGAACAAACAGTGGGAACAAACAATCCCGGAGAAGCAGAGTAGAACCCGGTGCTCCAGTTCTGGCAGATACAGCTGCTAGAAAAGACACACTGGCAACATTCAAAGTGAAGGGTAAGATTTTCCCTTGCATAGAGCAGTGCATGCTTAGCAGAGGTCTCATCACATCTGCCTGATGCTCTTCCTCCCTCCTGAGCCAGGCTACACAGTCCAAGACGTGCTCAGCTCTTGCCAGGAGACTCCGATCACCAAGGGATTTCTTTCAGTGATCATATAGCTCTCATCCAGAGGCAAGCTTTTGTCTGTGAAACCTGAATAGCAGTCCCTCAATTCCCCACACATCGGCTATGTCCAATCCAACTTCTTAATATGTCCCCAAGTGCTGTTTCTCCAGCTGAACAAAGCCAGGTTCTGCGTGCCATATCTCTTGAGCGCAATGCTGGGGTTCAGTTTCACTGGAAAACCTCCTGAATGCATGAAGGAATTGCTGGAACAGGCCACCAGAGACTACAGCTTCTAAAGGAGCATGTCAGGTCCAACTTGTAACAATACCTTGCATAATGCAGTGAACAACGAATGATTTCAAGCAAGTCAGAAATTTTCTTTAAAATTTTCAGTCTCTAAACTACCAAAAGGAATTGACTAAGTGCGTTTTGTAAATCATGCATTTCAGGACAGATGGTTTGGGTCGTTTTAAGACTGCGCTTCTTGCTGATGGAGTGTATCCATAATGCCTACATCAAAAAATGGGTTTGAATTACCTTTATCAGTCATTTATACTATTGCCATCTATACTATACGTCATGTCTAGTACTGACAAGGGTGAAGTAAACAGCTTTGCTCTAGGAAAAGTGGAAAGTACATCCTCAGATCTCACTTTGGGATTCAGACTGACTCCAAAA
Source organism: Anarhynchus alexandrinus (assembly GCA_008711295.1). Classification (NCBI taxonomy): domain Eukaryota; kingdom Metazoa; phylum Chordata; class Aves; order Charadriiformes; family Charadriidae; genus Anarhynchus; species Anarhynchus alexandrinus. Next base: position 962,277 of record VUYV01000065.1, on the reverse strand, counting down.
TGAAGGTCTGCAAAATAACTTCTACTCAAGTCCATCCACTGCATACCATACATGCCCCTATATATGAATGGGTGGGGTCACATATTCATGGAGTTACTGTGTTATGGGTTACTATATTTGCCATCCTACACTGTCTTGAATCATCTTCAACAGCTGTTTGCAGAAGATGATCCTAGGATGACGCTCACTATTTCTTCAGCTGTTTTATCTGCAATTTGATAGCAACATTGTGAAGAACACCAATTTAGCTACCCCTTGGACCAGAGCTTAACTATGAAGCAGCCTACTGGAGAGCAGAAAAAAAAATAAAAGAAAGGAGGGGAAAGACAAACCAATTAACTTTGAATCCATAATGTTAATAGGATCTTGATGGACTCACTTCTCCTGGTCCCTGGGACACACCAGGGGTGGATTATATTTGCTACTGTCATGCCCCAGTTCTGTGATCTTAAGTCTTCCTGACAATACGAAAGGTAGATAGGGACAGATAGACCAGGAAGAAGCAATGGAGAAGATGTAAATGGACTTTCCCACAAAACTCTAGCAGAATTAGAGCAAGGACTTTTCGTATGGAAAGCAGCGATAAGAGAAAGAGAATGTTCTACTTTTCCTGTCTCACAAGGGCCACAGGAGATGGAGGGGGAAGCAGAGGGCAATTCACTGCAGTGGCATTGCAGCAGGATTCCCTACGGCTGAGGAGGAAGGCAGCAATGGGGCTGTGAGAAGGATGTCTGGGAAGTCCCTTAGTATAAGCAGTGACAGGAAAATCCTTCATGAGTGATTGAAAGAAAAACCTCAGTTCTGAAGGACATGGAAACAGCTAAAAAAGGACGGTCTTATTAAGAGGTATAAAATATGCATATTCAACAAAAAAAATCAATAACAGGGTTACTCCAGTTACCACAGCCTCAAGGCTATAGTTACTTAAGTACACAGAATTTACCAAGATTATTTCATTGATACAGTACTTGATCGGTAATTCAATTACCATGCACAAGCCTACATCAAACAGCTACACATTCAGAAGATATCTTTGGCATACTTCCCAAAAGTGAACCTTCATGCATCTTTCATATGGCCAATATAATTAAATTTACGTGTACATGTAGCAGAACAAGCACTTTAAGTAATAGGACATAATCCTAACAGCAGTTTTTCCCTTTTTTTAAAAAGAAGGAGAAAAAAGGACTCCACTCCATGACAAAAAAAAAAAAAGGAAAGTATGGAAGGAGAGAAGAAAATACAGGATTGAGAACATACCATGCACTGATAGTAATGAGGACTGCTCCAAAGCCTGTAATGAAGCGTGGATACCCTTACACTGCACTGGAGTAAGTTTTTCTAGCCCAGCCAACAAGGCTGTGAGAACCAAACATCCTGTGTCCCCCTGTGACTCTCCCAGGGTCCCTGTAGATCTGTAAAATGGCTCTGCTTTGCAGCCTGGTTCTGCATTGCCTCATCTTCCCCTGAACCCATTCATGCTCCAGCCCTGCACATGCTTTCACAGGACTCATATGGACAACACCCAAATTACGGAAAAAGGGGAAAAGGAACACAGAGGTACAGAGTCAAGGTTCCAGTTACCATTCCCTTCCTCATAATGTCAGTCCAGCGTATTTCAACAGCTCTATGACTTACATTCTTAGTTGAGTTAAATTCTGGCAAGAAAACCATTTGATTTCCATCTAGCTGTAGTGAACAGTGATTTATTTGATACATATTTTATTCTAGCAACACTGCATTTAGGCAGTTAGAATTTAATGGGAATATCCTCCTTCAAATTCCTCCCAGCTGGGTTATATAATCTTTACTACCAGGCCCTAGTCCACCAATCTGTGGACCTGAATGTGATTTCACTACTTTCATCCAATGAACTAAATCTTATCTTTCCCTTTTCTTTAGGGTTTATTTTCTCTCTTTTTTTCCCCCTATAAGGCAAAGCGTGAGCAGAGGGTTAATAATAATGATAATCTGCATGTAAAACTAATAACAACCCTTGGTTTTAAAGGCCACACTTGATAAAAATTTACAAGGGCTAAAGTGCTCATAAATTTTACAACTTACTACACATTTGCAGATTTATATACATAGAAAGGACTCAGTGATCCACATAGCTGAAGCAGTTTCAGGTGTACAGTCCCCTTTAAGTAGATGACTTGTTCAATATTGCCTGTGACTATGGGAGATATCTACAGTCATATTTGTTTCCAAATAACTACGTGCACTAATGTAGTCATGGAGGTGAACCATTAAGCGCTTCTTTTCCTCTGTCTTGCTTGCATGAGTTTCTGCACTAAACACAGTGAGGGAAAAAGGACTGAGCTACAAGTAAGGATTGTGGTGATCCTCCATGCTGAGAGAGAACAGCCACTTTCACGTGGATGCCACAGCTGTTCTGCTCATTGCCACAAAAGCTTGCAAAGGCACCCACTTCCCTCGCTTCTTTGTCTAAACTACAACTGTCTGAACAGGCAAATCAATAGTTACATTAGGACTTTTAAACTATCTATTTAATTCCATCATTCTGCAGTAACCTGCCCCAAAGCTACTGCTATTCAAAGAATATGTAGTTATCAGAGAAACAGACTAGATATGCTTTCCTTTCTGGTTTTATTTTGCAGAGGTCTTTGACAATATTAAATGCAGCGTTTTGGAGTCACACTTCAGTGTATGCCCACGCAATGTTCTCCTCCAGGCAAATCTATCACGGGCTGTAAAGGCAACAGTGCAAGGCTTTGAAATGACAGACCCAAGGAGTACCACCGTGACTTAAAACAAATGATGACAGAGCCAGTACACACCAGCTTCTCCAGAGCAAAGTAAAAAGTGCTGCCGAAAAAGCTTCTGCAAGGACATTTTCTTCGTTATAAAGGAACTTTCTTCCTTTGCAAAATTGTTGTGTAGCCTGAACAATGAAGGCTGTCCCTCCAAAATCTCCCTGGGTCCCCCCATTTTCATCACTAAACATTTTGTTACTCACACGAAAATCCAATTCTTCTCCTTATCTTGCTATGTACTTGCTGGCCAATATATCTGATGGCCCTGAGTTCTGCCAGGTAACACTGAGATGGCATACCTCATCAGCAAGTTTGAACACTTCACTTTTCCTTACTGTTCTCTTTTATTCTCCAGGCAAAATGCTTGGTGTGCGCGTGTACCAGGGAGAGGAAGAAGATATTGCTGGGCAGAGCAAGGATTCCAAATTCCCCAAACCTCAGAACTTCTACCAAGCAAAACAAGTAAGATAATAACTTTACGTATCTACATTGCTCATCTGTAGAATAGATATTATTATTCCTAGTCTACTCTTGAGTCTTCCCAGTCTATAATGAAGACCCCCTAAGTGACTAATATGGGCTAGCCATGCAATATTTACATGTCTAGAAAAATTTGAGAGAATTATTGAAAAAATTATTTCACATCCTTATTAAAACCTTGCTTTTAGGCAATTTTTGTCCCCGAGATTTTAAGCACAGTGGTACTCCCTCATTGCTATTCTAGATACTAGAAAGGCAATAATTAGTTCATTAGTGGGGTTCACAAGGATGACCCTAACTTCACCTTTGCTTTCTATTTTGCAAGGGCATGGTTTAAACTGTGTGTGCATCTTGCCTCCTAAGAAGCCCAGAGACACTATGAAATCCAGCAGATGAAACAGTGCAGTGGTGAGACCTGCACCTTCTGTCAAGTTCACAGGGTAAGAGCTAAGTCAGTGGCCCAAACTCCCAAAGCATTGCAGGCAGAATGACGATCAGATCTGGGAGACATGGGTAACATCCTCATTTAACTGCTGATGTATGGGGCTATACCGCCTTTATGTCTTTTGGTGTTGAAGACAACCAATTACAGGCCCAAGAGGTTGTATGGACCAGCAGGCAGAGCACTGCAATGAGGAGAAGACAATCCACAGAAGTTTATTCATTTTGCACACCTACTGGCTATGCAGCCTATACTTTTCTCAGGGCAGGCCCAATCTCTCATGGTACATTCGTGTACAGCCCAGTACCCAGAGGCAGCAGTCTCATCTGGCAATACATACGCACAGCAAACTAAGCTGGATCCCACAGTACCTTCAAGTGAATGTAAAGCAAAACTTTAAAAAATCACTGGTGATCTCAGACCATCTCAGTTTCCATATTTCTCACTGGACATCCCTTATAAGAAAGCGACTTCAGGAAGCACAAAACACCCCAAAGTGGCAAATTGGACATTTCAGCCCATCCCTCAACAGGCACATTAAATGGAGGCAATCCAACATTCCTGACCATAAGAGCATAAGAAGATCCAGTACATGATCAGATCAAAGGTTTCCTCCCGAGCCCCTTTCTCCAGCAGAGGCCACAAAAATCTCAAGCCAGGAAAAAGTAAATAACCCAGTTGTGCTACCCTCCATCCTCCAGCAAACAGTTTCTTCAGGCTGTAGCTTCACCATATAGAGATGTTGATGACAAGGCCAGCTGAAGGAGCCTGTCCTCACCATCCTTTCCCAGCATGTCATGCTGCGTGCAGCAAGACTGTCCCAAAGTGTTCATGGAGCTGTGCCGTAAACAGACAGGAAAAAATACATCCCTCCAGAAGGATGCATAGAGCCAAGAAAAAGTAAGGTGTGTTATTTGCATTTTACTGCAGCCTTTGTACTGTAGTTCCCCAACTTGGTCTCCAGTGTGGTGTCACACATGCTTGTGACAGCAAACCTGAGCAAGGAGCTCACTACAGTAGAGGGGATGGAAACAGAGTGAGAGCCAGCAGGAATTCTCCAGGTTGATATGGTCCCTGTAGACTCTGAATTATGCAATTAAAGCCCTATTTGTGCTTCAGCAAGTGCAATCTGTATGACATCGTAGGAGGAGCCTGACCACAAACAGATAAATGAGAGGACACACAGTCTATGGCATTGATAACTATACCTGCCAAACTCACACTACAACAACAAAATATTGTCTCTGCTCTTGCAAGCTGCTGATAATGCAAATGGTACCACCTGATAAGAAGTCCCAGACATGTGAGCTGATAATTCACCTCCTGGTCAATGCTACCTTGTGTCTCTAAGAGTGCCAGCACACCTTTCAAGGAAACCAATCCTTGTAAAAAGGAAGGAAAGCGTCTCTTTCCTGATATATTTTTAAAGTGTTTACTAGAGTGTGGCTCAGATTTCATGCAAAATATCTACCTGATACTTAATTTCAGGCTCCCTCTGTGAGCTCCTCACCTCCCTCCCTGTGGCAGCTGCTCCACGTGGATTTGCAGCACCGTATTGAGCTTTCTGTTGCACTTCAGCTTACACCTGCTTGAAAAGGGTCACGGGGCAGGAAAACTTTGCTTAGCAGCCCTCCCAGCAGGGCCGTGCTGAAGGACAAGCTCCCAAGCTGACAGCACAAAGCTCTCTCTGTCTCCAAGAGCACGTGCCCAGCTCTCGCATGAATGGCGCATCCATGTTCCTTATCACACCTCCCAGCTCGAGGACTCCTGCACCAGCACCCAGGGAAGTGCCATTTCTGCACAAACAACAAATAACCACTCGATCATTCCCTGTTAACAAGCCAAGAACAAAGACTTATCAAACGTGGGTTGTATTCTCCTGCTGGGCCCTGCATCTCTGCATCACGTACCACACTGGGTCTCAGGACCTCTGTCGGTACCCTGGAAGAAAAAAAGGAAAAGTCTACTGAATGCCAGCACCACTGGAGCACCCATGTGCTGGAATCAGCCTTTGACAGCAGGCTGCAGAGACAGTCATGACAACCACAAGACAGCCACCCAGCTGCATTGCTTGCTGACCTTTCCAGATAAGTCAGGTATTACAATTTTTACTATTAGCCATGTAGCATTGAACATATGCTTCACGCACTGCAGTGAGCCCCACTGTGCTCTATAATTACTCCATGTTTGGTAGCGTAAACCCCAGCAGCTAGCTAACGGTTTGCACATTATGCTCAGAGTTGTTGCTGTGACAGTACCTGTCTTTGGGACCGTTAACTGGGTGGTCAGATTCCCAGTGATGTGAATATGCTTCAGCAAAGCCTTAAAGCAAGAAAAGACTGCTCTATAGGATGCTCAGCAAAGCATGTAGCCTTATCTTAACATTCTTCCCAACTACCACCCCTTTAGCAGTTGCTCCTTTGCTGAAGGAGCACAGAAAGAGTGAGTCACCTTATTTCCTGCAAAGTACTCATGGGTTACCGCAGCTCAGTGGCTGCGAGGCTGCTCACTCAGCACCATAACCATGTCTGGAGGCCAAGGATGGGGCTGGCAGCCTTACGACTTTATACTTCCAGCTTTTGCCAAGCAATAACTGCTTCTATGATAAGGGAGAAGCAGGTAAGATGGTGTAGTAATTCAGTGAGAGTCCCACAAGCCAAGCTGGCAGGCAGCATGATCACACCGCAGTTGTAATCACCATCGAAGGCAAGGGAGCCAGGCAATAAAAGCAACCACAGCTTGAAAGGCAATTTCCTTTATTTAAAAATAAATGTTGAAGACTAATTTAGCGATGAGCAGGAACTTAAATAAGTTGTTTTTTCTCTGGGTTGGATTCAATACCACACGTTTTGTTTGTAGGTATCTAAACTAATGATCATTCAAAAAACAGCTTTCCAGGGCATCCCGTTGCAATGCAGAGCAGTGCCTGCGAAGCCGTCTTGCGCGCTGCAGCTGTGTGCCTCTGTTGAGCCCACCACCATATTAGCAGTCCCACGCGTGCCGAGATTTGCATAAAAGGAACAGTTATCAGCAATTACGGCTTGCCAAGGCAAAATTCTTCAAGGCCGCTTTACAACTAGTGACAGATGTAGCATTCCCAAGTTTAAGCTATAATTTATTCTTAGACTGGGCAGAAACATAAGGAAAACACACTGTGCATTTTGCAAAGCCACTCATTTAGGCATCTGAAAAATAATTTTAAAAAAGGGGAAGAAGGGAAGCTGAATAGGGACTACAGGAAAGAATAAACTGTAGGCACAGACCCAGAATTTAATATTCAACAAGGGTGATAAATATCCAGACTGATTTGCTCCAGAACAGGTCAACTTACCTTGTGTTCACATCAGAAGATAACCAGTACCCCAGATTTCCCAGCTGTCCTGTTCCTTTAGGGTTTAATCACCGGTAATGATCACAGTGTGCAGGCCTTAATCCAGCTGCATTACAAATATCAGCCCAAATGCCTGGGAGGGAAGGGAAGAAGGGACTGTAGCAAAGAGCAAACCTGTTCCCACCTCAGACATGGAGCAGCACTGGAACCTCTCTTTCTATGCTTCCCTCATCTCTGCCATAAACCCAGCCCTAGAGGGAAGCACAGGCTGAAGAGCCACCAAACTCTGCAGGATGCTCCTGTGGCTCTGGGTGCCAGGACATCCAGGACCTGGTGAAAGTCCCTCATACTTGCCCGCAGTTCCAGCTCTCCTCAGTATCATTTCAGCTCAGTATGTAAAGCCTATGGCAGAAAAGGTGAGTAAACTGTGACAGAAATTTTGGAGGCAGCTGTTGCATGCAGTAATCATAGGATAATTCAGGCTGGAAGGGACCTCGGGACGTTTCTAGTCCAACCCCTGCTCAAAGCAGGGTCAGCAACGACATATGATGAGGTTCCTCAGAGCTTTATGATGTGTAATGCCAGGTCAGCATCTCTATTCTGCATGTTTTCCAGAAAGCATTTCACTTTCTCTTTCCTCACAAGAGGAAAGAAAGCTGGGATGAGTTTTCTCTCATCTGCTCTCTTTAGAGAAATGAGGACCCTCGATGACTGCCCAGCTAGCCACAGTCTGAGGTCAAAATCCTTAGCTCGTGCACCCACAGATCCTCTGAGGCAAAGTCCTTCTCCTGCTCTACAGAAGATCCTTTCTGATCCCTGTGTGGATTACAGTTTGCATGTTCCTGCTGTCAGGAGGGTTTCCAGATGCAGAAGTGGTGTGGCCACTGCTCAATTCAATGAGCTAGCTGATCTAGAACAACCAGCCCACCAGACGACGGCAGCCAGGTGCACGTGGCAGGAATTAGCATACTCATCGCACCGCAGGCACGCGGCACTTACGATCCATAGTGCAAGTGTGTTAGAAAGTTCAGTTCAACCCATCTGCAATGTTAACAAGCAAATCAATAACGAACAGAAGCAAGAAGACAGAGAATCTGGACACCTTCCTGATATCTTTAAAATTTAACCAATATGTGTTCAGGACCTTCTCTGGGGAATCAGAAACCATTCTGATCTGATGATATAGAATGATAAGTGAGATGGGTTCATTGGTTTCTGCAGGCTTTGGACATCTATAATTCAAAATCCACTGCATATTTCAAATTGTTTTCCTATTTGGTACAGCACAAGTGAACCCTTCTGTGAGTGAAATGTTGTTCTGAAGCTGTGCGTGACTGTCCCCTTCCTAGTCCCAGCTGTTTTAGAAAGAAACTTCAGCACCATAGATGCTTTGCTGAAAGCTGACTCCAGCATCACTCTTGTGCACGAGCTCTAGATCATGGTAAATATCATTATTAGTACTGCAAAATCATGTGCTCAAAGGCCACAGAACACCAGCACTAAAGCCTAATTTTCCTCATCCCCCATCCGCTCTGCATTTGAACAGGATGTCTCCCCTGTCCGCACTGTGCAAACACAAGAAGGATGCACAAATGCAAACTCACACAGCAATATAAGTGTCCCCCAGGGCAGACAGCTGCAGCAATTTCAAACACTGACCTAGCACTGTAGTCCTGGGCCAGGGAGGCATGGGCAGTCACTCAGTGGGAATGAAACCTGCACCCATCAGTCATTGCTAGTGGGTAGAAAGGGATGGCACATGCTCCAAGAGTTTCGACTCTTTGGAGGTTTTTCCCTGCTAAAATCAACAGGTCTCTCCACCATGTACAAACTTTATTCCCCAAACACCTCATCAAACTTAGTCTAACTTTGCACAGCAGAGCAGAAAGCTGCATGCTGGGTGCAACAGCCACCACCACCCAAACTGCTCAGGAAGAGGTTTTCAGAATATTTTCGTACGTACAGATCAAAGCAGCATTCTCAATCACTTGTTTCCGAAAACAGGTGAACAGACTTGGCTAAAATAATAGCAATTTCAGAACACCAGCCTACAGCTGTGTTTGTAGAGAAGATCAACCCAAGCAATTAAAGTCTGACAAAATTATCAGCAACTAAAAACAGCCTTGCAGTTTCCAGGAGATCACGGTAAAGAAAGCACTATCTGACGCATCTATTGTAATTCACACACAGTTGTTAACAGCATTCTTCACACACTGGATAAATACCAAAGCTATTTTTGCTTGCATAGCTTTTGTTACCCCCTCACCTATCTGTGACTGTCTCATTTTGCAATGAAAACAAGACCACTGTTCCCTTGCAGGTAAGATGCTATGAAGCTCGATATACGTAACATGTAAATCAATTTTTCCTGACACAAGTAGCAGTTGTGTACCTTTACAATGGGACAAACTATCCTTAAATCTTAGAGTGCGAAAGAAAGGAGAGGAGCTATGAAGGGGGGGAAGAACCTCTCCCCACAGAGCAGCAGGCAGTGATCCTCCCCTCCTTGCTTCACAGCAACTTCTCAACACGTGCCCTGGCACCTCCAGCTTCCCAGGCTATGCCACTGCCTAAGCAACAGCCTAATCTTTCCTCTTCCTCATTGCAAGGTTTTTTCTTGCTGCCTTTTCTCTGTACCCTCCATAAAAAGCAGGAGCCAAGTCCCCAGTGAATTTCCTTCAGTCCTGATCCTCTCTTACAAGGTCAAGCCCTGCACAGGATCAAAGATGTTTGGCTTGTCTCTGCAAGTGGGAGGCAGGAGTCCTGGGAATCAGCTGTGGGACTAAGAGGTCACTTCTGATGTGGAGGTTTTCTCCAGGGGGATGGCTCTGCACCCTCCTCTCACTCACAGCACAATCAGATCCCACTTGAATAAATTAGCTTCTTCCCTGCTCTCATATATTCCCTGCCTATGTGCTAAGAGCGGACACTCGTAACTGGGAACAGGCACATCTGACAAGGCCTTCAGAGCCACCTGTCCTCCTCCTGTGTTCATACCACCTGCAATTTTTCCCACTAAGGCTTGTCTATTCAAATTTCACCTCCCTTTCCATACTGTATTATTAGGGCCTTCTACTCATTTATGCTAAGATGGTAAATATATCATTAAATTACATGGAGGCATAACCACTTCCTAGGAAGAGAAATAAAAGTTATGATTTGAAAATATTTTGTTACTTATATAAATATACACATGCATGTGTTTATACATACAATATGTGAATTGTATGTAGATGGTAGATTCATGGTTTGCTATATTGCGAAACCATTGTGAATTGCTTTGAACAATAAGCAGGTAAGGACAGACTCTGAAGTCAGTGCTTACAAGACTACGTCCAGTGCAGGCCACGGGACATGAACAATTTCTGTATCTATATCCCACAAAGATATGTGTGGCTCTGCTTTCCAGCTTCACATAATCTAAGAGTATTTGTCCTTCAAGAAGAGGAGACAGTCAAGGGACTATGAATAATAACAGAAAAGTGATAAAACAAAACATACAGCAAAGGATGATGTGCTTTCAGGGGAGATTTGGAGAGAGATGAATAGTGACTGAGACATGACAAATACGTTACAGCAGAGGCAGCAGAAGATAATCCAGTTTTGGTCTAGTAGAACCAGGGAGGCAGGGAGCTACGCAGTCGCTGAGGTTGAGGCATGCCATCCGGAAGAGCTGCGTTTCTAGTATCCATTTGCAACCATCTCTGTCTTGAAGTTCTTGCATTCCACATGGTGAATTACACATTGTAATATCATCTTCTGCTTAATTACATACACTAGACTCAAAGAAGAAAGGTGCCCCGTAAGGAAGAGGCAGCTGACTTCACACGTACCACAAAAATAGGAAAGTTGGATTACCCATTGAGTTAGAAGACTGGTCAACTGCAAAAAGTGACTGATGAGTTGGGGTGATATTTTGGGGTAACTGCTAATCCCTCCTGTTGCAATGATCAGATATTTATTTGGGACACTGAAAAGAAATGAGATTTAATTCCCAAAACAATAATTACTCATCTCTGAAACTCCTAGGCATTATTATTTTATTTTTTCTCTCTCAGTCCTTTTGAAGTGCTGCAGAACTGCAATAAAAACGGGCCCATCCTCAACCTGTGTAGTTTATTCCTCATTAATCTTTCTGTATCTGTAGCTTGTAAAGTGACAATAGATGGTTTGTACCTCAGTGAACATGACACTGATTTCTTCTGACTTCAAAGCCCTTCAACCACCCTCACAGACAGAAAAAAAATCCCAAAGTCAAGCATCTGCCACAGTAAGGGTCTTTATAGTCCACCGGGCCTAATTCCATCCAGGACAAACACAAGGAGGTTTGGAAGACTTTGAACGCTAGCTGCTGAATTTTTGCCAGGCACAATCGTCTGGCGAGGCAGAAGCAAACACAAATGGCTACTATGCTGGTTGATCCTTATCAGCAGATACCTGCTGCCAACTCTGTACCAAAAGAGGAGAAAATGGTCTCTCTGTTTTATTGCTGCAGCTAGGAGGGCTTGAGAGGTGCAAACATGATCACCGCAAATCTCTGTGTGGTGCATCGCAGGCAGGGTCACCTCCTGTCAGTGCCACAGACCCTCATGTATATTCTGTGGTGGGTTGGCCTTGGCCAGCTGCCAGATGCCCACCCAGCCACTCTCTCACTCACTGTTCTCAAACAGGACAGGAGGACAAAATATGATGAAAAAGCTTATGGGTCAAGATGAAGATCCCTTACTAATTACTGTCATGGGCAAAACAGACTGGACGTGGGGAAAATTAATTTATTGCCAATTAAAATAGATTTGGAGCACAAGAAACAAAAGCAAAACTAAAACACCCCCCCTTGCCCCCTTTCCAAGGCTCAACCTCACTCCTTCAATCCCAACTCCTCTACCTCCTCCCTGGGATGGGGAACAGGTGCTTGAGGTCAGCACTGCCACTCCTTCCTCCTCACAGGTTCCGGTTGTTCCACTGTGGTCTTCCAAAGCCTGCTGGTGGTACCTCCTCCACCATGGTCCTCTCCACCGGCTGCAGGTGGCACCTGCTCTCTTGAGTGGAGCACCTCCTTGCCCTCTACCTTCTCTGACCCTGGACTTCTCATTTCTCTGCGCTCCCCACCCATTCCTCTGCCTCTGTGGCTTTTTTGCCCTTTGTTCAATATCTTTTCCCAGAGACACCACCAGCAGCACTGACAGGCTCAGCTGTGCCCCAGTGGGTCTACTGACACCAGCTGGAACTGGTACACCCCACACACCAGTACAGCTTGGCAGTGTGTCACTGCACCACCACTGTAAGGAACAAAGCTAGTGCCAAGCTGCTCCTGGAGAGGACAGAGGGATAGAGGAAAGTGCTCAAGGAAGCTGGCTGTGAAATGAGGTTGGACTGAGAGCTCAGTGCTTCTCCAAAGTCTCCAGTAAAGTGGTGGAAAGGAGGGCGAGAAGGTTATGTTGCCCATTCCCAATTAGGGAAACAGCTCATTTAAACCTCCAGGACTCCAACAAAATGTTTCATCAAAACTTCTAATACTGACAATTACACATCTCTCCCTTACAAGAGTATGAACAGTGAGAGTGGATTTTCAACAAATTCCCTAAAATAAAAAACTTTTTTTCCCCCCCACTTTAACCAATTCTAATGATGAAAAATAGGCTGGAACTGAGCGAGGGAAAACAGCACAAACAGCAAGAAAACCTTCCTGCAACTAACACCTCACAGGGCTGTAGCAGTGCCTCTCAAAGGGAGCAGGAAAAGCCCTGCTTCATATGGTAAACACTACAGCAAAAAACACTTGTCCATGATGGAAAAAAATCAAGCCAGCTCAGACTGGCACAGTTTCAAAACCCTCCCAGCTACACACAGACAAATTCCTAGTGCTGATTTCCATTCTGAACCCAGTAACCGTGTCGAGTTATACCCCGACCTTGTCCCTATTTCAGCAGAACAGAATAGTTTGCTTTTTCCCCACCTTACATGTCCAACTGCATGTTTAGACACAATTAAAATTAATCCTTTCCTGAAAAAAAGATTTGTGGATTCATTCTGACTTTCTTTAACTCCTGCCAAGATTCTGGATCTCTTGCCAAGCCTCTGTTACACTGTTAATATAGACTTTGCTTATTGATTTTGGTACAAGCAAGAAGGGACGAACCTGCGACTCTAAGCTCCAAATATCAAGCTGCTGGTCTGCTGCACTTTGTAATATGGGGATCTAATATTTGTCACCTTTTCCAAACCATAGTTACCACAAAAAGCTACCTTCTGTGTCCTGTAAAATCTCTAACACATTTTAATTGCTATTTGTAAAAAGGAAAACAAAACAAAAAACAGCCCCAAAGAAATAGGGGATTTCCTGTCACATCCTACCCTTTCCCATCTAAGCAGATGGTGGTTTATAGTAACCAGTGTGACACATAAAGTGTATTTCCTTAATAAATGAGGACGTCACACACTTAGCTGTTCAGTTGTCCTGAGTACTTCTACAACGTGAACCAGACTTGAATAGTCTTAACCAAGCCAGCCACCAGGACTTGCGCCTTGCTGGCTGTAAGCCCAGAGGCAGCTCCTGTGCAAACTGCTCGGATGAGCAGCCCGGGGTAGTTTCCCAGCTGAGACCGGGGCTGCCAAGCTCCCCCCCTACCTGTGCCCTGGCAGTCCGCATTGAGGGCACTGAGAGTGCTCCAGTCTGCTGGGTTGCACTGCACCCCGACACCTGGGAGCCAGGGGACATGTTCACACTGATGTGCGCACATGTATCGAAGTAACTCAATCTCTATCTAAAGGAGGCAAATCTAGGCTAGGCGTACTGAGCTCTCTGATGCTGGCTAAAACCCAACATGAGCACAGGTTTCTACATATGATATCTAGTTGGTGGACAAGTCTGGTGCTGGACACACACAAGACTGAAAAGGTTAATTTATCACACAAGGATTTTTCAGAAGACACCTTGCTCTTTAAAATACCATCCCTAGTCTGTATGTGCACACCTGACCATAAGCACTGCTGCGTGGATCCCAGCTAGAGCTGGGATAACGGCTGCATGCTGTAAAGGAGAGTGACAAACCGTAGCTTCGAAATAGGCTAAGAATTTGGAAAGAGTTACACAAATCTGTGTTCTTATTTTTTTCCAGGAGGAAAATCCTACCCAAAGAAAGCTCACTGTGAGAATGCATGCCTGACAACACCAATAATCTTTGATGTCACATGTTAACACTCCTGTGCAAGTTATGAGGCAGTCCAAATCTCAGACTTAATCCTGGTGTCTGCTGTTGCTGAACAATTCAGCCTTCTGTCAACAGCTGTCTCTGCTCCAGTCACTGAATGGCTCATATTCGGCACAACAAAGCCATTATTTATAGCATGGCATGCTTTCTCAACAGCCTCTTCACATTCCTTTTGATAAACAATTGCAAGTAGAGTATGGAGAGAAGAGGTGATCGGTGCTTGAACACACACCCGTAGTATGCTAGGAACCACTTCTAGCAGGTTGGGACTCTTTGGACTGGTACAAGGTGCAAGTTTCCCCATAAAATCTTCTGACCTCTGATTTCACATCAGCTGATTTGGCAGCGCAGGAAAATACTGAATGCCCCCTTCCCACCCAAGCATGTGCACAGCCCAACACGCAAACATCATCCTGGAAATGGCCGTCACCTGGGATGTGGCCCAAAAGACCAACTGAGCTACCTAGGCATTTTCCCTTCCACCCCACCTGATTGCTCTTTAAAAAGGTGAGAAGGCAGAGGAGCAAATCACCTTCTTGAAGCAGCTGTGAAGCTGCTGGAATTTCTCAGATGGTATCCCCACAGCCCAGGTTAAGCAGTCATGTGTGGCACAAGATGTACATCAAACTAATCATTTTTAAATAAAAAGTATGCCAAAGATGTGGTCCTTTCATTTAGGCTGTTCAGCCACTTCAATAACTGGAGCACGGCAGAGAGCTCAAGGGCAGTAAGGACCTGGATGCATATGAGGAAAAGCCACTGGTTTTGCTATGTGCAGCCAAATAAAGGAAACAATCAAGCTGGAAGGAGAGATCTTTCCCTGTGGACTAATGGGTCCCTGCAATTCAGATGTGTGAACTATCTCATTTTATCGTGATCTGTTCTTTTAAGATCTTTATATTCTCCAAGTTGCAATTTAACGGGACAAGATGCCACTACATGTCACAGTATTGGAAAATAACGTTGACAGGTGTAATCCCAAGAGCTTTCTTCATTTTAAGGAAAAAGTAGCTTTGGTTATAATCCAGGAGAACAACGCAGGTATAGAGGAAACTCATCAATAGCTTACTAGCCCCATTCAAGCAGGCTCATTTCATTAATTCAGCACGCTGCCTTTGCTTGCCAGCACGTGGTAAGAAAGAGCTGTAAAAGCCTTCTCTGGCTGGGAAACCAATGAAGCTCCCCAGGCAAGGAACAAGCGCTCATCCGGCAGTGACCCTGCGTCTTGCTCTGGGGGTTCAGGTTAGTGCCTCCACTCAGCTGACTGCATGGACACCTTTGGCAGAGGGAAGGCAAGTGACATCTTTCTTTTCTAATTGAACAGGACAGTTGATTGATCACAAAGGTTTGTTAGAGAGGCTGTAACAGTGAAAGCGCACATCTTTGTCACTCAGGGATACTTGGTGCCTAATTGTGCTGCTTAAAGGGACAGGCCATTAAAGCTCAGGGTGTCTGTCCCTCGCACAGACATTTCTGAAATGGTCTTTCCTAGTTTTTAAAGCAAAATGGCAGAGTCAGCTTCAGTCAGTGCAAAATCCCAGGATGACACTGAGGATCATTGCAGGCCAACCCTTGGTTTGGGACCCTTCCTTCCCAGGCTGTCTCTAACAAAAATCGGTGATTTCAATTTCTTTAGAAAGTTACAGTTCCCACTGTACCAGCCATGGGCCATAGCCTTCCGAGTTAAAGCAAAGGATGTGGAAAGTGTGATTAACGCTGGATTTCCGCAGAGAGTGGGAATATTCTAGAAAGGCCACTGAATCTTGTAAGTTACATATAGAACAGCAAGGAACATATTATTTTATATGTCAGGCACACCTCAAAATACACGGCAAGCATTCTTCTTCCAGTTATGAAAAATAACCCCCCCAAGCCCAAGTCTCAGTGCATGTATATATACTTCAAGTTTCTGGAATAATCTCACATCTTATGAGTCATATACAGTCATCCCTTATGAGTCAACCCCATTGTTTCTAAGCATCATTCTTATGCTTTTTCATTAGGCTATAAAAAGAGAAGAAAGATAACACTGCTGCTGCTGCTGCCCCACTAGCTGACATAATTGAGCCCCCTTTGCCAAAAAACAAAGGTAGGATTTGTCTTTGGTCATTAAGAATGAAATCTGTTCCCCAAATGGGTACAGTGGGGCCTTAATCAGGCTAAAGGTGAGCTTGACAAAGTGATTTTCTTTAATAATAGTATAATATGATACATCTCTCACTCCTCAGTTGCCAGGTATGTACCCTCTACCTGCTGCTTTCAGATGCAAGGATCTGGTGGTGTGACTCTTGTCTTGCACTGAGCTGTCCAGAGAGGGAATCATCTGCTTTGTGATGGGCACCATGAGTATTTAACGCAGAGATGGCCCTGCCAGCCACATAGCTCCAGATAAGTGGGAGACTAAAAGCAAGGCTGCTGGAGTGTACAAGGTGACCAGGAGATGACTCGGAAGCACCAAAATGAGTAAGTGCAACACAGAAATCCCTGGAAATGCACAAAGGCTCCAGCATGTTGACAAGTGAGGACTCAGCTCCAAGGCCATGGGAGACTGCCTTGCTCTGAATCCCAGGCTGTCCCCAAGACCTGGCATTGCTACAGTGTCTCCCATAAGCAGGCTGCCCTCACCCTAGATCCAGGCTACCTACAAATCTGGCATATCTGTGCAGCAAACCAGCTCGGGTTTCACCCAAGAACGAAATCTTGCCCTCTTTTCCCTCTGTGCTCCCTCAGCAGAGCACTCAGATCATGTCTTCAACCTGTCATCACTTCTGCAAGGACAGTCAGGGTAGCTGGGCCATGTCTTTAAGCAAATGTGTTCAGGGAGGTACTGTGAACCTCTCTACACCCAGAAGTCCCTGTGGGAATACCATAAAAAATTGTCTCAGAGCCAGAAAATCTCTCCAGCACAGATCTAAAATGTTCACCTGCACAGACTATGAAGTATACATATATTTTATTTTATTTTCATTTGAATTACAGGAGCCCCACCGCACTCTGATTGATTTCCTGCATGTGACTAATGAGATAGCTCCAAACAAGTGCTGCTCTGAGTCATGTATCTTTCCCCCTTTATAAGTTAGCTACCTGTCAGATTACAATGACAGCTCCATTAGTTTGGGATTCTATTGGACAAAACAACAGCAAATGCCTTGAACGGCAGAAACCTCCAGTGGCCTACAGGCAGCAAGGGTGTCTAACCATCGTTTATAGCGCTCTAGTTCAAAGCTGTAAACCACATACATCTCGATTTTTTTTTATATAGGTGGAATAACTACAGCCATTTATGCTCCTTATATCAAAATACCACACAGCCTTTCCAGAAACCATTTCTGCAACTTAGACTCAAAATAATCCCATGTGACCTTTGCAGACAGACCTTACTAAGAATCTCTAGTCATTCAGGCACGTAGTTATTAGGGCTTTAAATGAAGATGATGATAATTTACATACTGAGAAGGTCTGTTACATCACCTCAACATACTAAAATAACACTTATGGTTTCCTCTAGAAAGTGAGATGTAATGTAGGCCAAGTCATTTAGGAGATGATTGTACTAGAGCCAGCGGCACGAATTAGCAAAGAAAATTCATGTAGGCAAAAGAGAGCAGGGTTTGGCCTTTCTAGTGGCTCAAATTTTGGTTTTATTATATGCTATGACATTGTAAATTTAATAGCAAATACTCTCTTCTCTCCACCTTCTAAGCGTATAGTACAGACTTTTTATTTTTTCCAAGTGTGCTGCCTTTGCCTGCATTAAAATCTCACTCTCCTCTCCTTAGCCCTGAAGAGTTATTAGACTGCAAAATCAGCTGTATGAATAGGTGTGACTTTGAATGCCTACACCGCAGACTTGACCTCAGGGTAAAATGGAAATGCAGTGTGATCTGCTGGGAAGTATGCAAATGTGTGAGTTGGTGAGCAGTGAGTAGGTATCTGAAATACAGCGGTGACTAAAGCCTTTTTTTTTTGTTTTTGTTTTTACCAGGTCATTTTAAAAACATGGTCTCCTGGCTTTACATTCATAGTACACTGGCCAGATTGACAGACACCCCATACTACAGGTACTGCATCCTTTTGAAAATCCTGGCTTTCAAGAGGTCCCTCAGCACTAGCACTGCAGTTTTTTATTAGCTGGACAATTTATGCACGCAGCCCCAGTGAGTGCCTTATGAACCCATGTTAATATAACATCTGCAATTTGCAACCTTTTTATTTCCAGGTTGGGATTTCTGTGAGACACTTACATCATTTGTGTATTACAGCTTAGCATATCACGGTCCCCAGTTGTTGCTTAATTCTCCCTAGGTTTCCCAGCACGCCCTCTCCAGCATGGTCCCTTTCGAGCTTCATTGCTGCTGGCCTGGGACCAGCTAACACCACCACACCACTGGGGTTCTGCTGACTAAGCGCACGGGGATCACGATATTGACAGTGAGGACTTGGCTCCTGAAGGAATAACAGATGCACTGAGCTCCCAGTGGCCTGGGAAGCAGCAACATATGCTGCAGTCATTAGTGACTGTTGAGCAACAAGGGAGTCTGACACGTCTTATTTGCTTTACCTTCCACAGCAAGAGCAATTGTGGCTCTTTGCAGGACACAGCGTAACGTGCTCAAGGAAAAAAGCACAAATAAATGGTATAATCAAACAGCAAAACCCCCATTGCTGCTCCTGCTCAGCCCCATGGACCAGTTGTTCACATCAGAAAGCAAAAAGCAAAAGCCAGTAAGGAAACATTTTGGAAACACTGTAAAAAATGCATGTAATGAAAGAGCAATGGACGCTCAAGCCCAAACAGGGTTGCCACCTCCTGATGTAAGTAAGGCCAGTTGCTCTTTCTGTCCAACGCCAGCTGGAAGGCCCCACCGTCAGCCGAGCTCCTGCCAGCGCTGCTGCAATGTGTGCCGTGTCTGAGCAGCCTCAAACCCTCAGGTACGTGGCTGCATTTCTCTGAAAGGTCACATTCTGCAAAAGACTGTGAAAACGGCATCTCACATAGTGCTCCTGACATAAATGTTCCCTTGCAGAAAACAGAGATGATTATGCCCTTGTAAATGACAAACCTCATTAGGAGAAACAACTTTTGTGCCTTTAACCTCGCCTCTCCATACCCAACGTACCTCTCCTTAACCTCAACACTCTGGCAGTGACTAGAATATTTAGAGAAAACACAACTGAGAAGGGACTGCTTTTCTTTCCTTTTGGCTTTTCTGACAATTAGCAGAGCTGAAAGCCAGGGTACTTTAAACAGTATAAATGAACTTGGGGATTAGTTGGTTGTTTCCTCCTGAATGAACATAAAAACACATTAGAGGGCTGAACTTTTATGTTGCACTATGACACTGTCATATTTCTTCATAGCTTTATTTCACATTTTTCCTACCCTCCATTGACTTTAACCCTCTTAAAAGCACAAAGGAGGAGAGGGAAAAGGAAAAAAAAATGATTTTGTGCAATTTTTACGACATATTTAATGAGTGAATATTTCTTTTTTTCTTGTTCCTTTCAAGATATTTAATGCTAAGCAGACTGCTCCAAAAGTATAATGATATTTTCAGAATAAAACACACAACTTTTTTTTCATTATGTTCCCACATCTACCCAAGAGGTGGTCAGAGCTGACACCCCAGATGCTATCTTCAAAACTGAGCCCTGGGAACACTTGCAATCACACTGTACCTGCAAAAATAAGAAAAAATGAAAATGGCAAAAGAAAATTAAGTCATCAGTGGGCTTCAGATGAGCCCAGTTGTGCTTAAAATCAAGGTTTAAGTGAAATTTCCATCTTGTATGGACACATGGCTCATGGTATATCACCTTAATTAGTGTCTGTCCAGAATGAGAGGGTGGTTTATGTGGTCAAGAAGACTTAAATCTATTTCCGGTTTCTCAGATGTGTTTCCCCATAGGGCTTCAAACTAATGAGTTTGTTTCATTATGCCTCAGCTCCCAGCCAGCATGATCTGAATACAACACATCGTCTCTGTGCTCCTCATCTGCCGTATCTATTTGTGATACAATTCTTCAAGGTAGGAAAACCACTGCATCCCCACATGTGCTTGTACCATATCAAGTAGAACTGGAATTAACACTCACAATGGGAGGCTTTGAATCCCTGCTAGAAACAATATTGACGGCTTTTCAGCCCCCTTGTTTTGCATCTCTGCACTAGTTAATTCCTTGTGATGCTCTCAACATGAACATGATATCCAGACCATGTCTCATCCCAGCGTGGATTGGACATCATTCCCTGCCAGGCACTTGGTTTGTGACATTCGGACTCTGACAACAAAGCAATGTACACAAGTCTGTATGTTTGTGTACACACACACCCCCCCCTACATTTTTATCAGTGTTCAACAGAGGATCATTTGGCTTTGCACTCTTTATCGACAAACAATTAACACTTAAGTTCATTTTGTAGACAAAAGGATTTTGTATTCATTTTGTTGACAAACTGACTTGAAACCATGGAGGAAACCCTGTTTGACAGTCCTGGCACATACTTGATTCTGTGGAGGAAATGCATTCAGCTAACTGTCCAATCAGTTATGCAGACAAAATGAATTTCATCATAATTCTGTCAACAAAATGCTAACTTGCTTAAATTATTCTCTCAACAAAATAAATTAACTTAAAATCCTTTTGTCCACAAAATAGATTTAAGTGTTTAGTGAAGTCTTGTAAATACTATAGTCTGTTAGCTTAGCATGTGCAATTCAAACATATGGCCTGGCTGAGTCAGCGGTTCTTGTCTTACCAGGCAGGATTGGTCTTGATTCTTTCAGCTTTTCCCTTCGCTGTAAGGTCAGCCTGATAAGAAGACCAGTCAGCTGGTATGCAACATATAAGAAAGTTGACCACTAGCAACTAGCAGGAAGAATATGACATAAGTGTAGCAAGCCTAAACAAATCAGTGTGTTCCTCCGAAGAAGAGAGGCATCATCCTTTGATCTGAAGTTTGACATGGAGTTTCCATGAGAAACCTTCAGATAAAATAGCAATTTAATGAGGGACTACAGCTGAGATACCTTAGTAGATTTCATATTGAGAGCATGAAAATGTAATTACTGTGCTTTTAGATACTATGTGCCTAAAGTCCATTATACCTATGGAAAATTTCCCTCTTCCTTTTCTGTGTTGGTTCGAATTCAAGTTTAAATTCTCATATTCACATCTTGCTCAGAAATGCCAGAACCTAATGCTGAAAGAATCAAAAGCGTTCAGAGCACAGGTATTGCTACAGGGAGAAAAGTGCACCAAATTCTGCTCAAGCCAGTGCACGTGCAAAAGGAACTGAACCAGAATCAATGCCTTGCCTTGAGTTCACGGTAACATTAATAAGGATGTTTCTGGTGTGTCTTCATGGCGCCAGCCAGTGCAAGGGAATTCATGTGGTCCCGCTCCCACCTCATCTCCCCCCAGCACACATACGTGTCCCACTCCAGCCTGCAGAAAAATCAAGGACGACACACCCTGCAGCTCAAGTAAAAATTTTCACGCTCATTTGGACTCGCCTCCAGACAACGAAACTCCCTAAGATAAGACAAGGCTGTTAAGCAGGTTTTTACAAGTTCCTTCTCCGTGCTTTACCAAGCACTGCCTGCCCTGTTCTTCTGCTGCATTTTAATAATAAAGGAACATAGAGATAGTCATGCCTATATCTTTAGTGATGTCAGTCAAGGAATTTGGCAGACCGCTGGAAAAATGAAACTCTTCAATCTGCTTTTGCAATATTCTTCCACTAATATAAACAGGGGGTTTTGTCCTCTTTTAGGGGGTTATTGTGGTTACAATGGAGTTAATTTCCAGGTGTGTGGAAAGTGTACACTAACACAAGAAAAATGCCATATTAATATTTAATATAACACTTTTTAAGAGCATGAAAAGAATAAAAACCATTCAAATGCAAATGCAGCCTGCAAGGATGGATAAAGTTTTATGGTTTTTTCCAGTAACGTCTTCATTTTGTTAAAGACCGACTTAGTCTTGAGCAAGCTAAGAGCGCCTGTGTGTGTGCAGTTC
Organism: Anarhynchus alexandrinus; assembly: GCA_008711295.1. Classification (NCBI taxonomy): domain Eukaryota; kingdom Metazoa; phylum Chordata; class Aves; order Charadriiformes; family Charadriidae; genus Anarhynchus; species Anarhynchus alexandrinus. Next base: position 940,011 of record VUYV01000065.1, on the reverse strand, counting down.
CAGACACTGAAAAGTCTGCCTCTGGCCAAAGTCCTACTCAGTATTTGAGACACTTTTGCAATACCATCTTGTTACAGCACTCATTGAAATACAGTGGGTTTATTAATCCCTTCAGAACCACATGTTGTAGCCCCAAAGGGATGAAGTCTGCTGCAGCGTCTATCCTGCCTTATGAGACTTTAACAGAGCAGCCAAAACTGTGGGATTGTTCCCTACAGCTCTTATGGATGACAATTTTTTTTCTGTGACATGCTCTGAATATACCAAGTATAACAAATGGCCTAGTCTGGGATTTTCAATGAAATGTCTATGCGCTAGACACCTAGCTCCTCCCAAATTTCAGTAGATCTTTGTCTCTAACCACCACAAAGGTCTTTTGAGATCTCCAGCCTAAAAGAATATGTTTTGCCAACTATATTTCAAGCACAGCATAGTAGTAACCAACTGGGGAAGCTTGTAAATGGCACACAAATATTTGCAAATAACTCTAGAAAATAAACATAAGCATCAGCCTAGCTAGAACATTCCCTGGCGAACAGTAGCAGGGGTTTGGGGAGTGTGTGGCAGGGAAATAAAGTATGTTTTAACTGGTGGTTTATGTCATTTCTACCTATCGTGGAATTACTCTTGATCCACCCTATCTTGTAGAGCACAGCATTGGCCAAGGCCATGCCACTGAATCAGCTTAAGCAATTTTCAATCTAGTTCAGCTAGATTTCTTCTTTTGTAATGGCTCTGCCACTGTGCATGTCACTACCTTGTCTTCCAGATGGAGTAATGCATTGGAGTGGGAAAAAATAACCCTGCAGTAAAGACTAGGCATCATGATAGCTGAGTTCAACACCCGAATGCAGCACATAACATTTGGAGTTACTTTGAGCAGGTTGCATCACCAGGTTCATTTCACTTCATGACAGGTTTCAGCCTCTCTCCAACACTGCTCCCTCAAGGGTTTAAAAACAGTTTTATAATTCTACTTCAGCCTGAATTATGTTAGACCCTTGGCTCCTTCGGTTTTACTCAAATAGAAGCAAAACTTAAGACTATGGACTAGAGAACGACTCTAAGGCATGTAACGCTGCTGTCCTGGGGGTCACCCCTTGAGGACAACCTGCATGGGATCCGGCATTTCTCTGATGCTGCACCAGTCCTTGCTGAACCACGTGATGGCAGCGAAGTGGTCAAGGGCCTTGGCTTGCCTTAGCCTGTGCTCAGACCGGAGAATTGCTCCATGCCCAGACCTTAAGTAAGTAGTTACCCGAGTCAAAAACATGTCTGCAAGGGAGACACACATGATAGCGATACCTCAGACAAGGAGAGTGAGCAAGTGCTGGGAAAACAAGTAAACAGGGAAGTAGAAAGCTGGAAGGCATATAGGTTTTGTTTGTTTGTTCTTTAACTCAGGTATCTCAAACTCTCCAGCACCTGAACTTGGGAATTCCCCTTTGTGAAGGAGAACTTCGGAGGACATAAATAAATGAAAATTTATATGGAAATAAACACCCAAATATACATGAGGAAGGGAGGGGAGGGAAAGGAGTGATTCATTATTATGGCTTACATATCATTACGCATTCATAAATTCCAAGGTAATATATTTTTCTTCATTGCTTGGATAATAAATCATCATTCGATTACAAAAGGGGAGTACCTGGATGAAATAGCAGCCTTTCTGAAAAATACTCCTGGCAGATGAATGACAGGAAAATTTATGGAGAATTCAGCTGCCTGACTGTCCTGCCTCCAGGAAAGAAGACTGTGCCAATATCTAAACCTTTCCTGACAATTCACACAGCAGACACCGTCCTTGATGGAGTGAGGTTTTTAGACCTCCCTTGGCTTGATTTTCATTATCCCTGCTTTGGCAGCCTGCAGAACGTCTAATAGCAGTGCAAAAGGGTTAGTAAAGAGCCATCCAAGCTGCTACTGAGCCTGTGCTAGCATGCCTGTATCTAGGATCTATGAAAAATATACTGCTGTGCTCCCCACTTAGCTGGAGTTGTCCAATCAATCAAAGAGATCCTTCAAGGGTCACTGGTATTCATAAGAGCAAAGAGTTTTCAGGAACAAAAAATGACCATCCAGTCTACCGACAGCTTGCTGTTTTCTAGTTTATCTTCATTTCATCTCCAGCCTTTTTTTTAGACTAACTCTTAATTTCTTTCCCGCTCTATAAACAAAGCTATTTGGCTCTTCTTTTTAGTTGGTGCCTTTGAGTCATTCTTCATTTTCCTCCCATTAGACTCACAGCAAGGGGTAAGTCTGAAAATCTGGTCAGCCAGGCAAAATGTCCCAAGGAGGGGGTGGGCAGCTGAAGCAAAAGGTATGGCAGAAGGCTGCCATGTGCAGAGTTGATCCTTGCTGCAATAAGGCCAGACAACTGGTGGTCAAGCCCCAGCTTTTCTTTTCACACTCGCTTCTGAAAGGAAATTGCCATCTCTTTTTAGAAGCAGCCAAAGGGAACAAGCATCCCACCAGTTCTGGGGTCCCACTTTGGCAAAGGGTAATTCTCCCCTTGTAGAGTTCAGTGCTTCTGGTGGAAGACCATCACTGAGCATTTCTTCCAACAGGAGCAAGTGGGCTTTGTGTTTTTGCTACACACACACACAGACACAGTGTTTGACATGGAAAGCCTCCCTTCACAGGTGGCAGAGAGAAGCAGTGCATCCCACCTCCTCCTAAGGCAGACATCAAACAGATCAGATGAATCATGCTCTAGAAATGCCTATTTCTTAGCAGTAATCATAAAGAAAGTCTGGATGAGTAGCTCATCTGCTGCCGCCATCCGAAGTAGAAGCAATCAGATGCGTTATTTGGAAAGCAGAAAGAGAAGGCTTTATTTCCTGCTCGTTTCCAGTTTCGGATGGCACTACAGAGAGAACAAAGCTGGTGTGGTGTCCTGAACTTCTGTATAAGAGGTGTTTTATCTCCTACTCTCAGTGCCCAGATTTCAAGGTCTGCACAAGATATAATGCTGTGAAAAATCAAACTGAAGCTTCCTTCCAAATTGCATTCCTATTGGGCGCTAGCCAGCACTATCCATCCAAAACATTAAAGACCCCCAAAGGCACCTTACACAAAGGAATTTGAGAAGTTTTCCAGGGGAACCTTCTAAGAATACCAATAGTTGTAAAATACAGTTTGTCATTTGTTAAAAGGGAAGACATTTGGGCAATAGATGCAATAGAGTAACTCCATCAATAACATGAGCACAAAGCTCTGATGGGTCACATTAGTCTTGGAAAAATGTCAGTCTTCCAGTCATGCTGCCATACGGAGACATGCTCTCCAGGACCCATTTTACTCACCAACTCTTGCAGTACTTGCCCCAGAAGTTTAACAGGCATAATTACACTGGGATATGAGAGAATGATACGGATTTATGCCAGCTGAAAATCCCTTATCAAGCCATCTTCCCTGAGGTGCATTTGGTGCACTGTGTACAGACCTTAAAATCTGCATTCCCTGGGTGCCAAACAGCATTTTACAGCCACTTTGGCCTTCCTGCAATTGTGTACAGCTCAAGGATATATATTTCCCCTGCCCTCATCCCCAGATGAAATCTCTTCCGTGGAATAAACAAACCTTTTACACATCTCTCCATTACCGCATCATTTGGCAGGATTTGGATGCAACTGTGTTTCACACCTGATGCAGAAAACTATCTGCTTTGAGTTTTCACCCAGCCATGATTTGTCAGTGGATAGAAATCTCATCTCTGAAGCCCTGGGGCCTCAGCTAAACACAGTAATGTAACGGATTTTATTAGCAGTTTCAGAAAGGTAATCTAACACTAGATTAGCATTAAATGGTCCAGCAAAGTAGACACATAAAGGCATCTGTAAACATCCTCTGGTGCCCTTGATAGCAAGAATATCTGGGTTTTAGGCAAAGAGACAGTATTTTATTTAGATGCTTCGAGGCACCGATTTGCTTTGTATACAAACTACTGAGTGATTAATGTCTTGGTGAGCTCTTTTCCTCATCAAAGCTAAAATGACTTGAAATATCATATGACTTGCTAATAGATGACTAGATAAAGCTAAATTGTAAAATGATCATTGCGCTTTGGTCTCTTGCTGAATACATGGATTCCCTAATATGAGAAATGTGATCAGGAAATAATCTGCTACTAAGAAGGCAATCCGAATCCCCTTCGGGGAACAGGCTGCAAGAGTACAGCAGTGAGGATGATATATTAGCATTTCAAGAAGAGCCTGAAATCAGTACAGAGGATGCCACTGAGGAATAGCTAAAATTGCTTTATCTTTATCTGCTAATATTTCTGGGAAAATTGCAATATTGGGAAACTGCAGAAAGACCAAACACCTTGCTTATATTGAATTGGATCTGCAGCTGTGTTGGACCTATTCACAGACTACAGTATGTGATATTCTCCAATTAAAAGTAGGAATTTCAGTCCAGGATCGGGTTCCTTTGTCAACGCTACTGATAAGTTTTAGGCTAAAGACAGATACTGAGGTCGGTATTTTTAGAAGCAGACAGAATGTTTCAGTGACCCACCAGAGACTCCTTACAGTGGCATATTTACTAAAGAGGGGACTTTCATCACTTGCCTGTCATCTCATTGAGGGATTGGAGATCCTCAGAAACTTTGTCCTAAAAGTTATGTTTTGTTGTTTGAGGTTTAGTTTGTTTTTTTTTTTTTAAATGTGCAATATAGACCCTTCATGAGATATCTCAAAAGTTTCCTCCATGAAAACAGACCAAACCATTACAAAGATCTGCATTTGTTTTTCATAACAATGAGGAGTTATAGGAACTTTATATATAGGATAAAATACTGCATAATAGAGAATTTTAGGATAGTAAACAAAAGAGCTTAAGCAACTTTCTAACGAGCTTGAATGATTTATAGCTTCTTGGGCTCTTGAGACCTATTTGAAACGCCAATGACTTTGTGCTGTAGGCACAGTTAATAAAACTTGAATTTCTAATCTTGGGTTTTCCCCAAATGAAAGTTTTAACTAATCAAAACATCCAGTTGATATACAAAAGCAAGTACTATTGAGTGCTCCAGATGCCTGCACAATAACAGACAGGCTAAAGTTACACACAGCAATCTGAAAAATGCATCAAAAGCATGTACCAAACTGTTCTCTTTTCACTTCTAAGTGAAAGATACATTCTAGTCACCTGGCACATGAGTAAGTCTCTTGGGTATCATACAAGAAAGGAAATGATCAAATACACCCATACTCCCTTTTAAGTGGAAACAAACATTAAGGAAGAATTACCTTTGGGGAAAAAATGAAAGCTTGCCAATACTTTTTAAAGTTATTTGCTGTGTTTTGTACCACGGCAATGCAAATTGCTGAGTGAAGTATGGCATATGCACATCGTGAGATATGGTCCCTGAAACAGGCTCACAGCTGAACAGACAAGACAGAGGATGACTTTATGTGGAGCTACTAACCCACTGTCAGGCACTACCAGAGAATGCCCGGGGACTGGTAAAGCACCAGCCTGGTGCTTCCCCAGTCTGCCTACACCCCACGCTCAGCTCTCAGCACGTCCTTCAAGCACACTGTCCACAAACACTGGCAAAGCATCCAGGACTGCACTGCATCCTGTTTGGACAATTATTTTCTGACTTACAATGGACCTGGGGCCTTGCCAAAGCTCTCCTATACAAAATCACTGCTTGAAAATCTCCCAACATCCTACCTTATTGCATATGCAATAGTTCTCCCTCTCTCTCATATGGTACGTACCTCTTTCTACACAAACAATGATTTATTATTTTAGCAATAGAAAGCTGCAATAATAGGCCAATGAAAATAGCTAAAATTGTAGCCACTTTGCCTAGCAATTATACATGTGACAGTTTCATTTATCTACTAGTCCAGCAGCTTAATTTACATCCCCGCTTAATGGTTAATTGTGGAAGTGCACTTTACTGCAACAACAGCAGGGGAGAGCAAAGGCTGGACCAAGTATCTTGAAAGAAAAGGCCCCTTTTAATTAATTGCAGAGGTATTTATTATGCGACCAAAACAGCCAGCAGCAAGCAAAAATAATGAAGAAGAGAGGGAAAACATCACAGTATTTACATGTGGAAATAAACCACCAGTCTGGTAAGATGTAGGTGATGCAGAAGACATACAGAGTACACCATCATCCAACTTCTTCAACTCCAACAGGAGGTATGAGGATGCAGCCCACATTATGTAATACCCGTATCTACATTTAAATGTTTTAAAGCTGCCTGAAAAATCCAGGGGGAGAGTTGGTATTTGTTCTTTTTGTTTGTACTTTGGTTTTTGCTCCTTACTGTTCAACTGGGTTTTAAAGTTTTTTCTCTTTAGTTGTAAGGGTAGAAAAATTGCTTAAAACAAAACAAAACTAAAAAACCCAACCCCCCAGGAAAATGAATAAACAAACAAAAACCCACAGAGAGAAACCAAGCCAATATTCACAGGAATTTAGGTGAAGGAGATTCAAAACAACAATTACTACAAGAAGGCTGATGAAAATTAATCGGAAGAGATGGCAGCACTGTTTCTGCATCAGGAGAGCAGAATTTTTCAATGTCTGTAGTAAAATTATGATTTACAACTCTGCAATGAAGAAAATTTACACACTGACCAAAACTTTGGTAAGGTTTAGAACAGGTCAGGGATTTCCTGACCACATTTTGCTTTTCTCAGAAAACACTGACTCATTGAAATTGCATCTGTTATTTACCACTAAAAGTTTGAACAGTGTTTATTTATCTGAAGGGAGCGGAAGGTCCCATATGCAGACCAGACACACTCCTTAGGGAAGTCTGCTGCCTCCCTGGGGACAGAGTTAAGGACATTCAGAGAAAACTCCCTACCCTAGTTTGCCACTCAGACTACTACCCGTTAATGATTTTTTGGGTGGCCGGTGATGAAATTGCAACAAGAAGCCTGAGGGCAATGAAGAGAGACTTCAGGGCCCTGGGACAACTGGTCAGAGGATCAGGAGCTCAAGTAGTGTTTGCTTCTATCCCACTTGTTGCAAGGATTGATGAGGGGATAAACAGGAAAAGCCAGCAGATCAATGCCTGGCTCCGAGACTGGTGTCATCAACAGGACTTTGGGTTATTTGACCACAGGTTGCTTTACAAGACACCAGGCCTGCTGGCAACAGATGGGGAACATCTATCTCAAAGGTGGAAAAGGATTCTGGGGCAAGAGCTAGCAGGACTCATTGAAAGGTCTTTAAACTAGACTCAAAGGGTGATGGGGGATAAAACTGGGCTTGCTAGCCAGGAGCCTGGGAGCAGCATGTCAGTACCTGTGGGACAGTATGGTAGTAGGGTCTTATAGTCAGCCATCTCAGGGAAAGTGGGGGATGGTGATCCATGCAAAGACACAAAAGTTGATAGGCTGATAACTATGGAAGTATCTGAGACTGGTCTGGTGGGAATTAGGGCTTCTCCCTCCAAGAAGGCAGCAGGATCATTAGTCCAGCTGAAGTGCATCTATACCAATGCACACAGCATGGGCAACAAGCAGGAGGAACTGGAGGCCATTGTGCAGCAAGAAAACTACGATATAGTTGCCATCATGGAAATGTGGTGGGACAACTCACATGACTGGAGTGCTGCAACTGATGGCTACCAACTTTTCAAGAAGGCACAGGCAAGGAAGGAGAGGCAGCGGAGTGGCCCTGTATGTCAGGGAGAGATATGAATGTCTAATACTTAATGATGGTCGTGATAAGGTCAAGTGTCTATGGGTAAGAATCAAGGGGAAGGCCAACAAGGTAGGTGTCACGGTGGGAGTTTGTTACAGACCACCCAATCAGGAAGATAAGGCTGATGAAATACTCCATAAGCAGATGGGAGAGGTTCCACGATTGCTACCCTCTTGTTCTCATGGGGGACTTCAACTTCCCAGATGTGTGCTGGGAATACAATACAGCAGAGAGGGAACAGTCCCGGAGGTTCTTGGGGCATCTGGAAGAAAACTTCCTGACACAGCTGGTGAAGGAGCCAACTAGAGAGGGTGCCCCCCTGGACCTGCTGCTTGTTAACAGAGGAGGACTTGTAGCAGATGTAATGGTTGGAGGCCGTTTTGGGCATAGCGATCATGAAATAATAGATTTTTGATTCTTGGTGAAGTAAGGAGGGGTGTTAGCAGAACTGTCCCCTTGGACTTCCATAGGGCAGACTTTGGCCTGTTCAGGAAACTGATTGGCAGAATCCCTTGGGAGGCTGTCCTGAAGGGCAAAGGAGTCCAGGAAGGTTGGGCACTCCTCAAGAAGGAAGTCATAAAGGCACAGGAACAGGCCATCCCCACATCCCAAAAGATGGGCCAGCAGGGCAGAAGACCAGCCTGGCTGAACAGAGAGCTTTGGATGGAACTCAGGAACAAAAGAAGAGTTTATGGCCTTTGGAAAAGAGGGTGAGCCACTCAGGAGGACTACAAAGACACAGTGAAGCTACGCAGGGAGAAAATTAGAAGGGCCAAAGCCCAGCTAGAACTCAATCTGGCTATTGCTGTAAAAGACAGTAAAAAATGCTTCTTTAAATACATTAACAACAAAAGAAGGACTAGGGAGAATCTTCCTCCTTTATTGGATGCAGGAGGAAACACAGTGACTTTAGCAAATCAAAGACGGAGGTCTTTTTTTTTTTTTTTTGTAAAAATGAACAGCCATGGTCCCATTTCAGGTGTGCATCCAGTACCACGCATTAGCTTCTTGTATAGTTTTTCTGACTGTAGATACCTCATGTGCTGTGGCTCATAAAACACAAGGCAGCACTAAGATGTGCTTCAAAGAAGCAAAGTGCAATAGCCAGAACATTTGCAGCACATAAGTCACATCTTTTGGAGTGTGGATGATGAACCACAAGTTTAAAACAAGTGTTGAAAATGTTTGCCCTGCTATTTTACTGACCCTTGCATCCTATGTGACAATAGTGTATGTTTCTGCCCGCATGTGGGTGGCTATGGCTCTCCTTCCTCAACTAGGCTACATACCATATATATGTACAATGATGAAAGGAGTTATATGATGATAGCAGAGCCAAACTCATCATTGTAGTGGCAGACAGTGGAAGACAGGATGGTGGCCACAAGATATAACTTAGGAGGTGAAGACCAAACACTAGAAAAAGTTGTTTCACCAAGAGAGCAGTGCAGCCCTGAAATAGCTACCTGGAGAGGTTGTGGAAAGTGCATCTTTGGATATTTCCAAGAGTTGGCTGGAGAAAACCAGGGCTGGCTTGTCTGGTGTTGGTGACTGTCCTGCTCTAATCAGGAGGCTGGACTAGAGACCTCCACAGAGCTTCCCCAGCCAATACTCCTGTCATTCTGTGACCTCTTGTTTTTTTCATGAGATATCAAGAGTCAAACACTGTGAAGATAAATTGTACACTGAAACTAAATCATCTAAGAGCGTAAGAAACATGTTTAAGTTATTTCATGAATATGAAATTCCCTGATGCAATCTAGACAGCCGCTCACTTCTGGGGCTAATCAGACTTTACATATTACTGAGAGACAATTTTAAAAAGAGAGACAGAAAAAGGGTCTGAGGGGTGGTGTGGCACAACCAAACAGCAGTAGCAACAACTCTTTATTGGAAAGCCCAACAGCCATTTCTGAAGAAGAGAAATACTTGGCCGTGACACTGGAGACAGGATAGTGTGGATACCCATCTGAAAGTTGTAGCACAAAATCAGAGCCACCTCTTCTTGGGAACAGGAACAACAGAAGCACAACATTTTTCTATTTCATGATCTGAAACACATGGTCTCCTAGTGTTATCCATGCTATTCTGACTCTGTGCTAAGGATAACTGTTGCTAGACAGTACACATCCTTTTCTGAATGATTACAGTCTCTCTTGAGATAGACTGTAATTACTGTAACTGTACCAAAAGATATAATTTTCTATCTTACAAGAAGAATGTTCAAGTTGAGATAAACATTTACAGAAAAGGCTGAAATCAGAGGGCCCAAATCCTCTCTCACGGCCAAGTTTGACAGACATCATATGAGATAAGATCATCGAGAACAAAATTATCGAAGGAATTTTGTAAACCAACTGGAAACAAATTCCATCTGAAATCATTCTAATTAGTTAGCTGTTTTAATGGTAAAACATTAAACATCGGGGGAGAGCTGAGTATTTAAAAACAAATATGATAATTTATTTAGTCTATATAGACTTGCTCAGCTGTAAATCACTGATGCATCAGATAATACTTTGCATTTTGTCTTGAAAAATCACACCAAGTAGAAAATATCATTTTTTTGTGTTGTCAGGAGCGGCGGAGGCAGCTGGCTTGCTCTTTCTAATCCTTACTAACATAACTGCATAATCACCTCACTGAGCACTGAACCTCAGCTCCGAGGGCTCCGTCTTCTGTTGTTAGTTTCTAAAAGCGCAGAGAAGATCCTCCCCAAGTGGGATTTGCATCACTAATTATTACGGAATAATTAGGAACAACAGATGCCAACTTTTGAACTCACTGAGCCTGGTAAAATTCCCAGGGGCTCAGAGTTTTGGAAATGCTGAAATTTTACTTTTGATTCGTGTGGTAGCTGGATTGCTGTCACTAAGAACCATGTGATCGTATCAGGATTACAGTGACCCAGCACTGTAACTACAGTTACACTGACCCATCTAAATACTCGGAGTTAATGCATCTCTCCTAGTGATTTTTTAGGCAGGCTCTATAATTTAATATTCTAATGGAGACTACCCATGAGTCAATAATAGGGCTTTCACGGCATTATAAATGACATACTATTCTTCTAAAATACACTGCAAATTTTCAAGAGTGATATTTTTTTTCCCCAGTGTACTTAGACTGTAATGGAAGGTTTTTAAAAAGAACAAGACCCTTTTGTAAGTTAAGAAAGACCTGCCTACAGTGAATTTTGCTACGCTTGGAAATATTATACTACATTAAATATGTCTTACAAACAGGAATTGCCTTTAAAGATTTCAACAGTTGCCTTGGAATATTTAATTAAAGAAGCATTTCTAGACTCAGATGAAAAATTTAAGTCAGCATTGCTTCCACTACAAGCCATTGATTAAACCCCACCTTCCTATGAAACCAGCAGAAAGTGACATGCTTTCCTCAGGTATAGCTCAACTTGAGCTGGAAAATGCTAAGAAAAACAAGCATTGAGCTTCTTTATGCTCAATTATTTGCTCAAGTTTTCATTCCCTGAAAAGAAGAAGCAGAAGCTTCACTGAACTCACAAAAATCCTGTGAGAGACACACAGTGCCTACACCACTGCCAACAGCCACGGGCACACAGTAGGCACCTATATACATGCCAGATGGACTTTTAGCGGTGACACTTTCTGAAGTTGGCCGCCAACTGGCCGCTTGGATAAAGGTGTTTAATGAACATGAGAAGGGACTAGTCTAAGGATAGATCTCGGCCTTTGTGCAGCTTTGGGGCCAACACTTAAAGGCAGCTCCAGAAAGTCCAAATCAGTTGTTGGGATCAGCAGAGGTCACCAATACCTATGTGAAGGGAGGATCAATATGAGTTAGACTGCATTCCAGTTTGAGTTAGATCTGAAGTGCTCCCCAGCAGCAAAACATTCAACAAAACTATAAAAACTGAGTACATTGACCTGAAACCCAGTGAGACTGCTCTATCCTTCAGTGGTAAAACTGTTCATGAAAGTTCATGGAAAAGTAATACAACAAAGAGCAGGAGAAGGTTGTTCTGGGGAGTGTTCACTCAGCCTGATGGCTACTCCCTTAGGCTACTTCCATGGTCAGTTGACAAAAATTAGCTTCTTTCTGAAAATGAATCACAGCCCCAAATTCCCTTCTGGCCGATCCTCTCTTTACAGATTATGCTAACTAACAGTCTAAACAAGAGCTTCTAAACCAGTCACAAAGTGGTTGTAAATGAGGGCCAAACAAACATCTGTGCACTTGCAATGAAGCCACAGATGCTCTGAAATCAATTTGTCATTGATTAAAAGGGAACCTGTTCCTCTGGGATGTCTGGATCAATAAGTCTTGACTCCCACTGCTCCAGGGCTGCTGCAAGGCTGCATCACTTAGCTCTTCAGATTACCAGGCTTTTACAAATGAGTATTATGGCTTCTTTGTCATAATTACAGAGCAATTATGAAACTAACAGCAAAATCTATACAAGGTCAACCCTGATCCCGTCTGAGAAATTCACTCCTACCAGCCCCATTCCAATAGTACCTGGAAAACTCCAGACATTTCCAACTCTATCCCTAATCCACGACTCCACGCTGCTCCCGGCCTTAGTTTTACCCTTACCCACAACACACGTGTCTTTAGCACATCCTTTCTCCCCATAATCCCACCTGCAGCTGCCTCAACATTCTCATCCTTTACCTGGCCTGATCATGAGAAGATAGAGTTCAGGATTAAGTGTAATATGCATAAAACAGTAAGTAGGATTGCAACCTTGGACTTCAGGAGGGCTAACTTTGATCTCTTCAAGAAACTGCTTGGAGAAATCCCATGGGTGAGGGCTCTAGAAGTTAGGGGGGATCAAGCTTGTTGATATTCAAGTATCACTTCCTCCAAGCTCAGGATCGGTGCATCCCAAAGAGCAGGAAATCAGGCAAGGGAAGCAGAAGACCTGCATGGTTGAGCAGGGAGCTTCTGAAAAAACTCAAGTGGAAGAAGGAAGTTTACAGTATGTGGAAGAAGGGATTGACCACTTGGGAAGAGTACAAGAATGTTGTCAGGGTATACAGGGATGAAACAAGGAAAGCCAAGGCTGCCTTGGAATTAAGTCTGGCAAGGGATGTCAAGGTCAACAGGAAGGGTTTCTTCAAGTACATCGGAGGCAAAAGGAAAACTAGGGAAAATGTGGGCCTGCTGTTGAATGAGACAAGTGCTGTGGTGACAGATGATGCAGAGAAGGTGGAGTTGCTGAATGCCTTCTTTGCTTCAGTCTTTACTGCTCAGGCCAGCCCTCAGAAGTCCCAGACTTTGCAGGTAATAGACAAAGTCTGGAGGAAGGAAGACTTTTCCTTGGTTGAAGAGGAGCAAGTTAGAGATCAGTTAAGTAAACTGGATACCCACAAGTCCATGGGTCCTGATGGGATGCACCCTCGAGTGCTGAGGAAGCTGGCAGAAGTCATTGCTGGGGCATTCTCCATCTTTGAAAGGTCCTGGAGAACAGGTGAGGCTCCTGAGGACTGGAGGAAAGCCAGTGTCACTCCAGTCTTCAAAAAGAGCAAGAAGGATGACCCAGGAAACTACAGGCTGGTCAGCCTCACCTCCATCCCTGGAAAGATGATGGAACAGCTTGTTCTGGGCATCATCTCCAAGCATCTGGAGGAAAAGAAGGTTATCAGAAGTAGTCAACATGGATTCACCAAGGGGAAGTCATGTCTGGTTAATCTGATAGCCTTCTATGATGGCGTGCCTGGATCAATAGATGAGGGGAGGGCAGTGGATGTTGTCTACCTTGACTTCAGCAAGGCTTTCGACACCGTCTCCCACATCATCCTCGCAGGTGAGCTTCGGAAATGTGGGTTAGATGAATGGACAGTGGGGTGGACTGAAAACTTGCTGGCAGGTAGAGCTCAAAGGGTTGTGGCTAGTGGCACAGAGTCTAGTTAGAGGTCTGTAACAAGTGGTGTTCCTCAGGGGTCAGTACTGGGTCCTGTCCTGTTCCATATATTCATAAATGACCTGGATGAAGGGGTAGAGTGCACCATCAGCAAGTTTGCTGATGACACAAAACTGAGAGGGGTGGCTGACACGCCAAAAGGCTGTGCTGCCATTCAGTGTGACCTGGACAGGCTGGACAATTGGGCAGAGAGAAACCTTATGAAATTCAACAAGGGCAAGTGTAGGGTACTACACGTGGGGAGGAATAACCCCATGCATCAGTAAAGGTTAGGGGCTGACTTCCTGGAGAGCAGCTGTGTGGAAAGGGACCTGGGAGTCCTGGTGGACAACAGTATGACCATGAACCAGCAATGTGCCCTGGTGGCCAAGAAGGCCAATGGCGTCCTGGGGTGCATCAAGAAAAGCGTGGCTAGCAGGTTGAGGGAGGTCATCCTTCCCCTCTACTCTGCCCTGGCGAGGCCACATCTGGAGTATTGTGTCCAGTTCTAGGCTCCCCAGTTCAAGAAGGACAGGGAACTGCTGGAGAGGGTACAGCAAAGGGCTATGAAGATGATTAGGGGACTGGGACATCTTTCTTATGAGGAAAGGCTGAGGGACTTGGGTCTTTTTATTCTGGAGAAGACTGAGGGGGGATCTTATCAATGTTTACAAATACTCAAAGAGAGGCTGCCAGGGGGATGGGACCGGTCTTTTTTCAGTGGTGCCCAGTGATAGGACAAGAGGTAACGGGTACAAATTTGAATATAGGAAGTTCCATCTAAAGATGAGGAGGAACTTCTTTACTTTGAGTGTGGCAGAGCACTGGAACAGGCTGCCCAGAGAGGTGGTGGAGTCTCTGACTCTGAAGACATTCAAAACCCACCTGGATGCCATTCTGTGCAACCTGCTGTAGGTGAACCTGCTCTGGCAGGAGGGTTGGACTAGATGATCTCCAGAGGTCCCTTCCAACCCCTATCATTCTGTGATTCTGGCAAGGGTTCCACTTTTGGCCCCAAACATAGCAGGCAGGGTACTGATCCCAGCTTGGTCTCTGTGCTCCATTTGTTGCAGAGATCTAAATAAAACAATATTTTGCAGAAACACCTCATTTCAGTGCCTAACAACCATTTATTGGGTGGGTTAAGCCATGTGTGTGATGACAATCAAGTCAGATAACAGAGTCTGTGAAACTAATTTAAATTATCAGGATCAAATACCATAATTCCTATTTTTAAATGTACAATTTCTGCCTGGGTTTTATACGCAATTAATCTATGAACAAATGATGATTATCCCAACACTCATATTTCTGTCACTCTCTTTAAAATAGTATTTAGACATTTGCGTGCCTTGAAAGAGTTTTTAGTGTCACCTCTAGATCACAAGCTTAGATTAAAATGATATGGTTTTAGCTGCATCTGTATTCTCCCTCTATGCAGGGGCTGTAGGAACAATTGGTTTTCTGGTTCAGCTGCTGAACCAAAAAATATAGAGTGAAAATAAAAAAATTAAACAAACAGTCCTGGATCAAACTTTTTTTTTCTTCTGCAGAACAAAAACCCCCCACCAAATCATTTCACTTGACATTCCATTTGCTCTGAAATGAAATGTTTTGTTCCGCGTGCTTGTGTGAAAAGGAAAGGAAATACTAACTTCAATAAAGTAGATGAGGGAAACCTTCTGCCTGATTTAAGGCTGGGAGTCTGCCTTTCTTCTGAGTGTTTTAACCTGCATGTGGATGACAGCACTCTTCTGAAAGACGGCGCTGGAGAGGGTCTTCTGCACCACCTACAGCCACCACCCTGCTCAGTGCAATGGATAAAGTAATGGAGAGAGGGCATGAAAAAGACTCCTGGCAATGGTGAATAGGACACGTCCCTAGAAGCTAGCACACTGACTGCAGTGAATGTCTACTGATTTACTGAAGAAACAATGCCAGATACACAGGCTGAAGACACCTTGCCCTAGGAAAGTAAATTCCTCTGGTAGTGACAGCAAAAGGCGAACTTAAGCCAAGCTAGAACCCACCCTGAGACTTGCTGAGGCTGAGTCAATATGCTAACTTCTAAACTTCACAGCGGAATATTTACTCTATAAGTTCAAAGAAAATCAAACCCTGCTACAGAGTGGCTGAAATTGCACTTAATGTTTGCCCCCAAATATGGCTGCCTACCTGGCTTAACCAGTCACAAGCGATCAACTGAAAGTGCTGCTTCTTGGGGAAACTTAATCCTGTTGAAAAATCAATAGTAAAAAAAACATGGGAGAGGTAATGTCTAGGGAATGCAGAAACACAGGCAGGTGCAGCCACGACCCTGTAAATGGAAGTGGTGTTGGGAGACCTGAACATCCAGGCAAGCTGCTGACAGCTCCCTGTAAAGCTCATATTTCCCAGGAAATTTTAGTCACAGCTCTGCTACTGATGTTATAATGACCTCAGTCCTCAGATGTAGCTACACAGCTCAGACAGTTTTCCTTGGTGGAAGAAAAAAAAAAAAAACCTTAATAATTGCCATTATGCCAAACACCAGTTAATGCCTGTTTTTTCTTCTGGCTTCTACTGACTTATCGCTAGCCACTTTTTCACCGCCTGAGATATACATGTTTCAGTGCAGGGACAGACCTTGGTTTATCACACTGTATTACAAGTTATCTGCTGTTCTCTTACAGGGAAGGTTGCTCTTTATAGGAACTGAACACACACACACAAAGTGATCACAGCTAATTGTCAGTGGTGCTGATTGCCACAGATTTAATGCCAGCTCTCAAAAAAAAAAAAAGTTTTGAAACGTCAGCTCCTACACTCACAGGATTAGGAAATTACGTTTTCATTAAAAAGTAGTTTCCAACATCCATGATGATGATGAAGGAAAACGTAGAAATGTAATTATCCTGTATCCCAAGAACCCATTCCTCCACCAAAAGGCAAAGAAATTAACATCAAGTTATATCTTTAAATGTTCACAGCGTTCACCAACTAATGATCTCCGCCGTACTTGCAGTAGTGAGCACAATATCACTACTCTAGAATTTCTCTTAGCAGCCAGTAAGACAAGAGTCCTTGTCTTCTTCTGATCAGGCAAACCTCTCAAATGGGGAAGGTTGTCTGAATTCCCAAAGTCCACATGCAAAGCTCAGAACAATCAGGAATTTAGAATACTTTTTTTCAATTCTTCTCCTGCATAGGTACTCATTTCAGCAGCTCTGCTGCTATTTCCACTGTCTGTTTGCACCAGCAGCTGAAGATAACCTTTTGATAACATTTGCAACTTGCACACTAATGTACCATCTATCTCTCATTATATCTCCTCACTGCATGTTTTCCTGTTCACAGCAATTATTCAGATTATTCTGTCTTGTTTTACCAGCTCTCCCTGTGCATACAAACAAACTGAAGAAATTAGCAATGCAGAATTAAGAGAGGTGTTTTGGTTTTCAAACTCTTATCTCGGCCTCCTTCAGGCAGAGTTCCCCCCCCAGGTTTGCCTACCATTAAGAGGATCTTAGGGCATTATGCACCCTATAAAGGTGCATCGAAGAACTGTGAGCACTGCCTTTATTTCCCATGCTGCTGTCCCTTCAGTAGTGAGAATTTAGAGGACACGTCCAGCCAATTCCTGACATACTGACAATTTTACAATTGTTCATCTGAACCACAAAATAGCACAACATTTTGAAGGTGCTTTTGTTTTGTGCGATATGAAGCTCACTTGATATTTTTTCATAATGTGCTGTCAAAAGTCCATCTTTCCAGGACAATGACACTTCAGTGATAATTTTGTGGTCCAGTATTTTTCCAAAAATTATTTAGAAAACTTTTTTTTTCAATAAAAAATGAACTATCAGAAAAACACTGGCTACAGTTCCTCACTATATACAGCACTTAGATCAACAAGCAAAATTGCTCTGGCATCTTGGGAGAGAGTGTTTAAATTCCTATTCACTGGAATGGCATAACACGAGGAAAAAGTTATTATTACATATACATGGATTTAGAAATGACAAGAATGAATTTAGAAACAGCATATTATTTACTAATATATAAATAACCATATCAAGCAGTACACATCTTAATGAGAAGAAAGTGAAACAAACCAACCCCATTAAATCAATATACATTTCACAGAAAGTTCAGTTTGCTCCATAAGATGGACTCCTCTTGAAGGATTTTAAATGAAACTTAAACCAATACTACAAAAGGGCATCACATACCAGACTCCTCTCCCTGTGTTAAATTCTGCACATCTCTGTTAATTTCCACATCCAAACTAAAAGGGAACAACCTTTTTTCACTCTATGGCATTCAAGATGTCGTAAAATCAAAGCAGTCTGTGTTCTCAGGTCGCTACCTTCTGATTTCTTTCCTGGCTCTAAGAAGGACTTTAAAAGCCCCAGTTCAGCAATGTGCTTTAGAGGAACAGCCAAACTCTTTCCAACCACAACACCATACAAGCCAGGATCTATCTTTTGGCACCTTCCAAGTCTCATTAATCTGAAGCCGATCCTATCACAAACTTATGCACGGGAGCTTTGCTGAAATGTGTCAGGATGAACAACTGTATCTGATTTGATGCGGGCTTGTGTGTGTGTCTGAGTCTGTACCCGCTTAAGTCAAGCAGACAAACCCCACGGACGGCATGATCAGTGAGACATGCTCCTGCACTCAAGGGAGGTGAATGCTGCTTCTAAAAGGGTGAGGAGCAACCTCATCCAGGCCAGCAAACTCTCCCAGGCTGGAAGCAAATAAGCAAGTAAGGAAACCAGCTTGGATGCCTCCGTTTGTCTCATCCTACCAAAGCTGTAAGATATTCTTGAAGCATCCTGTTGTTTGGGATTGCCAGTTACAACAGCAGCAAATCTAGCAAACGGAGGGATTTGGTCAGCCTGCCCTGCAGCTCCTCCATTTCCCAGGAACCTCCTGCCCTGGCATNGGGGGGGGGGGGGGGGGGGGGGGAAAATCAGCAAAAAGAAGGATGCTGACCACTTTCCCCTTTTTCAGATCAAGTTCAATGCAGAAAACCCATATGAATAAACATCATGGCATAGCATGAACTAGTACTAATGCTTATTTATTACATTCATGCCTCTCCTCCCTTTTTGATAGGTCCATAAACCTGATAATCCATACACTCATTAAATAGCTGTGCATCCAACCCAAATACAATATACAAATAAAATATATATGCAATAAAATCTAAATCATCATATAGTTCTGATAGATGATAAAGACCTAGGCTGTAAAATGATTCCACCCCTCTCCATCTCCCAGAATCCTACATATTGATATCCATTAGCCCTCAGGAACATTACCAGACAAGAGCAGAGTAGAAAGTTGTACAACAAAAAACCAGCATCTCGCTCAATATTTCCAATGAAAATCATTGGTAGAAAATAATAAAATGTATAACTGTAGTGTGAATTTACAGACCTGGATATGTTCTTTTATAGAAAATGATAGTTACAGACAAAAAGATAAATATCTCTCTGGATCCAAAAACAAAGGCATTGTTAGTTTTATTCCCACAAGATCAATACCAATCATGCACTGTAGCCAACCAGGAACAGTTGATAACAATCAGAAGGTGCTAGATTCAATTCTGCTTTAATGACAGGGCTGGTAAGTCAATAACTTCAAAAGGCAGGGTTTGGGTTTGGGTTTGTTTTTTTTTTGGTTTTTTTTGGTTTTTTTTTTTTTAAGATCTAATTTTTAAAGAGGCATATAATAGGAACCCATTTGTAAGTCAAGATTTTAAGCAGATATAAAAACAGAGCATGGCCCTAGTTACCCTTCAAAGGATATTTTTGCTTGGGTTTAGCTCAGAGCCAGGAGAGAAAACCTGTGTCTATGCCAGCATTGTCAGCATCTTCTTACCATTTGCTGACATCCAAAATTTCTCCCAAACCAGGAATATCCCAAAACATTAAAATGAAAATTGTCCAAGGCAGGCAGGTTTCCGCAGATATGCCATGGACCACTGTGGGACAACCCTGTCCTCAAATGAGCAGCCCAAAGCCCATCACGAACTGGTTTGTCAGGCAATGGGCAGAGTCCTATTGCCCTGACTGCAGCTATACCTGTTTGCCCTTGCTGCAGAGTCCCTGTGGATCACCCCAAGCCTCGAAGCTACAGCTTATCTTATGTAGTGCTTCAAGGGTCTGCATGAGACATTTCACATGAGCATAGCATGAAATGGCCCTTGCACACCAACACCTGCATCTACCATTTCTTGGGTTGAAGTTTCCCTGAAGTTGCAAGGAGGCCTTTGCTGCTGGTGCCCATCTGCTTGCCAGAACCCTTTTTTGCAGAACTTGCTGAGAAATTCCTGTGTGCACTCTGACTCTTTTGCTAATTCAGTTTACTTTCACAAAATCTGGCTACTGCCTCTGTGCAGTAGCTATGATAGGAAGCAAGTGTGGCAGGAGAGCTACAAGCTGTTGCAGTACCAGACTCCTCAATACTGAGTATTTTTACATGCCTCAGAAAAAGAGAAAGGACAATAAGGAGGCAGTGGAAAGCTGAGAACTTTGTGGTTGCTGTTCCCACACTAAATTTCTACAAATTTACATGTACACACTGAACGTAGTAAAGACCTGACCTCGGGTCATGTACAAATAAAGATGGAACGAGTGAGGTTAATGTCGGGAGAGCGGCAGAACTAAAGGCACCAGGACCCTTAAATACATATTTCCACATGCTCACGTTTCTGGATGTCTCTCACCCGTTACCCTCCCTCTGTGTCTCTGGATTCTAATGCTCAGAAATTCTCAAATAGTTTTGTTGTCTTATTTTTGAAGGGCTTTTTTTGAAAGGCTCAAGTAACTAAAAAATATTCCAATTCTTGACCCCACACAACTGTAGGCAATGTTCACCAATTACTACTGTTAATTAAATTTTTCCCACTATGTGATGATAACCTGGTTTGGTTGTTAGCTCTGTCAGACTACCCCCATTCAGACTAAAGTCTCCTCTGAGAGGTGTTGTACAAGGCAGACATGTTGTTTGGAGGAAGAAAGGGGATTTCAGTTTTAATGGTTTAGCTATTTCCAAAATTAAGTGGCGGGGGGGAAGGGGATGGTAGAAGGGGAAACTGTTTTAAGGATTAAAAAATAATAATTATTATTCTGGAGATGGTTCTTTTCTCTGCAGAAAATTCTGTTATTACCATACCAAAGAACATGGATTCAATAGTCTGCAAACAGCTACTGTGGCAGAGACACACAGCTTACCGCCCACTTAAATTTGACAAAGATATACGAAGTCTTTGAAATAAAGCACCGTTATTTAAGAGCAACCTAATTCCTGACCAGCTCTAATAACAAAAACAACTGGTTACATGTCCAACAGAAATTTTTAAAATAATTTGATGCTACCGATACTGTAATATGAATGATTGTTTTGCTAATTAATCTCATCGTGAAGATCTGATGTACAGCTTAATTTGCCAAAGCTTGTCTACTCTGGGCTGCCAAAGCCAGGAACCCAGGCTGTTTACGTCCCCTTAACCAGTCCTCACGTTGTTGCAATGCATAGTCACAAGTATGTGAAACTTGTCTTGCTGTACAATCAGGAGAGCTACATTCAGACCAAAATATTATTTCTAAGTTTACACTTGACTGCCTTCTGGATTTTGAACCATTCATTGGCTTTCAGGCTTTTCTTCACAGCCCAGAGATTTAGTTTCCTTTTGTTCCCAACCTGAGGTTTGCACATTGATCACTTGTCTTTGGGAGCTGGGATGCACAAAAAAATCTCAAACCTAACTTTGCATGTATGAATGTACAAAACCACTCTAAAAATATATTAAGAAAACTATTGAAGCATCAAGCCCAGAAAGTTTGCCATACATGCTGCAGATTAAACTTCTCACTGTAAAAGCCAGTTCAGTCAAGTTTGTTGGCAGCAGAGACACAAAACGTCCCTTTGAAATACTCCAAATGGAGAGTGATAACAGAGCCCAAGGAGATGGGGCATTTCAAACACCCATTCCACGCCCAGTAGCTAGACACAAAAAAAATTCAGCATACACAGGCAGCAGCTCTCCACCTGCCATCACAAAGTGGAGCTCCCTACAAACGGTTGCAAGGCCATCATCCTGCAAGCAGCTTGTCCAGAACTGCTAGTGTGCATACATGATTAGTCATATTGGCGATGAAGCAAAGCAGAATTCAAGTGTTTCCATACAGAAGAAATATAAGCAGTGAAATCAGAGATTTGATATGTCTGGGCAGCAGTACTTCCCAGTCATTCAACAAAGCGAACCACTTATGAGGCATGAAATACCCGATTGACCTTGAAGCAAGGTAGCTGAGGATTTATGTTCAGGGAGCAACTGAGAACACCTCTCTGTAGCTATTTTGACTCCTGGGAAATATGGCAGATCCCTCACATATGATAGCTGTTGCCTCCGTTAAACACTGCAACAGCAAACAAATTGTTTCGCCTGCCATGAAATCCCAGAGAGAGCAATCATAGAAAATAGACTTCCATTTGCTTGTCAGCAATTTGCAACGTCAGCAGGTTTTGAACAAGTCACAGTCCCTCTCTGTGTTGCAGCAGATCTGTGTGTCGAACAGAAGATGATGTAAAAATGGGCTGGAAGACCCGGAATGAGCATCCCAGAGGGTGCATGACCACCCCTGGAGAACCAGCCACTGCTGGCTACAGGTGGCAGGTTCCCACAGGCTCTGCATGCACCCCAGAAAACAAATATGTGACATCAGTCGCATGTGCTGGGCAGAGTGCAGTCACAGGGCGACTGCAGAGCTGCAAGAATGAGGCCAGTAAGTGCTCCATCTTTGCATGATGGGGAATTTATGTCCCCAACACCTCGAAAGCTTTCAGGAAAAGCTGTGGGAATGGAACAGTATGTGCAAACAAAGTGAGTGCAGCAGTAGGAAAGAGGCGACAAGAACAACGTGAGTTGAATCACTACCATCACTATGTCCTTGATACTGCTGTTTCTTTACAAGGAGGGCATTTCTGCCCCAGGAGGAGGGCTTCCAGGAAACATTGATGACAAAAAAGCTCCCTCTCCCCTGGTCCCTGCTAGCAGGATCCTCCTATGAAGAGGCAATTAACTTTGCAGCCAATTCGGTACTTAACTGGCACAGGGAAATGTAAGGGGGTGAAAAAAATAGTCGTACAGTGAAGTTGTTGAAAACCCTTTGAAGATAAACCTCAAAAAGAACAGAAGTTCAGAAAACAAAACCACCTGAAGAGGAGTAAGGGGAAAGGTTCCTAGCAATTTCCATGTTATTTTTCATTGTTAACCAAAAACATCCCACAGCTAGAACTTTTGAACTATTTACTCCAGCTGGATGAAGAGCCGTTCTGACTGAAGATTACACAGAGCCCACCACAGGGACATGCAACGGGCATTCAAATAGCCCAGTAAGGCAGTGCCATCTGCAGGACTTTGAAAACACTTGAGACTGCTATTTTTTGAAAGCCAGTAAAGCTGTTGTCGCTGTAGTGGAGGAGCACTCCCCCCACACAGAACGAGGGCTGCCCAACAAACAAACCAGGTCACATCTTCTGAAGGAAATTAGGACAACTAATAAAAGATCTTTCAGCAACAAAAACAAGAAAAAGAAAGGCGTCACTACGCAAGAAGCATGAGACCTTTCAAAGCACCAAAGTGATGGTAATGAGTTCATTTTGATCTCTGATCATCTGGTAAGCACCATTTAGGGAAGGGAGGACATAGCACCTGCATAGGAAAAAATGGGGAAAAGATCTCCGACCGTTGGAACAGCCTCCCAGGCAGAGTCAGAAAATCTACCTCATCTCCAGGAAAAGGGACTGCAAAACACAGAGTTTGTATTAACAAAAAGCTTTACTTGTTGACCCAAAACATCTTACCGAGTCCTCTATTCGTATACATACAATCTTTACATTGCAGAACAGATTTGGGAGGAGAAAGCATTTCCTGGAAGGTGGAGACTCGCTGTTACTAAGCTGGGTTAGTATTGGAAAATGACTGGCACTGAGGATAGAGGGATCCCACACCACTGGGATGAGTAAAATGGTGCATGGAGAAGGAAACATTTACTGATGCTTTTCTTTTCCTTCAGTAATACACAGCTTTAAACTATTTGTCTTCCACCAGGCTTTTGTACCAACTTAATTACCAAACAGTTGTTTGGTAAGCCTGCAGTGTGTTTCGAGCCTAACCCCAAAAGAATGAGTTTTCTGTTCCTTTCCAAACTTAATAGAAAAATAGAAATGGAGAAAAAGATATCTGCTGCCATGTTGAGACCAAGAAAAAAAAAAGTATTCTCATTCCATATTCTCCAGTCCACTGTCCTGTTCAATTTTGCATTTCAGCTTTTCATTGCTCTTCAGGGAATGTCTGAGATTCAGAGAACTTGGAATAGTGAATCAGGGCAGGGAAATATTTCAGTATACAAATTCACCCCGCCAAGAGCGGTGCCGAGATTGCAGATTGAGCCAGAAGGCTGGAACAATCAGCGTTCTCCAACTGCAAGGACTTGAAAAAGACATCTCTATTAATTGCAGATAAGTACATTATGCTCAATACCACACTGGGCTGTCCACCAGCCAGATTACTGAATAACTGATAAGATAATGCACCTCGAACCTCTTGTCCTCTTGCCATTCAGAGTTCTGCCCATTCATAACAGCCAGTACAACATTTTTTTTAAACTACCTTTGTGCAAAGCAGTTTACTGTTAAGTAAAGAACGGGGCTAAGCTGAAAGCCAGCAATGAAACAGGTCTATTGCTGTGCAGCAACAACCCACAGTAACACCAGCTTATTAATTCTGGCCTGCAAAGCTCTTTGAAGTTGCAGAAAACCATTGCCTGAAAATGCTATTATTTTATTGAAATCAGCATCTGTTGTTTTCAGTGTGATCTATTCATTGTCACAAAACAGCATCTGAGCATCCCTGCTGCCTGTTTATAAGAGAATCACCGCCCCCACGTTAACATTTGTTTACTCCCAAAGCCAGAGCAACTGCGGCAGTGAGAGGTCAATACCCTGCCATGACATTTCATCCCATTACTGTTGAATCATGCTAGGAGGTGCAAATTACAGCTCCGAGTCCTTGCTGGCCCCACACATCGGTTTGACTAAACGCAGCTTTCTGGAAGCAAATTTCAGTGGGCTGGGAGCAGCAAGCTCGACACGCCTTGCTGCATATGCCTCTTGCTTATCTCCACAGGCAATTAATGGGATCTCTCTTGAGTGATGGGTTTTTGATGGGCTGGGAGGACGGGCTCTTGAACACTGCACAGTTGCTGAGATTTAATTACAGGGCCAGACTGCCACTTTCACAGCACTGGCACTCAGGTGGAGGACTGGGGGCAGGACAAAGGTGGGTGCCAGACAGCTGCCTGGGCTCCCACTGCCTGTTGCCACCACCCCACTGAAATGCACGCTTCCCCTCCCACATTGCAGTCCTGCTCACTTGCACAGTGGGAAAGAGAACAACATGGAGGCTGTTCATCCCTCTGTCGACTTTTTCTGAAAGGCTGCTAAGCTGCAAAAGCATGCAGGGAGGCTGGTGGGAACCTTTACTTTCAGCATCTCCATGAATCAAACCCACATGGACACACTTACAACTGTGGTGCCTGTGCACCAGTGGTACTGGAGTCCTGCTGTTTTCATGGGAGCTGAGAGGAACTGCAATATTTTGGGGCAGGAGCGGCTTCAGATGTGCCTCTCTCCAAGCCCATGAGTCCTGTGTCCTAGCACGTCTCCACCTCTTCCTCTGTCTCAGCCAGGAGGTGACCTTTGCTGAGAATCTCTGGGCATTCAGCAATACGCACTGAGCTTAAGCTCAAGCTTGTGCACATTCTCCCTATCCAGGAAGAAGTCTAACATGGAAGTGGTGGTTGTTTTCCCGCGTGACGGAGAACCTGCCATAGCCCTGTTTACCAGTTCTCATTTTTAATTACCTTTCCAGCAGCAAAGAGTACATGCTGCCCGAGGTCACTCCAGCCTATCGTCCCCAGGGAAGCATGTGAAACATGAAGGACTCAAGCCTTCTGGCAAGCGAAAAACATCCAGGCCATCCATAAGTAATGGCTGTTCATTACAAATTTCAGCATGTCGATGCCTAAGACCTCATGCCACAGAGGTCCACGAACAGCCAGCAAGCATGATAGACAGAGAGAACCTGGCTGGAATTCAATTTTTACAGGTTAAGTAAGGTGGGAAATATGAAGTTAAAGGTACTGCAAGTTTTCTAGTGGCTCTTTGTGTATTTCTTAAAAATACAATTAGAAAAAAAAAAAAGAAAAAAAAAGTGGAACAGAAGAAACAAAAACTCAGAGCTCTGTGTTAATCACAAATATTTACCAGCAGCAAGAGAAATCTCCATGCTGATCACACTAGCAGTGGCCATCACATTATCGTAGCAAAACATTGGAATTATTATTACTACTACTTTATTTAATTATGTTATTACTGCAGATGCAGAGGGAAATCTTAATACTCTACTGCCCAAAAAGAAGAAATTGGTTTTGTGACAAGATCACACGCATTCTGCTGTGTAAGGAGAATACTGGAGATTATAAAAAGAGGGCAGGTGGGTGGGAAGGCAAAGAGGAGGAAGAAGGTGGAACTAAATTAGAATGAGGTTATAATGTATTAATTAATGTCGGAAAATAGTTTTGGAGCTATAATACCTTCTCTTATTAGAAGTCCTCAGTATTACTATTTCATCCAGCCTCACACAGTCCTGCTGATAGGGAAAATGGCTAGCAAATTAAAAAAAAGGCAAAGGCAAAGAAACCCCACCCAACACTAGATGCAAGCATAGGGAAAACAACAGGAAATGTCTTTGGAGTCATGCACAGCAATAAAGGAGCTGGAAGGAAAGCAGACATGGCATCACATGAACACTGAGGCATCTAATCTACTGAGCCATGTTTCATTACCCTGCTATGAGTGTGCTCCATAAACCCAACACTTTTGTAGGCATGTGAATGCATCACATGAGAAATGAAACAGTACATTTAGTAAAACTACACACACTCCCACAGAATTGGGAATATAAGAAAAAGAAACTGAGATGACCCCATATGAAACCTGTTCTTCCCATTCTAATAAACTCTGAGCATATATGTTTCTAGCACTTGCAGGCTGGCCGGACGCAAGAGCTGTGCACACACGTGTGCACGTAGGCATCAGCCAGTCAATACAAAGGACACTGCACGCCGGCAAGAAATGATGCAGTATTTCCAACTGGTCAGTAAATTCAGTAAAGTTGCTGTGGCAGTCAGTGGCTCCCCAAAGCCTGATGGCTGTGCAAACACGCTCACCTGGGCACTGGCCCCATGCAACGGAGGTTTGGAAAGGCAGAATATGACTGTGTATCGTGAGGGGCTTTGCCGAGTGCCCTCCATGCAGACAGCAGGAGCCGCTCACCCTATGCTACTGTTTCAAGAAGCTCTGCACAGTTGGTACCTTCTGTCCCTAGGGTTGTTGAGAAAGGAAGACACAAAACAAAACAAAAATCCCACAATTTGGCCCTGAACAGCAATGTATTAAAAAAATAAATAGATTATTTTGACAGGAGTCCCATAACCCAACTATAGATAAAAGGCTTGATTCTGTTACACAAGGGTGAACTAGAGTAACGCTTTCAGCATCCATGGAGTAACAAGAGTGTTAAGCTCACAAACGTGAATGCAGGATGCAACCCTGACTCCACAGTAGTTTAATCAAAGGGAGAAGAAAGGAGGGAAAAAAGAAAAACACAACAAAGAAGCAGCTGTGTCCACACTTTGAAGATGTTACGTGAAAATCAAAGAAAATTCATGAGACAAAGTTATACTGTAGACAGAGAGGGTCGACTGACGTGTTATAATACCCCCTGCATCAAAATGCCTCCTGTGCACTTCAGAAGAGTAGTTTGCCTGAAATACCCTTAGCTTTCTATACTAGGAAGAAAATCACCCCATTGCGCAGATCTCTACCAGGGATGGACCAGATGCCAGGATCTGAAACACCCCTCCTTCAAGCACCACCCCATGCTGAAGAGCTGCATCCTGTCTGGTGAGCAGGTGCCTCCATTCCTTGCCACCTCTTTGAGCTGGTGGCTGGACTGGTGCTCAATACACCTGGCATAGCAAGGCAGGCAAAAATACAGCACAAACAAGGACACCAGCCATACAGAGAAATCAAACACAGATAAAGAAAGGCCAAAAATAACAGTTGACCTGAAAGTGATGTTTTCTCCTGTTAAATGAAGGATGGGAGATACCTGTCACAACTGCTCTTGCTGCCCACAGCACCCATCCTTACCAGAGGGCCCTGTTGAGTTCATAACATGTAACATCACTGGAGGATTGAAGTCAGACCTCAACTGTTGTCTTCCCCAGCAGTTCAATAAACAACTGAATTTTACCCATACCAAGTTCCCTAACAGTAGGTCAGGCCACCTGTAACCAGCACAGAGTGGTTCCTTTTACATGAGGCCACATTATTATTACACCGATGACTGAACTGGTTGGGTGGCATGAAGTGCCACAAACTTCTGCTCATTCCTCAGAAAAGACCCACAAACCCGACACAAACAGTTGCTTCTTCCTTAAAACAAATCTGATCTGAGCTTTTCATCTCCTCTACCCATTGCCGAAACAGAGCAGACTGGAGACTGCTGAGCTGCTCAACACCCAGCATAAAACAAACGCTTTCCCTCAAACTTTTAAAACAACCTTCACTTATCCTCAGAGCTGCCCTTCCCCCTTGCTTGTGCTCTTTGGGTCCCCCAGCTGGCTGGCAGAGCTTGTCCTTTGCCTTTCCTGCCTTAAGACATACCACCCTTGGAAAAACCTGCAGATGAGTCCTCAGTCATGTCCCCTCTCCAGGGCGGAAACCAGTCAAGAGACTAACGATATCACCACCCATTGCTATGAAATTACTTGTATATTTTCTAGGAAGCTTTAAATGAATGTAGTCAAAACCCTTTAAAAAGATCTTACTTTAAAAGCCTGCACACTTCCTGGCTTTAAAGGGACACAAAGCATTGCAGAAGACATCTGCAAAACATTTTTGGCCTTCTCCCATGCAGAACTACCCTTAATGCCTTGAAGTTTGCATTAGCTTTGAAGTAACATCTGCCTTTCAGAGGTCTTCTCTACGCGAGCTGCACAGCTGCCTGATGCCAGCTGGTTTGCTGCTTCGTGCTCCAGCAGTTACCAGCTTTCCCACACCCTCTTGGGAGGCCCTGGCAACACCCAGGATACAATCTCGTCCTGGCAGTTGTAGAGAGTGGCTATTATTTTGCAAACGGAGCTGTAGGATTCAACCCTCTGCTTATTCGGCCAACTCTCCCATTCACAGCTTTGTTGAGCTTATTGATTTCATTGTATTCATTGACTAAAGCTGACATTTCCTTATCAAAATGGACTAAACACCTGCTTTATTTCAGCCCACATATAACTCCCAAGAAATAACACAGTGGCCCAGAAGAATCAAAAGTATCTTAGTCATCAACTGCTCTGTTTTTGCTATACCTCACACTTCAGAATCACTTAGGACCACGCTTTCATCATCCAAGGTCTGGGTTGGTTTTGGTGGTTTTTTTTTGTTTTGTTTTTTTAATAAATTATATATGTTGAAATGTTTGGCATACCAAACTAGAATAAAAATGAAAAAAAAAAAATCCTGACATGAAAAAATTAAGCAACGTGACTCATGACAGACACCAGACGTAGTAGCCCTGTCACTCTGGTTTTGCACTGGGGGTAAATGCACTGACAGCTGTAGAGACTCTTATTATCCATATTTATGTCAGCAATATCCAGACTGAATGGAGCATATGCAGTTTTTGAGCAAACATTTGTCGCAAACTCCTCTCAGCTGCCTTTAACTGGATCCTGAGTTAAGTGTTGTCAGACACGGTGCACAGGAAGCTCACTCTTCTGAAGGTATGCTAACACTCAAGCAGGATTACAAGCTTCTAAATAACTTAGAGGTGCACTTGGTATGGACTCATTCCTATCTCTCAAAATGCTTGGGAAACCCTCTCCCCCTGCATGACAGTTTATGGGATCAAAACCTCCCTTTGCAAACACTAACACACCTAAGTAAATTTACTTTCAGGACTAGCTCTAATAAAACCAATAATGCACTCAAATTCCCAGCAGTGCTCTCATTTGCAGGATCAGAAGCCTTTTAGTTTTATAATGGAGGGGGAAGGAGATCAAGAACAGTGATTTCCCTGGAGCTGCTTACCTTAGCACCAGACGTGGAATTTAACACTGCAACAGAGAAAAACTAGTACAAGACACAAGGTCAAAAGCTGACCGTCACTGCTTGTCTGTCACTTGCTGAAATCACCAGGCACCCAAGCATGCAAGGGCTGAACGTTCCTGCTGAGAAGCAATCATGCATGAGGAGAAGACAACTTGTATTTTTCCACCTTTTGTCCAGATGATCAACCAGGACCTGAAGGAGGGTGTCCAAAGCACGGTCAACACCAGTAACAGAAACGTAACATGCAAACCTTACTCTTAGTCTGTAGATCCCTGTCATTAACTCAGAGTGCTGAGGGTTAACAGTCTCACCACCAGCACATATGACATCCAGTGCAGCGGAACATAGAGCAACATCTAATTTTTCAGAAACATGTAAGTTTTGAGGCCTCTGCTGGCCACAGCATAACAACAATGAACCAGTGTCAACCCAGTCCATCCAATCTACCCCAACTGGAGCATTTCTGAGTTAAGCAAGACAAGTGGTGGGAAAGAACTTTGCTACCTATCATCTCTGTGAAGCAACATTTCCAGAAAGACCTACTTTATCTGACCCCCCAAAAGAGCTTTTTATTTTTGCAGTAGCTGAATATCACAGGAGAATCAACAAGTAATAAAACAGCGCATGCCAGATCCTCAACTGGTGGACGTTAGCTGTCAGGGGAGGTGGTCTGATTTACATCAGGAATGTCTAGTGCAGTATGCTGAGGCAATTCAGACTATGCTCTTCCACAAGTAAATGGGCATCATTTACAAAAATGAATAAAGGTTAAATTTAAAATAAACAGAACTGAATGCCATCAGGGTTTTTTATACCTCTTTACTTGCAAACAAGGAACCAAAATGTATTCCAATGTCCAAGTCATTCTAGCCAGCATCTGCTAATCAGGAACCCTCCAACAAATTGGCAATGCTGTTTTGCTCATAGAAAAGAGGATGCATGAATGTGCTTTGCTTTCCCTTACTATCAGCTTTCTGCTGCTGCATCCAGCAATGGCAGGAAAAAAGTAATACAAATCCACAGCACCGCTTCACTAGCAAGCTCTTGGCAAAAGTCATCAGAGCTGCTTGAGCTACTAACCAACTTGCCATCTGTCCAAGCAGCAGGACCTGTGAAACTACGCAGAGATAAGGTGGTAGTAAACGTTTTCAAATGCATACCTGAATTGTCAAAGTTTGGATAACCAACTATTTTTTTCACTTTCATCCCACTCCTGTTAGTGAATTGGACCCTTGCACTTCGGTAGAACCCCCATGGATATCCCTGTAAATCCTCCAAGGCAGGGCCATGTCTGTACCCAGTGTGGAGTACCTGGAAAATTTCCCTTTGCATGAACATCATAGGAAATCTGAAAATCTGAAATTTATAGATTGAATAAGCATCAAAGGTCCACACAGATGTCAGAGGCCACATAACAGGAACACTCTCCCGTCCTGAAGCCCTGGCACAGGAAACCTAACCCCCGCTGCTAGCGGTGGTGGTCCCTGAGGTGGTGGGGACTAACAATACAGGCTAGAAGAAATGCAAAAAATTATACATGGCTCCTAAATCACTTACTCTACTTGAAATCCCATCTTGTGATCCAACATCACTTTTTTAAAAGTCAAACCATCTAGGATCTAAACAAGTTACTTCTTCTGTGCCTACAGGCAGTTTGTGCCAAGGACAGGGAAGCAGCATGTGGCAGACATAGCAGTGATGTGGTGGCTACAGCAGCCCCACACTGTATATGCAGACAGGCAATTCAGCGGGTGCTTTCTCTCCACTGCATGGCATATGCATGTTCTACAAACGGCTCACAGACCCACTTTCTTTTTTTCCTTTGAAGTTTATCTATTTCACCTTCAGAGCTTGCAGCTAATGAGTAATGCCCCTCCATCATTTTTATGGAGGCACTCTCCTGTGGGCCATTAAAATCACCCAGTGGCAGTCTCTCAACAGCTTCCAGTCAGGTCTGAAACCACCACAGATGTCTGAAAATGTGAGACTTGATTCCAGACTCATTCACACTGGATTTACTTTACTTTAATCAAAGTTACTGACTTTGATGAAGTGTTGCTCCAGATTCACATGGATCACCAAGTAAGGCTGGCTCTGTGTGGCTTTTCACACAGTGATTCACGCCAAGTGAATCCATTTAACTATGAAAACATCTATTTTAAATGACTAAGTTCCATGACAAATTAAAAGCTGTTCATCTTAACACATCCAAGCTGAAAAATCGTCAACTGTCTTAGCCATAACAGAAGAAGCCTCTTTCTAAGAACCACACTTTCTTTAGCACTGAAATAGCAGAAGACTAGGAAAAAGCCTCACCAGTGACAGACTGTCTCCATTATGAAGTATTATACATGAGAGGGACTGAAATTAAGGACTTTTCCCTGGAAAGTCTTGGACTCTTTATGACAGGCCATAAGCAATGTCGCTCATCTTCTGCAGCTGCAGTGTCCCCTCAGAATTAAGGTGCTGCCGAGGAAGGAATTCAGCAGGTTGGACTTCAAAGGTCAGATGATCAGCTGGCATAAATCAGTACAGCTCTGCTGACTTTCATAGAAGTGCAGGGATTTGCGCCAGGTGAAGATCTTGCTGGAAGAGATGTTTTTATGCATTGCAAAGAAAGGTGCCCAGGGAGCAGATGGTCAGCTGGCTAAAAGCAAATTTGCTCCACTGAAGTCACTGCCAGATGTCTCGGAGGTTGATGGCGTAACTGAGAGTGACTGACGTGGATGTGCATTCAGAAATGAGTTTTGTTTGTGACCACCTATTGCTGAGTGGCAGTTTGTAATTTACTTCCTCCACCAAGCTTTTGGGGATGGTAGAAGAACAGCACCAGAGTGGTAAATAAACACATATGCAAGCTTATCTGACTGGTATGCTTGAGGAGAGAGCAAATGTACTGAAAGAAGGAGAAGAAAACTGCGTTCACCCAAGCTTGCTGAAGGGAGCAGCCCTCAGTTTTTGCAGGCTCCCTTCAGCTTGCCTGTCCCAGTACCCAGCCACCATATGGTGCTCCCAACAGCAACAGGAGTTCGTCCCAGTCCCTAGGTCACCCTCTCCTCACCAGCATCTGGTAACAAGGAGGCAAAACCAGAGGATACCTATTTGACCTCCCATATTGTTTTACAGCCCCAAAAGAAATTCAAACTGGTACCTTCATTTCCAGAAGACATGATCTTTCTTGTTAAAGAATCTTGCTTTAAATTATCACTATAAAGTAGGGGTGTTTGGCTGGGAATTTTGTGCAGCCAGTTAACAGAACCTGATATTTTAATAGTGGGTGGCTCAGGACTTTCCAAAAACCAGCGCTTTGAACACATCAAACTAAGCACCCAGAATTTAAAGCACTTAATGTATCAGCCACTTTAAAATGCTGGTCCTTGATTATGAAGGAGTACAGCTGTACGAGAAGAGACACAAGCTCCTCATGGGAATGATTTGATCTTCAGATTAAAAAGGCAAGAGCCCAGCCATATTTACTTACTTGGCTTTTAAACAAATATAAAAAAAAAATAGAGGCTGTGGCTAGCAGCAGCAAGGAACAAACTTCTCATTAGTGGGCTGTGCCAGATTCTTTATCTAAAAATAGTCTGTTCAGCAGCTTTTGAAAAAACACCATGATGTTTAATTGAGATGCCACAGTATATGCAAAAGAACAAACACTAATATTACATCTCTCTTCTGCAATAGTTGTATTTCACTTGCTAATTGCTGAATCTGATCTAGGTCTAAAAACACTGCAGTATTAGAGCTAATCGTCCAAGTTGAGTGCAAAATGTGAGGACGTGAAGGGGTTTCTGCCCTCCCCCTCTTTTCTGGGAATGTCTCAATAAAAAACAGAATCAGCATCAGTTAATATTAATTTACACAATTAAAGAGGGAATCGGGTAACAGGCACAGAAGATGACCAAAACAAGAACCTTAACAAGAGTGTATGGCAAAGCTTTAGTAAATCTAGGTCTTTACCAATAAAACCCAAATAAACTAACCTCCCATTTTCCTTCTGAGTGCTACTCCAGTGGAGATAACACAGATCTTCCCCAACTCTTAGAGGTGAAAATTGCTGCAGGAGCTGGTTATTTTTGTGTTAGACTCATTTGTAAATGATGACTTCATTTGTGGGCACTGAGTTAGCACAGAGGTTGATGTTGTAAAGTAAATGAAAATGTTCTTTAACTGCATCTTTCTGAAGGCATCAATACTTTGCAACATCAATGTCTCTCATTCAAGAAAAACTGCAGGTCATGTTTCAGCTGAGCAGTCCTTCACTGACATTTCCCAGCTGAAGGCTCTAATGGACAGAAAGTGGAGGGAATTTTCATATATTTGTTGTTGGAGTGAGCTTTTGTATAGAGGACTTCAAGATGTCACATAAATATTGCAGGCTCTTATTGATTTGTAGAATAGGAACTATCCAGGCAAAGAGCAAGGAAAGTCCCTTTACACCAATAAAGCCTGGTATTGCTTCTCAGCTGGATTAAAGTGGAGTCACTTAAAAGAAGAGAAGCGATTTCATTCTTTATGACCTTACTGCTAAAAACAGCTTAAGGAAATTATCTATTTTGTTGTGCATCTGCACCAGCCTGATTCTCTAGCAAATATACCTGTCAACGTGCATTCAGTATTACTCTGTACACCACAGTTAGTGGTGTGTCTGCCAGGCACCTCTTTGTTGCTCTGAAGAGAGGCACTGGCTAACGCACCCTGTTAGAGTTAAGAGATTCTCCATGCTCATTTCTGGTACAACAGCCATTTCCTAAACTTTATTTTTCTCACTAGCCCAGTGACTTCCTAACTAACAGTCTTCCATGGGCGCTTACTATTTTCTGTCAGGTTGGGCTAGCAAACAAGAGACATAATTAGTCGATAGGCTACCAGCTTTACTGGAGAAATTTCCTGAAAGAATCACTCTCCTTTATTCCTGGCCCATGAGGTTTCCCATAAGAAACAGCAGTATGGCCTGGTACAAGCATACTTCAGCTGTCGCAGCATTTCCCAGCTCTGCTAATTGAATTAATCTCCTGCTACGAACATCTAAAACAGCTTCACCAGAGCATTTGCATTCTCAATAAAACCTGCAGCATCTTCAGATGTCTGGAGCTTATGTGATTTCATAGGCTTCCCTCGGGTGCCTTGGATTTTCATGCTTTATCATGAATAGGGAAAAATCTATTTTCTTTTTGTCACAGCCATCCCTGTGGTTAGAATTTACAAGAAGGGGATGAGAGGAGATGGGGGAAGGGGATATATGAGTGTACTAAATACTTGAGAAACATCCCCAATACATTTGTGCTATTACTGAGCTCCAGGAATGTCATCTGTGTAAATGTTTTTATAACACTCCTAAAGAAACCCAATTCATCATTTTCTGCAGCAATACAGCTGCACTAAAACTATGCCGCTATATACCATACCAGGTGAAGCACAGCCTACAGGAGAGCAGATAGGAACATACCAAAGGCAAGGACGTGTAACATCCCACAAGAAGAAAGCACTTCATAAACACGTGTACAAGTGCTTTGCCAAGTGCAAAAGAACGACTGAAATGAGGTTTAAAATGCCACGATGATTTCTGGCACAGCACCGAGCTGGCACGTCTCCCAATTCTGTTCAATCTGGTTCTTTATTAGGCTGTGGATATATTGTAATTAGCGATTATACAAGATACTATCTGGTTAAATCCCTCAGCCCCTGTTTTGTGTTTGCTACATCTTGATGTTTCTTCTGCCCAAATGAACATTCTTTCAGAGGGCACCTGAATAGCGCTGACAACCAGCTGATGGCTCAGAGACCTGGGATCAAGTCTCTGCACCATCCCTGATCTCCTACATGTGCTCAGACTACCCTCGCTCAGTTGCCTCCACTGAGGAGGAGTTAACAGCCCTGCAGCACCAGCCTCAACTTTGGTGGGGAGGACCAGTGAAGTACAATTAAACATCAACTTTGCTAGCCAAATTGGATGGAAAGATAAAAAGAAAACAATTCTTTTTACCATGGAGAAAGATTTTACTGTGGAAATACTAATGGAAATTTGAAGAGCTCTAGAAAGTATCACCATCCATAGAAAGGGATAGTTGGAGGCTAAAATCATGCTCTAGAAGTTGTGCAATTTTTCAAAAAATCTCTAGGATCGAGGTGTGCTAAAACAAATTTTTTGGAATAATATAGAGCCTTGTATATCAGCCACTCCACTGTTTACTGAAATACACTATAACCTTCCCCACCAGGTAATCTACTAATCTACATTGTAAGATTTACCAGTCAGGTAAAGTCTGAGAGGACAAACCTTCAAACCATGTTGCTGACCCCCTCTAGCTGCTGGTACCTAAAATACAGCACTCAGCTCGGTACAGGGGTTTTGCTCTGGTTTTCCTTGCAAGGAAGAGATGCCAATGCCTGAGCTTGAACACTTGCAAAAATAAATTAAAGGCAAAGAAATATAAAAAAAATCAGAATAAAACTACCAAACTAATGCCTACCTACATGGGCAAGTTGTAGATCAAATACATTTTTAGGACACTGGCAGAATTTTAGGGTCAGAGTATAACTTTTTGCAATTTAGGTGGCATGTGCTTCAGCAACTATTAAAGTGGAGAGATGGGCATGCACTTTCTGGAAGTCAACCATTTTGGGGCATACCACGTTTATTAAAAAACACACCTCATTGCAAATTCTACTTGTTAACATTTTTTCGGTGTGCTGGTGAGAGGAAGACAAGACAGTAACAGACAATGGGCAAGGCTTCTGGATAACTACTGATGCAGAGGACTTGCCCCTGGTATCTTTTCAATGTTTCAATACAGTTGACATCTAATGAACTTACACATGACTTTCACGGGTGGCACTCCAAAAATGCCTTTCAGTCTCATTCACCTCATATACCTCATTTAAATACAAACATTCCAGAAGAATTATAATTACAATATTGCAGTAAAGTGTTTTCAAAAATAGCCAGATTTACTATTCTGTTCTGAGGACACGTGCAAAGAAATGAGCTAACTATATACCAGCCCATCTGAACGCTGACTATGGAGTTTATTCATCCCGGTTGCAAAAATCATAAATAGAACAGGAAGGTGAATCAGAGGGTACAGTTTTACAGCTATAATTTTGCTTCCCTCTTCAGATCAGATGGCTGAGCTGAAAGAATTAAAGCCCACCAGACATCACACCGCGTGTGTATGCTCAAAATGCTCAGCAAGGATAATGCTCAATACATGGCGAACCAAATATTTAAAGGAAGATTTTGTAGGCTACTGTTTCTTGTGCATATAACCACGCTAAGGAGCAGGTTTGAAGAACAAGTCTTAGTTTAAAGAATTCCTGATTTAAGTGCTTAACTGTATAGCTTTAAAATTTTATCTTCCTAGAGTTGCTTTTAACTAGCTGGGGCATTTGAACTTTACAGCTCCAGGTTCGCTTTCACCTGAATTTGCAAAAATTTGCTGAGAGTATGAGAAAGAATCACTAGTTTTGCTCTGTCTGTGATTCACTCAAAAAACGGCACACAGCAAAATCAGATTCACCGGTAGGCTGCGATTGCCAGTTACTTGACAGGTGGGTTTATTACCAGACATGGCAATTTACAGACACAATCTGACATTTTGAAATGCCTGTTCTCATACGGCTGTAAATTTCTCACTGCAACTTACATTACATTTAGGAAACAATTCAGAAAGGTCTAAAATCAACCTGACTCCAGCTGCTTCAATGTCCCTTAAATCAAGACTATTCCACGTTAAGCAAAGAGCCAATGAATCTGAAGAGTTGGTATTTTGATAAGGAGCTGTTTCTCGTAAGCACCACAGAAAGGCTCAAGAGAAGCAGGTTGCAGGCCTTCCTTCCAGCTCTCAGTTCCTTCAGCTCTCTGCCTGGAAACCAAATGCAAATCTCAGTCACTCTGAAAGTACCAAGGGTGAAATCTCAACATCAGCGCTAACAGCCCCACTAACTGCAGCAGAGCAGAATTTCACACCAAGCAACATGAGCAGAGTACAAATATAAAGAAGGGGTAGGGAAGTCCTCCCTCCCTCTATCAACACTTGGATCTTGGGATAAAGCATCAGTAACAAACAGCTGCCACTCCCCCAGCTCTCATAAAAGCACAGGAACCTCCTTACTTGGCATAATCCTGCATCACAGAAAGACTAGTCCCTGATCTGGAAGTGCTGCTGCACTGACATAGTGCTTAAGGATTGACTCAGCTCAAGGATTTCTGAAATCTGTTAAGTGACATTAACCACCCGTGCCAATGCGTAAGGTTGTAGTCTTGGTCTTTGTGAAATCTATGACAAACTCTTGCAGAGTTGAGTGGGGAAATAAGAAGTCTTTCTGGTGCAGACTGCCAAGCTGCTGGTAGTCCACAGAAAGGGGGATAATAACCAGATGTCTTGGTGGAAGAAGCTAAGTTATACCACTGCCTGGGGGTGAAAAAAGGCTAGGGATTCATGACTCAGTCTTCACCTTCTATGGCGTTATTCAGTCACTTTATTATATGAAATATTATTTGCATTATATTTGTAGTTTACTACGTGACCTGGTTTGAGGAACGCAGGATTTATTTCTCTTTCAGTAATTTTAATTTTCAGTAAGGTCTCTTCTAATGCTAGGAAAACTGCAATTTTAGAAGACTCTAGTATCTGAATTTGTGAAAATATTTACTTTATAGCCAGCTATGCGGGTTTCAAGGTCTCAGGATTTTCAAGCTAGCCAGGTGCAGGGATGAGGAGAAGCAAGACCCGGGCACTTGGCCCAAACTGGCCAACAGGATTATTTCGTACCATGAACGTCACATTCAATGTAAATTAGAAAGTTTGCTGAGGAATTTTCCTCTTCCATGATGGCTGCAATCTGGAGAACTTCTTGCCCCAGTGCCAGACCCCTGAAGCCTCCTCTTCCTCCCGAAGCCGTAGCACTCGCAGTGTCCGACATCAGCTGTTCACTGCTGGGAGTGCACAGCTCCCTACTGATAGAATTGCCTGAGTATAATCCTGGTATATCTTATATTGGTATTGGGATCAATATTGGTTCTTTAGTATTACTAATGTTAATTATTTAGTATTATTCTATTAAATCTGTTTCTATTTCAACCCTCGGGTTTCCTTGTTTTTTCCCCAGTTCCCCTTCCCGCATGGGGAGAGGTCATCGGGTGATAGAATAATTGTCAAAACGACAATAAATTGTTGTGTGTTCTTCAAACCATAACACTACTGTACTAATAATATCCTATTGCATTCAGCTCCATTGTCTGGTAATTGCCTACAAAGGACTTCCAGGAATTGGTGCAAGAAGCGGTAAGCTAAGACTACTTAATTTCATCGTTTTGGATCACTAGATTATGTTGCCTTGTCCTCTCTGGAGCAAGGACAGTGGACGACTCTGTGTTGCCCTGCACTTGTGCTCTGAAACCGCATCCTTTAGCTGGGGCAGTGGTAAGACTCAGGTCTTCATTTGCACAGTGCTCAACGAAATGAGGGCCTGATGCTTGGGACGGTTTGTGGAGCACAAAGTGCCACAGTTACTATCTAGTGGGTGTATTTCATTAGGAGTTTTATGAGAGTCAGCATCACTTACCTCATTTGGCATAAGGAAGTAAAGCACTAAACATAAAAGGAACATCTACTGCACTCATCACTTGCCTTGGCTCACTGCAAGGCACCTCCTGGCTGTCTCTGGGAAAGGGGGAGGCAAGGGAGCTCCCCAGGCTTGAGGAGAGGCTGAAGGACTCCTCTGAGCTTTGGGCAATCTTAGACCTGCAGTTCTGACTCTATTGCAGGCTCCTGTCAAGCTGGAGGTGATCATTAAATATCTCTGTATCTCTGTTTTCCCTCTATAAAACCACAAGAGCATTTCCCTCCTCCCATGCACTTTCTGCCTCACCTACTTTACGACTCCAGTTCCTCAGAAAAGGGCACCCCTTTCTGCAGCATTTGTAGCACCACTGAATCCAAATTGTGACTGGTCCCCTAGGTGATACTTTAAAACAAATACCAATAGAAATCTTTCATAAACAGTTGACTGATGCCCCCCCTCCAGGTACCAGGAACATGCTGCAGCCATCCCCCAGAGCCCCCCCAGACTTCCCCAGCATATCCAGACAAGATGAAGCAGAAAGCAACAATTGTTATTTCAAGGTAAAAGCTAAGATGCTAAAATTTGCCTTCCTGACAAACGAAGAGGAGATACATTTGCAAATTTTTATAAAAGAACATGTATGAAGATCTGCAATGCAAAATTCCCATGTGCAAAGTCCCAGGACTGCAAATTATAAAGAACTTCCTTCTTTTCTTTTTTTTTTTCCCCTTCATGTTAAAAAGCATTTGAACACAAGTCCTTTGCAACTGAGGTCAGTGTGTAAAACACTGCTTTCTGCCGCAGACCCAAGAGTACCCTGCAAGAGGATCCTAGAAATAAATATGCCTCTGCAAAACTCTCCAGCTTTGATAAAATAACATTTTGACTGAATTGTTATTTTACCCACAGTGTTCTCACTAACTCTGTTCCAGCTACAATTAAGTTAAAAAACATTACATCTCCAAACCTTTCTCGTGTTCTGTAACTGTCATAAAGAATTTAAAAAAAAAAAAACAGCCTTTTTTGTTCAATTCTTTTGTAAAATACTAAAGTGAGAATGCAGATTTAATATAGTACAGTTAGAAGCAATTTCATTAAAGTATTTATGATTATGAAGGGCATAATATGAAAACGATCCATCTCTCCTTTTAATATCTTTATCAATGATCTGGATGAGGGGATCGAGTGCATCCTCACTCAGTTTGCAGATGACACCAAGTTGGGTGGGAGTCTTGATCTGCTTGAGGGTAGGATGGCCCTACAGAGGGATCTGGACAGGTTGGATCAGTGGGCTGAGGACAATGGTATGAGGTTCAACAAGGCCAAGTGCCGGGTCCTGCACTTGCGTCACAACAACCCCATGCAGCGCTACAGGCTTGGGGAAGAGTGGCTGGAAAGCTGCCCAGCAGAAAAGGACGTGGGGGTGTTGGTCAACAGCTGGCTGAGTATGAGCCAGCAGTGTGCCCAGGTGGCCAAGCCAGCTTGCAGCATCCTGGCTTGTATCAGAAAAAGCGTCGCCAGCAGGACTAGGGAAGTGATTGTCCCCCTGTACTCGGCACTGGTGAGGCCGCACCTCAAATACTGTGTTCAGTTTCAGTCCCCTCACTACAAGAAAGACAATGAGGATCTGGGGTGTGTCCAAAGAAGGGCAATGAAGCTGGTGAAGGGTCTAGAGCACAAATCTTATGAGGAGCGGCTGAGTGAACTGGGGTTGTTTAGCCTGGAGAAAAGGACACTGAGGCTTATTGCTCTCTGCAACTACCTGAAAGGAGGTGGTAGCGAGGCGGGGGTTGGTCTCTTCTCCCAAGTAATAGGCAATAGGACAAGAGGAAATGGCCTCAAGATGTGCCAGGTTTAGATTCGATATTAGGAAAAATTTCTTCACTGAAAGGGTTGTCAATCATTGTAACAGGCTTCCCAGGGAAGTGGTTGAATCGCCATCCCTGGAGGTATTTAAAAGATGTGTAGATGTGGTGTTTGGAGATACGGTTTAGTGGTGGACTTGGCAGTGCTAGCTTAATAGTTGGACTTGATGATCTTAAAAGTCTTTTCCAACCTAAACAATTCTATGATTCTATAATACGAGAACAGGAGTTCAAGTAATGAAATTACCAGCATGCCAGTGTCAATCAAATGAACATGCTACTTTACACGTCACATGGGCACCTTATGGAATTTCCTATTGTAAGGTATCGAAATGTCAGATGAGGCTGAATTGAAATGCAATCAGACAGCACAGTTATGAATGGTATGAACATTGCACAAGTATGGAGATGCCATTGCTGAAGTGATACTCATGATGTTTTTTCCTGACACGAAGGTAGAAGATAGACTTGCACCCCTCATCCATTCCTACAGCAGAAGGTCCATCATGTCATAATTAGAAAATTGCCCAAGCCTAAGGTGACATTATTTCATGCATGCACAATTTCCCTGTTTATCATTTCTGAGACGCAAAACTGGTCTTGGCTGGCCTGATTCCAGAGTTCCTATCTTCAAATGCTAATTACACTAGATATTACTGATAGCACTACTGCTACTCCATACAGCAAACTGCATGCCACTGTGAAATGAGTAATGAATGTGCAATCAAATCTGGAAGAGAGGGTGTTTTGCAAGCCTTTAAACCTCAATGTATTCCACAAACATAGAAGCAAATTCACAATCAGAAATGCAAGGCATAACCTAAGGCACCGTTCCCTCAACTTTTACATGAAAGTAGATGCTCTCATTGCCTAGGTACACCTTTGGGGCCTCAGATGAGGAAGGTGAGGCCAGGCTGACATCTGGACAATGGATACTGAAGAAGTGGTTGCACTCCCACTGTTTTACAGTGCAGGTCACAGGCAGAAGCCGGACACAGCAGAAAATGGCATGCTGCTTCAATGATTAATGCACCTGACTTAGCCAGTATGGAATGAGTGTTTCTAAATTGTTTTTTAAATTCTTGGAGTACTTTGCTTTCCCTGAAATGCAGAAATGAGAAAAGATCTAGTTGATTTCCTCTTGTACATTTGATTCCAAAGGATGTAATTTACTTCCTTCCGAAACAGCTATGAGGAGTGTTCAAGAGGCTTAAAACTTCAGGACAGAAGACACAACACCATCTGGTATGTGAAATGAGGGACGGCAGCCCCTCCAGATGGCAGCTGCAATGAAATGAAGAATCATCATGGTTGCTACACAGCTCTTTACATTTCCTTCTCTACTGCTGATTGTGAAGAACCCCCCTGAAGACAAAGTGGCAAGCTCTGATGAAAGTTTTCATCATTCCCTCTAAAACAGGGCATGCATTTCATTACGGGGTGGGGAGCTTTATGGTATACATTAACTACAAGACTCACAANATTGTGAAGAACCCCCCTGAAGACAAAGTGACAAGCTCTGATGAAAATTTTCATCATTCCGTCTAAAACAGGGCATGCATTTCATTATGGGGTGGGGAGCTTTATGGACAAACACATACAAGAAAACAGAGGGGGAGCTCTGAAAATGAGAATCCCCCCAGTTTGCTCAGTATCTGATAGAAACCAGGAGAACAAATGCAACTAGATCAGGTGAAAAACATGATCACACCCCCACAAAGCTTTCTTCATTCCTTTAAACTAATNCAGCTCAGCTTCCATACCATATTAGATTTTTTTACGAATCTGCACTCTGGAAAAAGAACATAATGAATTCCTGCAGTATCCAAGCCAATGGGCTTACCTTTCACAGGGGGAAAAAAAAATTAATCACAAGCCTAGTATCATGATGTTTGCGTGATAATGCTTTGCTTTCTATGCTTGCCATTTTGCTTTCATTACATCATTTTTTGTTAACACGTATTTATGCACACTAAAGATTACATAAAAGTCATTCGGCAAAGATAACACACAGTAGGATTTGGAAGAGTGAAATCAAATAATCCCATCAGCTTTGCATTTAGTACCCAGCTAGAAAAAGGGACAAGATCTACAACATCCTTTCTTGTTTACCTAGTGTAATTGCTTTTGAGCTTTCTTGAAAGTGGATTTGCTGAGAAACATTGCTTTCTCTCCAGTAAGGTTGGCTTTCATCCCAATACACAAAGTTCTGTGACCAGAGACAACAAGGGAGATAGAATAAGGTAACCTTAAAGGCCAATGCCTCTGCTATTTCTTTCCCTGTACAAAACAAAACGCAAGTTTCTGATCATCTTTATAAGTCACATGACAAACATTTTGTGGAATAAATGCAAGACTGTGGATTACAGGCTCACAAAGCTTATAATTACAGTAAACATTAAAATCGATTGAAGTGTTATCACTGAAAGTAAATGTCAAAATGTAAATTGTCAAAATGTAAAACTTAACAAGCAGCAGACAGCAAATTATTGTGAATAACTCATTTTAAATCTACTTTTCTAAACAACAAAAAAGGAAATATTATCACTGAACATTTTGGAAGAGAGAGAAGTGGGGCTACTGGTGTTTGGAAACATCCAGCTTCCTACTTGCCCTAGCGCCACTGCTGGATCAGAGTGCCATTTGTGGAACACAGTGAAACTAGAACATGTGAGATTTGCTTAGTTTTTTGATGGAAGCAGCTGGGGGAACAAGAATACCAACAGTTCATGTTTCCCCAGAAATCACAAATCCCAATCCAAAGCTCCTAGAAGCCCGCAGGATTCTTTTCACTGACTTCAGCAGGGCCGGACCAAATCCTTATGCATGCTGTGGCTTCTGAGGCTGGAAGTGCTTAAAGCTTACCCTATTCACGTTTACCGATTTGCTCTGCAGGGAGGTGATTTATTTATTGCCTCAAAATTCTTCTTCTGTTGTTTAATACAAGTAGTTTATCATTGTGTTGAGGAGTTCACTGCAGGCAAGAGAGAAGGCAACAATACCTTGCACTGGCTCATGAAACTCCTCCTTCTAATGCAGAGAAAGTGAGCTGGAGGAAGCCTTGTGCTGATGACCTGCAATTAGGCCTCAGAGAGAAGAAAGAAGGACAGGAGAAGAAGAAGAAAAAAAAAAAAAGGAGCTTCTGAACATTTGTGCTCAGGCTGGCACAGAGACTGCCCTCCCCTTTTTATGTGACTGGCCAGTCCCCGCTGGGCTCGTATGGCCAGATTTGGCATTACAAAGCCTCTTTGGCAAGATTCAGCTTCTGGCAATAAATCGTACTGATGTTTGTCAGTGTAACAACTGATGCCCTCTCCACCAGTTTACTGCAGGGATTCCTCTATAGATTACATCCCACATCTACTAGATTATGGGTTTGGCTCAGGTAAAGGTGCTCTCTATCTACATTGTTAAAGCAAGTAAGAAGGT
Source organism: Anarhynchus alexandrinus (assembly GCA_008711295.1). Classification (NCBI taxonomy): domain Eukaryota; kingdom Metazoa; phylum Chordata; class Aves; order Charadriiformes; family Charadriidae; genus Anarhynchus; species Anarhynchus alexandrinus. The sequence continues at coordinate 895,338 of VUYV01000065.1, read as the reverse complement.
CCAGGCTAGTAGCAGTTGAAAACACAGTAAGTGCATTTTAGGGCTCTTCCGTCTGGAGAACAGCCAACTGAAACTGAATCTCATGAGTATTTTCCAATAAAGCCACATCAGAAACCCACATGTAAGCTACATCTGGTTATATTTTCCCAGAGAAATAAACTGCATTTGTTCCTCAGGCTATTGCCCCTCAGGATTGTTTCCAGGGTTTTCAAATTACACGAGTAACTACATTCTTCTAAATCTTTGCATCTTCTTCCTAATTAAAACATCTCTTATACTTATCAAAGCAGAGATATTAGTATTCTGGGCCAGCTACCTTTCATTCCTAACAATTCCCTGCGTACCCAGGGAGAAAGCCAGGGTAAGGAAAGGGGGGGGGGGGGGGGGGGGGAGCAGAGGGAAGACAGAGAGACAGGCTCCATCTCATATATCCAAATCAAATCTGTTTTAGCAGGTCTTTTCTAAGTGCCCCTTATCCTTACTGGCCATCTTACTATTTTACAAAGCTGTCACCATATGCGAGATATTTGGCTTCAGGGAGAAAATGATCAAGATGAAAGAATTACTTACTCCACTCCTACCAACCTCGTGAATCATTCATGTTCCTTACCTGAATCACAGCCAGCTGCAGTATCTGTCACATTCTGGATTTAAGCCATGTACAACGTAACATTTACCAATGATAATTCAAAATATTCCATTAACCCCCCTTCAAATACACACATTGCGTGTTGGCACATAGTACAGGAAAAAACAATTTATTGTACAGTTCAGCATCTTGCTGAAGTGCCATAGTTTTAGCTGAAAGCTATACAGCCTTCTTTACAGGCAAGGAGTGACTTTGTTTATTATTTTTCAAAAGCTGTATCTAAGGATAAGACACCATTTTCCCCTGGACTTGAGTAACAGCAGGTTTTAGATTCTCAAATGAAAACTGCAATAGATGGAAACCAGGAGTAAGGAAGCCTGTACTTATGATCAGACTAGCAGAATAAGCCTTACCAAGGATGCTTATGTACCAATGAACAGCTGTCAGCTATGCAAAATCTCATCTAAAACTAACAAAAGTTGCTGGGAGTGCTGCAACTTCACTTTGCAAACTATGTAAACTCAGTTCAGCAGAATCTGGATGAAGTTTTATGTTGTGTACCAGGAAAACCAGCACTCTGGAGTATGCCGTGCACACCTCAGTGTACCCCTTTAAAAACCAGGTGTATATCCTCAGAAATTCTCCCTCCAAACAAAAATCACTACCCAAAACCAAACAGATATTACTTTGAGGCTAACTAAGATGTTTTATAACTAAGTTGCTTCCACATTTACATGACCCAGCAGGTCAGTTCTGCCCTGAAGCTTTTGTGCTGGTGCCGGACACGTTGCTCCTGCCAACACAGGTCTCACCAAGGCAGAGTGAGGCCAGCACATATTCAGCTACCCAAACTTCTTTTGCAGTAATGGGACTACAGCGAGGATTGGTTCAAAGATGAAATAAAGTGTTCGTTTAAAGCCATTAAAAATAGTTACTTTGCTGTCAGATTATTAATCGTCTGTCATAATATTCTTAGAGGTGATGATAAAAAGTATATTTCTGTGTAGTCAGAACGCCCTTCTGTCAGACACCGCAGTAAATGAAGAGCCAGCAATAGAAACACTGCCACCGCACAGAAACACTGCCACCTCTTGTTGATTACCAGGCAGACAGCTGCCAGGCATACACTCAAAACGTGGCAAACACCAGCTTACCTGTTTTAAACCTTAATGGCAGAGACATTCTCTAACACGGCTTTATCTCACGTTTTGGGTACTGGCACACATTGTTCAGCTAACACAGGATAATTCATTAAGCCACAGTAACCTGCTTTTCAGCTTGAGCTCTGTTGAATTGGACCTTTTTTCTTTCAGGTGCACGATTTTGGTATTTCATAGCTGTAGCACCAGAGACGTCAGCAGTTACTCCCACTACCAGCAACACAAAAGCAGATTTAGTCCTGGGAGACCATGGAAAGATTCAGCGTGAAATGCTACAAAGCCTAACATGTTTCCTTCACGCAGAAGTTGTTGCTAAACCTCCCATAAAAACACAGAGCAAAGCAGCACATCCTGAGCCAGTGCTGGTGCCCCAGTGCCACCAAGCGCTGAGGCCCCGTGCCCAGGCCTGCCTGCCTAAAAACCTTCACCCCCAGGCCCCCACAGCCATGGGCAGGCAGGGGCTGGGAGGCAGCACCCACTGCGACTCTTTGGAGACTGTAAAACACAGGTTTCTAGTGAAAACTCCAGCATCTCATGTACTGAAAATCAATAATTTTTTTCATACTCTTTGTGAGTCAGTTAATAGATTCTTTTCCCCCTGATTAATACCAATATGATCATGGTAAGGGCAAGAGTACATTTTATGCCTGGGCTGGTTAATTTTCATGATTATTTTGCAAGGCATCTGGGTCTGCTACTGAGGCATCCATGTATTCATTACACTTCAGTGGCACATAATGAAGGCGTAAATGAATACTGCAAATTTGGGGATTCTAGTTCAGCGGGAATAGGAAATTGTGTCAATGGAACAAGTGACCTGTTCCAAATTTCTGGTTATGATATATGGTAAAAAATGTAAAAAAAAAAAAAAAAAGTAAAGAATTTTAAAAGACAACAGCTATCTTAAAATACTATGTCCTCATAATAGAGGATAAGAGAAAAATGTTCATTCACTTCAGGTAAGACTTCCACTCTATCAGACAAAGACTATGTTAAACCTCATCTCCCCAAAGTAAATCCAAATAAACACCACAGATGCAGCTACTGAAAGTCTGAGTATTTTTGATGTACCTCACCATGCTCTGTCTGCACTGGAAGGCGCTATCAACAAATGCCTGTAACACCTTGTCACAGGCCATAAATTCACTGCGATTCTGGTTTCCAAACATTTCTGAACTTGCAAAGCTACCTCTTTGGCAAAATGGCTAGGTTAAAACGTTGATTTTTTGGGAGGGGTACATTGCCCCTCCACTTGCAAGCAGTGTTAGCAGGCTGATTCGAATAGAGCTGGGAAGGAAAATAAAGTCTGCTGACAGCAAACACCCAATGTCACACGCTGCTGCTTGAGGAAGGAAACCACCAGAAACAGAGAAACTTCCACCTCCTCCAACAGCGCAATTTTTGTACCCTCACTGGGCAGCTTGCTCGCAGACCTCTGCGATCTCTGGCCTCTAACACACCGCATGACAGAAGCCCACCATTTCTCACTTCTTCACAGCAGCCCTAAAATAACCACAGAGTCGCCCCATCATGGTGCAGGTCGCGGAGGTGCCTGGTTAACTTTGAAAGAGCATTTTTACCTCTCCTTCTCTCCTCAGAAAAGCCCCAAGCACCACCTCACCCCACAGCCCCCCACACCCTTGGGACCAAGTACTGCTTTATGCCCTTTGCCACTAGAAAGGGGCACCCAAATCCCTGGCCTCATGCTGTGTGGTGAGATGGCCACCAGTCCCGGGCCTGACTGACCTGCATGCTTGCACCTTTCCAAGCCCAAGTCCTCCGTGGATATGATGAGCCAGGTTGGGAGAGGTGGGAAGAAGGCAGATATCCTCAGGGTCTCAACTCACAGGCCCACATGGGGCTCCTCTCAGGTGCCCACTGAGGGGACGGTGCTCCCCAGGCAGCCCCTACCACTTGTGAACATGCCAGGGACCCTTCCCATGGCACCCACACCTCCTGCCTGGAGGATGGCTGCTCTGAGGAGCTGAGGGCTGAGTGAGGGAAGGTGCACACCTGACCCCACTTGGGCAATCAGGCAATTAAGCAAGCTGGGACAGGCCCCACACCTGCACCTGCTGCTGCACTGCACCTGCACACGTGACCCCTCGTGTCGCTACTGCACCCATACCACCTCCTGCACCCACATCGCCTTCTGCTCCCCCATCACCTCCTGCACCTTCTGCTCCTGCACCTCCACTACCTTCTGCTGCTCCACACCACCTTCTGCTCCTGCTCACCCTCCTGCATCTGCACCCAGATGACTCCATATGATGAAATTTGAACAAAAGCCATCCTCAAGATAGACAGCTGGAGACCACCAGTGACCCGTGGGCCCGTGAGGTGCCTCTGCCCAGGGAGAAACCCACTCGCCAGCTGGCTGTCCCCTAAACAAGTCCACTCAGTGGCATTCTCGCAGTGGCTGGGGAGCACCACTGGCAAAGCAGCTTGCTAGCTCGTACAAAGGAAACATGGGGTCTCGAAATACGTGAATTACTACGTTTCTCTTTTGTGTTTCTCTGCATTCGGATTTTACCTCAAGAAGCACACTGTACTTTGTGTTACTCTAAACTGCAATTAACTATGAAAAATGACATTTTTTTAGTCATCTTTGCTGACATGTCTTAACCTCCTTAATACATATGTAATTCTTATCTCCCTCCTGCACTTTCATTAACTTGACTGGCACTACAGCAGCCACAGGGAATCCCCAGCCTCTCCCCGGTCCTGCGAACACGCACCTGGGGCTCTGACACAACCAGAGCTGCCATGCTGCAAAGCGGGTCCAACAGCCCCTCAAATCCACCCTGATTTGGGGGCCCTTTGCAAAGGGACTGACTATGATGCCATTGCAAAGTGGTGCTGCTCATTCCCTGCCTTAGAAAAAAGAAAAGTAAATGCTAATGAGCAGAAGCGGAGGCATTATACCAGGCCTATGTTATTAGTCAAACTGGTAATTAAATACCTCATGGAGGTCTGCTTACCTTCTTTTTGAACACACACAACAAACTGGCATTTGGATCTCTTCTGCACATCTGTGATTTGAGGGATCAAGAAACGATCTCACAGGTTGAAGCTGACAGAGGTCAAACCACTTATCTAACTGAAAAATAATATTAATATCCGTAAGCAGAAGGGGGTTTAGTTACTAAAAAAGGCTTTGGGCTGGTGGGAAGGGGCATAACAACTTCCAGTGAAGTTGTTCTTGAAACAAAATTCAATTTAAGAATAATTTGCAGTTTTCTGTTTGGTTTTTTTTTATACCAGGCTAGTCAACACTGGGAAGAATGGTCCAGGAAAACAATAGGTTATTTGTGTCTTCAAGTCAAAAATAAACACTTCTATGGATTTATGTAGTTTAGCACAAGTTATCAGGCTCCACACAGGCCTTACTGGATGAAATTCAGTAACTGCAGCATGCAGAGGGTAAGAATAATGGTCTCTGCTGGCTACGAGAGCCATGCACTGATATCACAGCAAGCTTGCTCTCTGGCACCCCTCTACAAAGCAGCTCCTGATCAGATGGGGGGTCCGTGGTGGGCTGGGTGAAACAGGGCAGTGTTCTTGCACAAATCCCATGTTGCTGTCCTTTCACATGTCACTCCTCCTCCCCCTATCCCACACCCCCAAGGAGCATCAGGACCTCAGCTTTCTACGGGACTCGGCTGTGGTGTGTGGATTCCCCACAGGCTACGCCCTGGTTAGGCAGCAGCGTGGCTCCGCAGAAGCAGCTCCGCAGAGAGAAGCAGCCAGCGCTGAGGATGCGGCAGCCCCATCACACGTGTTTTGCAGAGTTGTTGCTCCGGCATGGAGAAGGACTGACCCTCACGTGCCACAAAGGGAGCACGTTAGCTGCTCTCCTGGAGCGCACCTCCCAGTTTGGCTTCCCCCAAATCCCGGTCGTGTGCTGTGAGGAGTCACAGCGACGGGAGCTGAAGCTGTGCAAGTGCCAGCAACCGGGAGATTCACTTCAAAAGTGCTCTTGTGACCCCAGCTGAAATGCTCATGTAGATGTACCCAGAAACACTTTCAACGTGGAAATGAATTAGAACTGGTTGAATTAGTCTCTGTGAATAATTTAGCTGCTACATTTTGCATTAATTGTTGAATAATTTATTCACAAATACATTTTCTCCATTATTTGACCTCTGCTGCAAAGTAATGAATGCTATTTGGCAAATAATTTACTGTACAATATTTATATGAATACATTAATTCTGAATATATTTCCCTATTACCCCATTACTTCCAAATTCACTATTTGAGTGATCTTAGCATAGACAGCAGTCAGCCATCTTTCATAGTCATTCCTATTGCCTGGTCTGGTTCATCCTAATTCAAATGTCTCAGTGCATATTCCAAAATATTTCAGCCTGTTCTGGTTCATCCTAATTCAAATGTCTCAGTGCATATTCCAAAATATTTCAGCCTGTTCTGGGCATGTTCCCTCTGGATAAAGCCTGGAAACCTCTTGGAATAAGCACAGCGATGTGCAGGCAGGTGCAGTCGTGGGTAGCTGGACAAGGTGGGAGCAACAAACATGGGAACTATTCAGAGAGAGGTTTTTTGGGAAGGCATCTGTGAGTATCCAAAATCTCACTGAGATTTGACAGGGACTAAATACGTAATTCCAGTGCTCTTAAGAAAACCATGGCCTTTGCTGAAATCCTTTTTATCTCTGTAGTACAATGACACAACCTTGTCTTTATTTAAGGCCCAGGGTAGCGGACTTCTCACAGTTAAAGTCACAGTCTAGAAGATGGACAAAACCCATGCTGCTTTACAGACATCTTGTTACTTGGGTATTTAGGATTAGCAGGTAGGAAATTTGCTGCAAATATCTGCTTGAAATACATGTAATCAACACACTCCTCAGAAACCTCTCTGAAAACAACCTTTGCTCTCTCCTCTTAGACATGAGCAACACAGCAACACACCATCAAGAAATTGTGCTCGATTCAACTCTGCCTTCAGGACAGCTACAGCAACAGAGAAGCAGCAAGGTAATCCTCTGCATGTCCAAATACAATGAAAGAGCATTAAAATACCCAGATGATACACAGCTGAAAGGATATTTGGTTCAAGATTCGTGGCAAACATATAAAACTTACTTTCTTCTACCCATGCTCTCATGACTTTCAGTCCCACAGTTTTCCTAGACAAAAGCAACAGGTCAACACAAGCTACCTGAGCCCTGTGGCTGGAGGGCTCCACATGACAATTTTGCTGCGATTCTCAGAATGAAGCAATGCAGCGGCAAAGCCAGGCAGAAGTTCTGCAGGATTTTGTCACCCTTTACTTGCCACTTTTTAATGAAAAGCTGAAATATTAGAAAATCTGTACTGCTAAATTTGCTTAACCAAATTGACGGTTAAAGGCAAGAGTCTATTTTCAATAACACTGACAGCTGAATTTTTTTCTGGGGGAGGACAGCATATTTGATATAAATATTTAACAAAAAACATCCCTGTAAACATGCAGACTGGTACATTTACAGACTTCTACATTTACCAAACAAACTGCTTGTTGGGCTGAGCAGCTTGGACCTGTGATTTTCCATGTTTTCCATGTTCGTAAATCAATCAACCATCTAGGACAAGGAATATAACCAAAGGGATTCACACTCTTCTAAACCACTTTTCAGCAGTGCTACGTGTGGAAACTATGGAGCTTATCCACGATGCAACAACGTACTTGGTGGCCTAGTGTTGTCTGCTGGGAAAGGAAGCACAGGAAAATCCTCGCACTCTGTAATTTAATACCACCATTGCACGTATAAACACCTCAGACTGCACTTCTGGGAAAGGGTATAAAGAATAGACAGAGCACTGTGTACATTTGGGATGATTTCATCTCCTTCATCCAGAGAGTAAATGTTGACTGAGACAAGACCTTTATCCTGAAGGGATCATATATGTTCTCTGCCTTTCTTGTACCTTTTCCATGCTGTGTCCTGAGCAGAGAAAAACAATCATTTCTTTCCCAGATTTTGGGCTTCTCTTGCCCTGAGTTTGAATAGATACCTGCTTTCACACCATAGCCAACGCTGCTCAGGAACTGAAAAGCTCCCCCTGCCCCTTCCCTTGTTTTTTTTTTCTTTTCCTTTTTTTTTTTAATCTTTTTTCCAAATGTAACTGTTTAATAAAATTTTTTTCACTTTCCTGTGAGGAACAAAAATCAGTCCTTCTAGTGAACCACCATCTAGAGAAGACCTGCTCATATACTGTCTAGAGCCATGCAAGAGAAAGAGAGCCATAAAGCTGTAGACTGTCACTGCAGTTCGTTCAAGATGCTTTTTTTCATTTCGCCCTAGGAATCCCTCCCCATTCCAATAACAGTTCATATGATTTATTCAAGTTCAGATGGAAAAGAAAAGATTATCTATCCCCCGTACACTCATAGATGGACTGGGTTGCAAGAGATGATTGGCAGCTTGCAGCCTTCTCTGAACATAGACACAAGGCTAAAAACTTGGAGGGCCATCTCCAGTACCATCCCTTATATGTATCACGGAGTGTGTAATTAGATGACAGATCTTGATCTTCACACAACAGGAGTCAGGTGTATTTTTAATTTATTCTCCTTCCCGGGCATTGCTTTTCTAGTCTTTGTTACTTCAGTTTTAATTCATCGTGTCCATTATTCCCTTCTAAACAATTTATCTTATAACTTATTTGCAGATGGAGGAAGCTGAGGAGAGGCAGAGGGATTTGCCACTCTCGTTTTTGCACCTGCTTGCTTACACCTACAGGGTGCTCTTTTTTCATGCTCATTCTCTCATGTCTCTTTCAATTATAGGCACTTTTCTTCATAATGTCATCTCTAAGTACCCTCTCAAGGAGAGGCTAGCTGCTTTTTCTTCCCTGCATTCCTCTCTTCCAAAGATACCTTTAATGGTATCCCTTGGGATACCTTGGGATTACCTTAGGATGCTTTTCCCCTAATACAGACTATCTATTATCTATTTTCTCGATTTCTTATTCCCTGTATTGGGTTTGCGTGGCATTCCCCAGAAAATATCTTTTTCTGATTTACAATATCTACATAAAGCTGCATTTGTTGGAAAATTCATACCAGTGATAAAGGCCACAAAAGAGGCGGTACTTACAAGATAATATAGATCTTGAGATACTTTGGTAAAAAGGGACACATTTCACTGACAATGAATTAATTTCTTACAGTTGTTCAATTCCATTTGCTCCCAGTCATGGCTACAAATGATGCACTGATCTCAGTTCTGGATCTGTGGACAGCTAATGAGTAGGAAGTCCTTAACTGAGGTTCCTGGCTGCATCACAAAATAGTCTTTTTTATAAACCAGAAATGATTGCAGAGGGGTGAGAAATTTTTTGGCTGGGTTTGCTTGACCTGATAGTGCTTGCTCTCACAGTGGCCATGATCATGGACAGTGTAACATCATGTAACATCTCCTTCCCTCAGTAACCAGAAAATACGCTGATCTTTACCTGGCACAAGCAAATCCTGGGCTAGGAGCTTCATTTAGTAAACAGTCAGAATTACTCAGCCCTCATTTTTTACGAACTAGGTCTTTTTCCAGCTTTATTTTTTGAAGATACTGAGGGCAAGTAGCCATCAGTCTCTTGAGCAGCTTCCTTCCTTCCTGGGAAGGTCAGGATGCCCTTGGTCCCGACTGCATCGATGCAGGAGGCTTCACAGCACTCAGCATCTATTTCTCCCTCCCACATTTGTCTACGTCCTTCCTTGTTCTCCCATAACTCTATCACCTGGGATGGTTTTGACAATTCTTTCCTACATGCTCAATCTGATTTAGTTTCCTTATATTTCCCCAGAGACTTGAATTGCTGTTCATGCCCCATTTAGTTTCCTTTTAGAGAGAACAGCACTCAGTGTAAATGTAGTGTCCCCAGCCCCCGGAACAGGAAGAGAAGTATGGAGCAATTTCAAGGCTGCTCAACTTCTTTGGCTCTTACTTTGTTCCCTTTCACACTGCTCTTCAAGGAGGATCCCCCACTAGACCTACAGAATTTAGATGGAGCACCTATTTGATTTCCCTCATTTTGTGCATTCTTGACAGGATAGCAACGGTATCTCATTACCTTCAGGGAGACAGGCACTACTCAAAGCAGTGGGAGCAAATGTTTTGCCCATGTCTAAAAGCACTGAGATGAGAAATGCAGGTCTCTGAAGTCCCACTTGATTTTCAGATATGTCCAGCTCGCCTTGTTCTGCGGTTTGGCCTTTTCCTCTCTACTTCTGCTTTGCTGTGTATTTTGCTTCAGTAATACAGCAAACACCTGAAATGCCATGTGATAGATGGCATTAAAGAGGCTTATTTACAAATGCTCACATTTTCCCAGGTGAAATTTCCTGATCCAAGATGGAAAACAGGGTGGAGACTTTTAATAAATACCAAACCAGTAACTGGAGTGTTCCCAGTGAAGGCCAGCCCCCTACTGCTCTTCTGGGCTGCTCTGCCAACTCCGTAAACCATTGGTGTGAACGAGCTGGATTGGAGCATTTTGGAGAAGTACATGCTTCTCTTGCAGGCAGGCTTTAGAAATGTAAATGCATGTAGGAGGATCTATGCTTCAGGCTGGCTCCTCTAAACAGAACAACTTTTAATTAATTTTTTTAAATACTGCCACAGGCTCCTCTTAAATTGATGAGAAGTGCATTCTACTTTCCTTTGCAGAAAGGCATTGTATATTACACTTAATCTGATTAGGTAGGAAAAAAAAAAAAAAAAGCAAGCTAGCTGTGCTTCTAGGGGCTTTAAATACATCCTTTTAAACAGGGTTTGAACAGAACACTGTTTATATCAACCCACTTTAATATGAGGTAAAGCACACTTAAACAGTCATTTTAAAACACCACACAATTATTATATTATTGCAGCCCCCTTGTTATGAAGACACCTTAGAGGGGAAAAAATTTCTGAGCAAAATCTGCTGTCACCAGATTGTAATTTACTGATTCTGAAAGTGTTAAAGAATTACAGCAATAGAGATTTAAGTTTATCCACCAAGGAAATGAGCCTTGAAACTTGTATCACAATGTATTTGGTTACAATTTCAGTTCAGAGGGAAATTATATTAAAAAAAATCACATAAATCTTTTCAAATAAGGAAAGATATACTGGGGAATCAGGATGGGATTATGTCTCCTGGCCGTTACTTCCATCCAGAGGACTTTATTTTGCAAAGCAGATGAATAACCCTACCCACATGAGCAATGAAATGCCAATTCATCACTTTAAATCAATGGTCCCGGTGGACTTAACTGAGCCTTGAAAAAGGTCCCTAGGGCTACACTGTGATGGTGAAGGCTGCCCTGGTTACAGTGTTTGGGCAAAGCAAGGATCAGAACCTCAGCCTCGCTCTTTTTCCAATTTACTATGTTACACGTTTGTTCGCTAGTGGAAGAAGGTGTGAACATAAAGGCTGCCATTAATGAGAGAGATGAAATTGTAACCCAGCCTTGTAGTTTGGGTATTTGTCCCATGTAAACAAAACCAAACCTAACATTTAACTGAGGACTCTGGCACGCTCTTCTCAAAGAGGTCAAGACAGGAAGCATGAGGAGATGATGAAGAGAAGGTTAAAACTGAGATAAAGCTATAAGTAACCATGAGTGTTCAGGAGAAGCATCCCACTATGTGGCCAAGCTATATGTGTCATAGCAGGGAGAAATGGACTGAAACTAAAAATTGGTAAATTGTAATTGGCATTAGGTAGTATGACTAATTGATCACTAAGGAACTGCAATAATTTGCAAAAGGATTTACAGGCATCCAAGAAAAGATCAAGCACTTACAATTGCGTTGTGCCAAGGAGAATCTTTCATTTTCGCAAACGGCCGGACAGTGGCATTCAGGAGTATTTAGCCAGGTCTATTATTTGTTTCTTGTTGGTGGCCTCTGTCACCTGATATTGAGAAAACCAAGGCAAGGTTATATTTTGTTGCTGCTGTTGTATTTTCTTCTTTCCTGTTAGCTTCTGACCCACAAGACCTAGGGCACTTTGGGGTAATCTGGTGTCAGCTAGGGAACTCTTAAGGTAACTGTTGCTGCAAAGTGCTGAAAATCTGTGCCCTTTTCTATATTCTCAGTCCCACCCAAGCTCTTACTAATTTCTTCAAAGCGAACCTAGGCCATGACTCTAAACAGCTACACACCGCACAGTTGACAGGTTAATACCATGGAGGCTATGAGATCATCCTATAAAGTATAACACCCATAGTTCACAAGACATCCACATTGGTATATACTTTACCCAGTGCAATATCACTCATCAAACCTTATCATCTATAGCCCAAAGACCAGTAGAAAATGAAGATAACAAGCAGCAATAAAGGAAGCCTACCTTCCTGGAAAAATATGGCACTTGTTTCACACTGACCAGCATAAGGTGCACGATATCTGCCTGGCCCTGCTCATTTGGTCAGATCTGCTGATCAGAAACCTACAGAACCAACTCCTACCTCTTAGAGAAGGATATTGATTAACTCATTACAGAAGCATCCCACCTTCTAAAATCATGAAAATCTAGAACGGTTCAAACCTCCTCACTAATGATTACAGCAGTTTTAATCACTTCCATTTTGCAATTCAAATTGGACATAACACTTGAACATCTATAATTATCTTTATGGAAGTGAAGATTTTCATTATGTTAAGGCACTTCACATGTATCAGGCAGAGAAATTGCAAGATTCAGGGACCAAAAACTGAAAATGTACAGACTGATTCAAAGCAAGATTCACAATTCCAGTGATGAAGACAATTAACCACAGGAACACAGAAATGTGATGGATTCAACTCTGCTGTAAGTCAAGATTTGATGACATTCCCAAGGGTCTGTTGTAGCTCACACATAAGACAGGAGCAAAATAGGAATTATTAAATGACATTTTTCGTTTTGTGTTATACATGGTGTCCAAACAATTGCAATGGCTCCTCCTGCCTTTATTGTTAACAAAATTTGCAATTGTTATCATAAGCAGTCCATGTTTAGATGCCTCATCACAGAATAAACTTTAAAGGAGGAAGTGATATTGTTAAATATTGTTAAAGTCTAGCGCTCAGCTGAAAAGCCCAGCGTGTGGCATACAGCTAGTTTTAAGATTAAGTTGTAAAATTGGTATGTAAATATCGTACTATCATTCACAATTTAAAAAGCAGCCAGTAGGACAGGAACCAAAATAACAGAAGATATGAGCTGTAATTGTATCACTAGGCTTCTTTTATATCTCTAATAAAGTATTGGAGTTTAGTTTCTGCTGAGAGGAGGAAAAGCTGATACTACTCTGGTTGATGTTGCAATACAAAGGAAGCAGAGAATCCTCATCCGTAGATAAAAGAGACATAAGCTCTAATGAAGACGTGCTTTAAAAAAAAGAACCCCCTCCCAGTCTAATAGCCTGAAGGCATCTTAACTAAAACGTCTGAGAATGAAAACCGATCTGTTTAATTAATGCTGAGCCCTAATCGTTAACAGCAATTACATAACAAAAACTATCTCAAGACAGGGATTCATGCACTAGGAAATTAGATACAGTAGACAAAACAATAATTAAAGAGCTGAACACATTGCTTCTGAAACAGCATCTAGTACATTTACGCTTGTGTAAATAAATGCAGGATTGTGCCTTTCAGCTGTGGCACGGACAAACCATCTGGGCTGGTGATCTATGTGATGTTGGACTTCCAACAAGATCTGTGATGTTCACTGCTATAGTTCGTTTCTATGCCCATGATGAAGCTAGAAGCTGCTATTTCCCATGCTTTTCTTATAACTGGTTTGACTTAACGGGTCACTGAGTTGGCGTTTTGAGTAGCATGAGACATAGCATAAGGAGCAGCTGCTCACAGTCTCTTCTGAAGCAGCAATGAGGAGGCATCAAATGAAGTCAGGAAGTAACAAGTTCAGAATACATGAAGGGAGATACGTACTTCAAATATTGCAGAAAGCTACAGATACTACAATATACAGAGATTCCAAAAGTGATAAAATATCAATGTCATGGATGCAAAAGGAAATGTAATACTTCTGAGCCAGAAGTTGGAGCTGCAAACGCCAGAAAACAGCATGAAGACTGAGGAAGTGGGGAATGATTGCCTTGTTCCTGAAGTCTTACCCATTCCTGTTGCCCGATGCTGGCTATGGCTGTACACAAGACACAGAGTCCTTTCAAGGGCATCCTTTTACTTGGAGATTTTGATATTGGGCCTGTCTTTTTTTCTTCTTCCTCTTTTTTTTTTTTTTGTCACAACCCATTAGGGTTCACTAAAATGCTTTCAAACAGCTGAGTAACATGATTACTTGGTGGATTTATGCAATTTCATGGCAAATGGCAAACACTGGAGCCCTTTGCCTCACCAGTGGCACACTTCCAACTTAATTACACCTTGAGCCCTTTGCCTTCTGCTGGTGCAAAGCTGAGAGATGCTCTTCAGATGGAAAAGGTGACAGCTGCAGAGAGCTCCGCTCTTCTGGTAGGGCTGGAACTGCTGACTGCCTGCAGCTAAAATGATCACATCTCTCCCTTGCACCATAACAAATTATGCATGATTACCGGGCTCCTGCAATCTTGGCTCTCTGAGCTCTACTTAAAAGAGCACGTCTATCTGCTGGTACAGCAATCTTCACTTCCAAATATCTGCAGCACTGCCTTGCTCTCCCTTTTGCTCCCAGCACCTTTGTTCCCAGACACCGTTCTCCCTCCTTTAAGTCCAACAGAAAAGACTGAGCTGTCCAAAAGCAAACAAACCAAATGGATCATTTTCTTGTCTGACTCAGATCTCTGCAATGTGCAAAGCTTACGCCTCCTGCTGACTGGTGGTCCCCAGGCATCAAACTTCAGCAGTGTCTCTGAGAGATATAATATCTGATGTTATCAAGAAACTGCTGAGCTGCTGTGGCTGATACACTACCCACAAAGCAGTCACTTCCACCCAGCCTAAGGCACCACCCTGGCTTAGCTCACTCACTCCCTTCACAGCTCTTAAAGACGCTTGCTCAATTTAGGTCATTTGGCCAGAACTGTTTGTCTCAGCTCACCATGTAAGGCAGAAGCCCTTCCTCTCCCTCCCTCTCCGGCTATATTTTCTCAACCTTCCCTCTTCCCCCCAAAAAAAATCAGAGCAGAATTTTGCTCAGTCCATCTTCTCCCTTCTGTCTCCTGCTCCCCGTTCACAGCACAAAAGCTTTCCTTTGTCAGATTTGTTGGCCTGTGACTGACAAGCAATTACAATAAGTAATTTCATTTCAGTGGAAGATAATAAAACGTGATACCATAACTACCCACAGAGCCTCCAAAGTATTCATGTTCACTCTAATAACCTGGTGAGATGCTGTTAATCTTGACAGAGGCTGCCCAGCAGGTGCTGGGGAGCTGAATTTTCATATTCTTTCACTGTTTGCTGATCCTTCCACAGGGAAAGCTCCAAGCTGTTAAAATGCAGCGGCCCTGCTCTATTTTTTAATTACATTTAGTTTATTAGAGGCACAATCAGATGCATAACTAATCCTGGAGCCTGCCCTACCTTACCGAAGAGGGAAAGGGAGGTCTGACTCATTTAGGCTCTCGCAGTCTTGGATGCGTGGAGCGGTTTCCCTCTGGGAGACAGACGCGTTGAACGGGAATATAAGGCAGAGGGGGAACTCTGTTGTTTTCAAAAGTAGATGATTTTTACCAATACTTCTCTCCCCTGCCCAGGGACCCCTTCAGTGCAAGTTGCCTTTGTTTTCAGCTATTCCTCCTACAGCCAAGATGTGCCAAGGAAAGATCGGTGCTGATTTGCCATTTAAAATTCAGTCTGTCTGTCCCCTCAGGACCAGAGAGCAAATAAGCTGTGTATGGGTGAGGGGAAAGATGCACTTGGTGCCAAAGAATTACAGGTGTCCCCCTTAGAAAAAATGCATTTACCAACACTGCAGAAACAACATTAAGTTTCCCAGAGATGCCACTCTGGGATGCACATCAGCACAAGAGGAGCAGTAGGGAGAAAGGAGATGACAGTAGAGAGAAAGGCAGCAGCAGCAGCTGCCCAGAAATGGAGGCCACTTTTGCACATCTCAGCTGGGAAATTTTGTTCCCCCTTGTAAGCACAGTGGGGGAACCTGAGGGGAATTAGGCCCTTATGGCCAAGTATCAGGTACATACAGACCCCCTGCTCCAAAACGTCCCACTGGCTGTTCAGCATGCCCACCCCTAGGTCCTTAATCTGAGAAAGCAGAATGTGCACCAGAAGCACATCAGTGTCCCAACAGTAAAATGACGATGCTCTAACTTCTTTGAAAGCCTGGGTATTTCTCAGGACATACATCACCTCGGTGCGCAAGCGACCCGTGGCCTCCCGCTCCTGAGCAAGCAGAAACCCGCCCTGCTGCCGGAGCAAAGACAAAACCACCCCCTCAGCATCCTGCCAGCGCTGCAGAGGGGATGATTAAACACACACGACCTGCTGAGTCCAGAGAGGAGCTCATAACTGGGGCACGGCAATCTGAACCGTGGCCTTCACAGAGGTGAACCTGGCCTCCCTCAATGCAGTGCTGTGCAGAGGGCAGCAGGGAAACACGGACCAGGGACTGGTCGGACAGGTTTCCACAGCATCAATGGTACTTTTTTTGACAACCCTATTTTCAAAATATCTGTATCCACAAACACACCATAATGGAGGTGAGAGAGCAGGGATCTCTCTCAGAGAGGGATAGTTCAGGGTCTAAAGTGTGAGGAGGCTCCTTCTAAACAGGGAAAGCCAGAGGAGCTTCTCCCAGCCAAGGGCAAAAGGTCTTAAAGGCTGCTGCTAAAACTTCCATGTCCACTTGGGAAGCAAGAGCCTAGCTACAAGATAAACTGGAGGGCCAGCATGTTCCTCATTAAAATCCACCTGACTGCTGTTCGATAGTGTCTTGTTCTTGTTAAATCCACAACTGTAATTAAATTGTTTTCCAAGCTCTTGAGAAGCAACTGAAATGCTTAGAAATGCTCTGAAGAAAACGACAACAATAGCTGTGATATGGGTGTTTCCATTTTCCAAAGATAACATGCAGATCTCTATCCACCAGCAGGTGGGTTCCAGGCTGTCCTGGTTTGAGCTAAAATGGAACCAATTCTCTGTTCAGTAATTTTACTTTGCAGCTAAGCCTCTTCTAACTAACTGATCTCTCTGAAAATAGCAGCATATTGTTCAGAAATTGTTTGCTCTCAGAGTGATAAGACCTATGTTTGTAATTTACGCCAAGGAATGGTATGCAGAGAGGCTCTTGCTTATACTTATTGCTATAACACCCAAGGCCAGATAACTTTGTTATTTGCCCCATTGGAGGGTCGGAAGCCAAAGAGCGTAGAGGGGTCACACCTACGGGGAGAAGCAGACAGGACAGGTGACCCAAAACTGACCAACAGGGTATTCCATCCTGTCTGCCTCATGCTCAGTATAAAAGCTGAGGGATCAAAGGGCCATCGCTCTTTCTTCAATGGCCAGCATCTAAGGAGGACTCTGTCTGTTTGTCTGCCTTTGATCCCGATCTGTGCATTCCTGAATCCAGATCTGGAATCCAGTTCCCGTCCATCACTGAGTCCAGTCTGGGACTTTCCCAGCACCTGCTGGTGACATGATTGTCATCCTGGGACCTTGATGTGGTTTTGTATATATTGTATATATTTTGTTATTTTATTTTTATTATTTTATTATTAATATTTCACTAAAGTAGTTTAGGGTTTTTTTTTCTAAACTCATAAGTCTCTCTCTCTCTCTCCCTCCCCTTGGAGAGAGCGGTGGTGGAGAGCATCTGTCATTCATCTCAGTGGCCAGTCCAGCCCAAACCACAACACAGGCTAAAACCTATGATATTAGCTCTTTAGAAAGGAAGCTGTATATGGCTGAAATCCCACTCCTTCCCAAATGGAGAGGTGGGAAAGGCAGGAACATCATTTCCATCTTCTATTCTTCAACCAATATATCTCCAGACCTTGCTGAATTTCAAAGGAACTCAGTATTCATGGTGGAGAACAGTCCTCTGAAGCATACTGCATGGACCTCTCAGAGAGTTAATTCCTCTGTCCTCTTATAATTTCTTTACAGCTAAATGAAGTGTTAGAAGCGAGGAGTAATATATACGTTGAAGATAGCTGAGCTTTGTTTTTCTCCAAATATTGTTCAGAGCAAAACTACAAGATGTTCCTGGTATTGCCTGGAAATCTACTTATGTTACATCCTTAAACATACTTCCCTTTATTCCAGAGGGCCTTCTTGAGTTTGCATAGTGAAAATGGAAAAAAAAATGAAATTCTGTATTTCTTTAACATTGAGAACATGGGAAATAAATAACCTTGGGCTTTCTCTCCTCCAAGAAGAGCAGTGATGTAAGAGCAAGCTAAGTGCAGCTGACTTACCTGGGTTCAGAAGTATGGTCCAAACCAATAAGAGAGCCTCTTGCATAAAATGAAAAGGTCAGGAGTATAAAGATGTGATCTCGACGGGGAATAGAGCCAAGAAAACAGTTCGCTATTTAAATAGCTGATTAAACAAAATATAACTAGGGGTAACTTGGCCCCTTTCCCAGAGTTCATAAACCCACACAAAGAATCTCCTCTGGGGGCAGTACAGCCTGACGTGTGCCTTACTTAAATCAGGTCATTTAAATACCTGACCTTTTTTAGTGTCCGCTTCTGCTTGATCATACACCCACATCTCTTTCTGAAGCTAACCTTTTATATTACTGCCTGCCTGCTTGTGTCGTGTCTTCCCCACCTTTAGACATAGCAGAAGCTAAATTAAATAAACCAGAACTACAACAGAATGAGAAGTTGCAGGAAACCCTTTGCTGCATTTTTATTTCCTGGGTCCCATGTGCTGAGCAACAGCCTGCCTTGCATGGCCTTGAAGGGTTGGGTGAGCCCGGCTCCCTATAGATTGAAAATCCCAAACTGTAAAAGACAAAGCTATGCACAAAACTAATCCATGTAGGTATTTTCCCTGTTATCATCAAGCTCTCCAGTATACGAAAGACTCATGTTGCATGACTTCATCAGCCTGATGTGCTCTCTGCTGGACTGGTACCAGTACCCCACTGCTCCGCTAAGCCTGGGGAACAGATTTTTAGCAGCAAAATAAATCACTTATCCACAAGCCCACCCTAACCTGTTTCACAGCTTCCAGACATGTGGCTTATATTAATATTAGCCCATTGCTCAGGTAGACTTGGCTTTCCATTTCAATACTGACCATATGGATGCGTGGTCCATATGGTATGGAGCACAGGCAATCCCTCCTTTAAAAAGAAAAATTCGCACTGGAAAAGAACCTGCGGACTCACAACCATGAATGCCAAGAGAAAGAATGGGGGAAGAGTGGGATGGAGAGCCTGTAACTGCTTTTCTCTCTGTCTAAAAAAACTCACCAAGGTCTGATTCAAAAACTTTGAAATCAACAAGAGTCTTTGCATTGCCTACAGGATGCTTTGGATCACAATTTGATTTGGGAAGAAGGGGGTGAAGAGCAGCTATCAAGAGCTTTCACTAAAGTGAAACAATGACTTGAGCACAAGAGCTAGAGTTAATGAAAGGACAAATTATGAAGCACTGCTCAGGGAGACATGTACACTTGTCCTGCATTAACTCCTTTCCAGTTTGTTTGAATGCTCTTGCTTTATTCTGATTCCTGTCAAAGTATATTTGCAGGGGAATAATATAAATTCAGAAAGTAACCTCCAAGCTGTACACATGGAAAATACATCCATCAAGTAAGTCCAAAAGCCAGTCAAATATCACCTCCCAGTTATTTACAATGCTGCAAATATTGATTAAAATTTATGTAATGATACTGATTTTAGTCTGAATTGATACTCCACATATTCTGCACACATGGCTGTTTTTACACTCTTTGGCAGAATGCTGATGTCAAACACCTTCAGAGGAACAGAGTGAGCACAGTCCTAAACAAACAGACCAATTCCAACAGTGTCGAATGAGGTTGATGGAGAGGAGCTTGTGGCTGTTGTATCGGACACCCTGGGAAATGTCTCAGGAGTCTTTATTATCCCCATTACAGTAGGCAGCACAGATGGATTTGTGAGATTGAAGGCCATGAACAAAATGCACATAAATATTGTGGAGCTGCTCAAGGTCAAGCAATAACTCACAGCAGACCTACCAGGCCTGCTGGATTTACCGTTTACATCCCTCCTGTATGAAATTCCTTTAAATCGTATCTTTTGAATGTTTGGACCTACAGCATTCTCCTGGAGAAACTGGCTGGTCATGGCTTGGGCAGGCGTACTCTTCGCTGGGTAAAAAACTGGCTGGATGGCCAGACCCAAAGAGTGGTGGTAAATGGAGTTAAATTCAGTTGGCAGCTGGTCAAAAGTGGTGTTCCCCAGGGCTCAGTATTGGGGCCAGTTCTGTTTAATATCTTTATCAATGACCTGGATGAAGGGATTGAGTGCCTCCTCACTCAGTTTGCAGACGACTCCAAGTTGGGTAGAAGTGTTGATCTGCTTGAGGGCAGGATGGGTCTACAGAGGGATCTAGACAAGCTGGATCGATGGGCTGAGGCCAATGGTGTGAGGTTCAACAAGGCCAAGTGCCGGGTCCTGCACTTGTGTCACAACAACCCCATGCAGCGCTACAGGCTTGGGGAAGAGTGGCTGGAAAGCTGCCCAGCAGAGAAGGACGTGGGGGTGTTGGTCAACAGCTGGCTGAATATGAGCCAAGAAGGCCAATAGCATCCTGGCCTGTGTCAGGAATAGTGTGGCGAGCAGGACTGGGGAAGTGATTGTCCCCCTGTACTCGGCACTGGTAAGGCCACACCTCAAATACTATGTTCAGTTTTGGGTCCTTCACGACAAGAAAGACATTGAGGTGCTGGAGCATGTCCAGAGAAGGGCAATGAAGCTGGTGAAGGGTCTAGAGTACAAATCTTATGAGGAGTGCCTGAGGGAACTCAGATTGTTTAGTGTGGAGAAAAGGAGGCTAAGGGGAGACCTTATCGCTCTCTGCAACTACCTGAAAGGAGGTTGTGTTGGTGTGTGTTGGTGTGTTGGTCTCTTCTCCCAAGTAACAAGTGACAGGACAAAGGAAATGGCCTCAAGTTGTGCCAGGGGAGTGTTAGGATGATTATCAGGTAAAATTTCTTCACCGAAAGGATTATCAAACATTGTAACAGGCTGCCCAGGGAAGTGGTTGAATCACCATCCCTGGAGGTATTTAAAAGAGGGGTAGATGTGGTGCTTAGGGACATGGTTTAGTGGTGATTTTGGCAGTGTTAGATTAATGGTTGGACTTGATGATCTTAAAGGTCCCTTCCAACCTAGGCAATTCTATGATTTTATGACCAGAATGCCCACATGAAAACTGACCCTCCTGGCTAGTAGTTTCACATTCATTTAGTCTTCCTTTCAAAGAATTACGGCCCCAAACTGGAAAGAGCAGAAGAAAGCTACTTGGAGATTTCAGCCCATTAGTTTAAAGGTAAAGAGCAAGATGAATGGAAAGTCCATTTCAGTGTCTAGCTGGGGGAACCCAGGGGTGCCTTAGGACCTGTGAGCAGGCAAAGTCATTTGCCGAAATTATTTGCAATTCTGTCCTGCAATAGAAAGGTGGACTTCACCCTTCAACACCAAGAGCATGGAGAATAGCATGACTGCCTCTCAGCTTCAACCTTTTAGCTGCCAGCCCTGCTTCTCACCTTACAAAGCTCTCTTCTTGCACTCTTGCTCACTGCATGGTCCTACTGCTGGTCTCCTCATGAGTCTTAGTCACAACACTCAAGGCTGCTGGATGGAGATTATGTGATTCAGAAGGAAAATGTGCTCGGAAAAATAGGTGGACTCACCCTTGCCTGAGGGCATGGAAGGCACATCCTCGTGTCTGAGTAGCTCAACACACCATGCTGTGATATAAATCTGCTTGCTCACCACCACCCAAGATCAGAGACTCCAGACGAGCACCTGGCAGAAAAGGAACTAAGTAGTGCATAAAGGTTAATTGATCAACTATTTAGAAGGCTTAAACTCTTTTAAGTGATAAAAACATATGTACTTTCACTGACATCAAGGTACTGGTACTGTATCATGTCTGCAACACTTCGAGCCTGCAAAGGCTGCAAAGGCCCAGAGATGCTTTATTGCTGCACTGATGCCTGGCATAACCAGGACGTTTGGTCAAGTCATGCTGCAGGTTTTGATTTTTTCCATCCTGCTGAATTAGAGAGCTCATGGGTTGAGAGGAAATCCTCTAGATGTTCAAACACAAAAAAGGTACAGACCACAGAAGTGTAAAAAAATGAAACAACAAACCACCACTTTGTCCCATGCTTTAACCAACAGCCAGTCTGTTTTCTAACACATGAAGTGATTCTAACACATGAAGTGATTGAATTACCAGCTGTGCCAGATATGAATTAATGACCACAAGGCTATTTTTCTGCTAATTCCCATACTCATTTAGACTCTTTCTCCTCCCCCTTTCTTCCACTTGGTTATTCTAACATGTTTTTCAAATCTGTCATTATTAATAACATTTGCTCTATGATCGACCTCTCCTATGTTCCTACCAAATTTTTTTTGCTGTCTTCTCTCCCATGTTATACTTTATGAGGGAAGGATTTTCTTGAAACCATTATCCAGAGTTAATAACCTAGACACTCAAATGTTCTTAAGAACATTTACATCCTTCAGGGTTGCAGGAGACTGTGATTTCACTGAGGGACGGGGGCTATCCGGAACATGAACAGACCCAAATAGTCCATTCAGGACCACCCCAATTTTCCTGAATTTCCGTGGACCCCTTCTCCAAAAAGTTTCATTTGTCCTGGTGCCCTGTGGCACTGGGAGGAGGGAAGCTGGTATTAGAATTATGAAAGAATCAAATGGTATTACCCACCTCCAGTTCAAGCCAAATCTTTGCCAGGCTCCTGCTCTTTCCGCAGGGTAGTTACAGCTCTGCAATTTGCCCATCTCGGGGAGGACGGGCAGGTTACAAACCTGCTCAAAATATCTGACATCAGTCAGAGGTAGTGTTCAATGTCTGACACAGAAAGAAACAAAGACACATTACTTCCACCTTCCCTCCTTGAGATGGAGGTAATCCCATCTCCATTTGTCTCCCCTCCCCAAGAAACAACCACCCAGGCAATGACAGACTGCAAAATGTACATTCAGCACATTTTGCAAAATATCTTGACTTACACATCAGCATAATGGTATTCCTCCTCTCAGGAAAAGATTCTGATAGCCCAGATCAATCTATGCACAAAGGTGGAGAGAATTTCCTTTTAGCCCTTTAACAAAATTATCTCGGTCATCAGAAGATCGGCAGTAGGAATTGGCTTGTGCCAAGCAAATTTGCAAAGTCTGCTTTTTTTTTGCATGTGTGGTTTGCTTTAAACCTCACTTATATAACACTTATTTATCACAGCCACACAGGCTAATTCATGTATATGTATTTAGTATAAAAGCATTTGAATTAAAGTTCCCAGTTTGTTTACTTTGAAGGACTGAATGCCCCCTCAGGAAGACATATTGATCTTAAAGGAGGCCATTCTCTGATGAACACTGGTTCCTGCAATATTTATGGCATCTGGAGCCTTTTCTCTCCTCTTGATCTTTTGAAAAGAGATCCCAAAGGAAAGTGACAAAGCTCAGAGAGTGGAGGAGGGAGAGAAGTAGTACAAGAGGGGTCCCTTTGCTCTGAGCGCAACGTCAAAATGTAAACAGGAAGGTGATCAAGGACTGTGGTTGTTTCTAAATTAAGCATTTAAAATATATATTAATGAATATGAGAGGAAAAAACCCATTAAGCAAACTTTATAGAGAATGCTAGGATGGAAAAAGAAATATCTGCAGCTTTTCTCAGTTTTGCATCTGACTTCTGCTAATTTAGGCCATATCAACTGTGATTTTGAGGCCAGCCAAAAGAACTGATGTCAGTGGAAACATCAGAAAGTAACCCCTTCACTGTCTAGCTCTTACCATCTTTCTAATTACTCCACATGGTCTTATCTATTAATAAAAATAAAATATTAAATACTTTTCTGTCTTCTTCAGAACTGAGTTTGCACTCCATATGGGCTGAAAGAATAAGGAGTGCATACTTGCTGTCCATGTGATGTTCTCCCTCCTTCTCTACCCTGAAGGGAAATTGTTGTTCCTTGGTTGGTTTGGGTTTTTTTCATAGCATAGTAAGGAATAAACAAGGCAAAATACAAGCAGAAGGATCTTAGGACTAGATCCAGTGTTTCAAAGTCTGAGTCAAAATATATCACTGACCCACTATTTTGCCCGTACTCATTTATTCTCTCTGGCATTCTGCTTCCTCACCATAAACTGAGGTAATTTCTTCTCCCTTCTATCCCTGGGCTAGCTGTAATCACCAGGTGCAGGACCAGTCTTTCAGTCACATTTAGCACATGCCTAGCAAGTGGGAACCTTGTTCTCAGCTAAAGGCATTTTACTGCACTGCAGAAGGTGAACAACAGACATGCAGATCCTGCCCAAACTCCACCAAGTAGCTATTATTCCTATCCCTACCAATCCCTCAATGGGCTGGAAACATCCAGTGTCTTCTGGGTCAGGTTCCTATAGCAGGAGAAACTGCTACTGCCAACTGTGGCTGTATCCCAAATTCATTTCACACTGCTTGTGGCTATAAACAAGCCATAGAGCAGTGGTGGTTGGGAACAGCAGGCAGGAGAGACCACCACACTCAGCCCCATGAACACGGAGCAAAGGCCAAGACAGACAGCAAATAGTTTTGCTGCTGGGGTGGTCCCCACCACCTGGGGGACCTGCCTCCACGCTTTTAACTTGCTTTATCACATGCCGTATATAGGGTTAAGCCACCTCATACATACAAGTTATCTGTGGATACACATATGTATTTATATATGCGAGAAAGGACAAGTGGGCACGGTATGCTGCACTGTTACCAGCCGTTCCCTTCACATTCTGCTTCCACATGGGAAGTGGGAGTACAGGTAACGAGTAGAAAAACATCTGTTTCTCCCATTTCTAGAGGATCTGCTATGATATTCTGCAAAACGGGTAATAAGCAGTCATTTGCACCGCTCTTTTGAAAGGATGAGGTCTGTGAAGCTGCCAGCTTTGAGCTGTGCCTCTCCCCTCCTCTTCCCTTTTTTTGAGAATTTATTTTGTCAGGAAAATCCATGCTAATGTCAGAAACCAAGGCTGAGCCATGGCTGGGAAAAGATGAGGCCAGGGGCCAGGGTTGCATTGTAAAAGATGCAGTTTTCAATCAGAGGGATTTGTTGCACCTGGCTAAAAAGAATTTGATGGAAGATTTGACCAAAACCAAATTATTCATGGGTGTAACATGATGGAAAAAGCAAAGATTCAGAAAAAATAAAAATCAAAAGGATTTTAAAAGCATTAGCCTCAAAACAGGTCTGGAAAGTTTGATTCTTCACAAGCAACCTGCATCTGACTCTTCGTTGCAGGAACAGAAGATGCAGATAGGATGTCCAAAGAGGACAATAAGGGGATGACAGAGGTGTCGAAGACCACATGCAGGATAACGAAGTTGATGATGGCACATACGCTCTTGTTTGTACGTTTTCCACACAATACCAAGGAGGTGTATCTCCGTGCTATATTAAGATGAGCTACCAAACGAAAATTTCTTCCAGAGACTTACCCAGTGGAACTGATTGCCCCAAGGTATTTTGGTGGCCAAGAGCAAAAACATTTTAAGAAGCTGTTATAAAACTCATTAGTCATTTCTCTGGGTGACTGGAACCTGCATGCAGTCATAGCCTGTGTGCAATATATACCCGCAGCTACAAACCTTCTGGTGAGTCTTATTAAGAAACTCCCTCTAACTAGGCAACCAGAGCTGCCAGTTATCTCAGGCATCCTGCACTGACCTGAAGGTCTACATTTCCATGGTTCTCCCCACCCCCACCCCCACCGAGAGTGGGCTTTAACACGCACATCCAAGCCCTCTACCTGAAAGGTCCCTCTTGGCTTGGCAAAACAATGCAGATCTCTGTGGATCCAGATCAAGGGTGAACAGGAACAACCAGAAGCTGTGGGGTCAAAGCCTGACACCTGTCAAAGTCAGCACTGGCACTCTCCCTGATTTCGGCAGAGCTGAGATTTCTTTATTCATTTTGTTTCGACGTCAAGATGAGGGGGACGGTTGAGATGTGCTGTCAAGATTTCTACCTGAAAAATTAAAATAACCAATTTCAGGTTCATTTTTTGTTTAGTTACTTGTTGCAGCTTGTCACCAAAGGACCTTTTTCAGCTGTATAAAGCACTTCCCTGGCTTAGTCACATGGAAGATAGAAGTCGGAGCACTTCTTTCATCAAAATATTTGTTTTAAAGAGAGATCAGAAAATTGAACCACAGCAGAGGCTCAACAGGAGAGGTGGGAAAAGTAGTATTTACCAAGTAGTTCAGCGTTGGAGAGATAAACGGACATTTGAGCTCATTTCACTACATAACATTATTAGTTATATGAAATTAGACTGTCAAATTGAGCTCTATAAAATGCAAGGGGAATGCAAGAGGGCAAGAAGGAGAACGAACACACAGGGGACAAATCACTGTCACTCACAAAGGAGTGCCTGGCAGACTAAGAATTAAGTTCACTCCTCAGGGCAAGCCATCCCCAGCTGTTATAAATACATTTTAATGCCCCTGTCAACGTGCGGAAAGAGCGAGCCAGCCTTCCCCAACACAGTGTGTCAGGTGTTTTCTGTCATTCAGAGAGCTTGAAAGAGCCATATTTAGATTGCAGTTTTGTCACTTCTCCCTCTAGCAGTGCTAAAGCAGCTTCTATAGTGGTCGGACGGAGCAGGCAGTGATTTTGGAGCAAAGCCAGGCATAGGCTGCTGCCTGCTGCCGCTCTCGGGGAGCAGCGAGAGCCGGACAGTGCCGTTGCTGCCGGCTGCTGCCACGCTCCACCTTGCATCGCGAATGCAAACAGTGAGTTTGTTGGACTCCTTCAATCCCCCTCTGGTTTGTATTGCAAAATCATCATTTAAACGGCTGCTTGGCTTTTCCTTGGGGGTCTGACGTGGCAGGAGGACGCTGGCCACGCTTGGGCAGTAGGGGAGGGCAAGCCTCTCTGGCTGACGGCCAACCTACGGGAGACCTTGCTCAAGCTCACACTGGGAGCTGTTGCTTCCCGGTAGAGCCATCCCCAGAGGGGTGAGGTGAGGTCAAACCTCAAACCCTGTGCAAAAAGCAGCAATGCTGTACAGTCCCCAGAGTATGGTGTTACCTTCCCTTTCTTGTTAGTCCAGGTTCTACTGCCTTCCTAAAGCTGCAGCTCAGCTACAAAAAATTTTGGGATGACCATGAGCTAGATTGGAGCCAATTCTCTTTACTACTGCTTTTTTTTTTTTTATTTCTGAAGAGCCCTATAGCCCTTTCTTCAGAAATGAATGCCAGGAGGGGACTTTTCCCCTTGCTGTCAGACAGCTGTGCAGCGTTACAGCTGCCAGCCCAAAACACCATCTCTAGCAAAATTGCAGCCAGTGTCAGGGCTCCTGCCAGGCTCCAAAATGGAGATTGGCTCTGCTGGAGATAAGCAGCTCTCAGATATGGTCCCATGAACGCAAGAGGAGTGAAATCACATCCCACCTTGTATATGCACTTTTGGATTTCTGCTGCCTTTCCCTTCCCTCTGAAACATGTGTTTGGCCCCAGCTAGTCTGTGATCTCTGAGCAGGTAGGAAATACACAGTGCTTAGCAAACAGGAGACCAAGCACAGGGACAAAACAGGACGTAGCCACCATGAATAGGCAACCCAAATGGGAGACTTGGGAAGAGGGGCTTATTTCAAAGAGAGAGCAATTCCTTGAGATGAATGGGCTAGTGCAAGGCAGCCCGCAGCTGCCCATCGGAGGAGACAGGCTTACAGGGTGAGACAAGCTTCATGCTTTCCCTTTGGGCTCGATTCAGTATTTTGTTCTCTTCCTGGCATCAGGCCCATGGATGACATGGCATACCCCTCCCTGTCCCCCCCAGTTACACCAGTACAACATCTTGCAAGGCTTTGCTCTAACCAGAACACTGAAACAAAACAACCCCCCCAAACTAACAAGCCTTTGAAAGTCACTGAAGCCCTTATCACTTCGCTGTTGCGACTTGAGAGCATGGCCTCACAATTACTTGGATGACAACAAGCAGGAGGTAGCAAACATCACTTTTACTGCCAGCAGTCAGCACGAGGCACAGATTCAGAGCCACAGCCTATTCCCTGGCAGGCAGATGTTGCCGAGGTCCCGCTAAGTCACTGCTGAGGATGATAAAAATAAGCTTGCTGCTCTTGCATTGCTACTTCTGTTGCTCTGCTGATGTGAATATCTGACCTTGGGTCTTGACTGGTACAAACTGGCATCACCTGCTTGAAGCCAACAAAAAAGATGGACAACCACACCAGCAACTGGCCTGATCCACAGCAATGCCCAGGGCTGCGGGACAGAAGCATCCTTTTGAAGTGGAAAGGCTTTGTTTCTATGGTTTGTTTCATTCTCATTTTATTTCTAAATGGCTCTTGTTTGCCTGCAATCGCTCCAGCAATAGTTCATGTACAGTAACATGCCAACCTACCACAAAACATCTCGGGAAGAGATATTTCACTCAGCTCAGCAGCCCTTAAAGGGAAGCGTCTGCTGTCAGAGGAGTGTGCTCATCACCCATTGATGCATGGGCCTGTCTGAGAGCAGACTTTGGTTCAGTGCGTACCCCCTGCAAGAGGGAGATTTTATCAGCATTAACGTTGTGGCAGTTCTTTAAAAACCAATGTGGGATCTCATATTTCTGGAAGCACATGCACGCGATTTACAACGTTACAGCCAGCAGCACCATAACACAGATTACTTAATCCATCATTTCCCGGGAGGGGAAGGTGGTTGCTAAGGCACGGGGAGGTTTCAGTTGGGTGAGACCTGCTCATTATCTATAGAAGTAACTGCTTCAGAGAACACACTCTGCTTTCAAAACTTCAGCTAGAAGTAAAATTTCATCCCCAAAACTAGAGCTCCCATCTTATCCCACCCTTGACATCACACCAGGAATTCCATTTATAAATGTTCACAAGACACACAGAGATAAGTAGCGAGTCTCAACAGTTGGCCTTATCCTCCTGAGCTTAGGGACACAGCACTGGGACCAAATTACCATGCTACAAAAGAGAGAATCTCCTGTCCTCTACCATGTGCCTTTTTACTGTCCTTATAATCAAGGGGTTTTTTCTAGTAGATATAAAAAAAGGCACCACTGATGACAGTATAACAGCCTAAATCATTTCAAATTGCTTCTCCATTTGCTATGATTACTAACCAGCAGCACAATGAGAAGAAGAAAAGTGTTTTGTAGGTATATATTCTCTATCTGAGATACCTGTCCACAAGGATGTATTAGGTCTTTCAGAAGAACCCACTGATCTGATCAGAGTTAGTTGATAACTACATTATAAAGTGAGTGTCTGCTCTTTATTGGTGAGGGTTGGGGGTTGTTTTACTTGATTTCACTGAGTCCAGGTCTTCTGTCTAAGCTAAACTTGAGATGGTGCCACTTCTAGATCATCAACTCAACACTAAGCTCCATGCAAAGAATACCACATACAAAATTAATATCAGGTTATACAAAGGTATTGTTTTGCAGCTTCTGCATCCTGCATTGATTTTATTCTCCAACTTCCAATCCACAGACATCCAGTTTTCTCCAGGAGTTTCTATGGGGGCCTGCATGCAGAGGGTGCCGGGAGCACAAAACCAACTCTTTAAACAGCCATCAGTACAAAACATTATGTATGTTCTTGCTCAGCACTTCAAAAATCCTGCCCTTGCTTTTTGAGAGCTGGGTGCCCAGGGCTCCCACAACCTCCTTCATCACATGCAAAGTGACACCATCTTCATGACATCCAGTGCTCTGGTTTTCTAATATATAACTTACCTCTTTCACATATAGCTGAGGAAAACTGTCACACAGCTCTCCCAGGGCTTGTAACCACAAGCTGTAGGCTTGTTTTAACATACCCTCAACCCGCAGCACCACAGAGCACCCAATCCAAAGAGGCTACCTGAACTCTGCAAAGCAATGAGAGGGGAATTAAAAACACTTCATTGCATTTCAGCTCAGCAGATTGCATGAGAGATATGTAGGGTTAATTAGGTTACACTGGCATGGTGGAGACCAGGAACTCCAGGTTTCGGTGTGGAAAGGTAGGGGGAACAGGAGAAAGGGGGACAAAGGGAGTGAAATCATGAGTAGCCTGACTCTGTCCTTATCTTTCAGCATATCAACACAGAACTCAATGGAGTCATAATAAACATATTCCTGGGTACATGTCCTTTTCCAGCAGGCTTTGCAGCTCTTGTATAAGACAGACAGCTCCATCTCCTGGGATATAGCTCAGTCCCTGGGCCATTAACAGAGTCCTTGAAAGGGCTCGTTCTTTTTATTCTAATTTTTTCCCAGTGTTGAAGAATCCCCTGTGCAAGTATTTGGTGAATGTGTGGGAGTTGGGGGAGGAGAACTTCTTTTTTTGCTTGTTTTTAGACTGCAGCCCTTTGGAGATGGCTAACACAACACTGTCAACAACCAGCTTGCAGGCTTGGGGCTTAGAAAGATCACAACCTGCTGGTTCGTTTCAATGGACGCTAATGTTTGTCCCTGGATTTCCCACTCTTGAGGGCACTGGTAAGCAGCCAAAACCACTGTTCTTTCCCAGGAGCAAGTCAGCGTTCCCAGTAAGCTGTCAGTCCTGCTCCCAAGGAAGTGCCCCCTTTGGTGTCTGCTCAGACTGGGGCTCCTGGTGGGGTTTCTCATACAAAATCAAAAAAAACGGGAGCTGGGCTTCCAAAGTGGAAACCTTTGGGCTTTGGATTTTTATCACTTATGCTGCAACACTGAAAGTCACTTGGCTCCTGAATCTGGGAATTGATGCACAAGACTCACAAAAACCCACAGGGTTTGGTAAGAATTGTTGACTGAAATCACAATAATAATTCAAAGGTGTAGGGCATATAACTGTGAAAAGCAAAATAATTTAAGAAAATACATTACAAGAGTTAATACCCAAAATCAACAACAAACTCTTGAAAATAAAGCAGAATATGGTCTAAAAATACTTTCTGCAAGTACTTGTAATGAAATAATGACACGATAAAACTGCAGCTATTTTTATTAGAAAATATTATTGAGTTCTTATGAGGACAGTGTCTAGCAGCTTCAGCTAGGGCAGGACTCAGTTAAAGGAATGCACATTACACCTGAGGGTATATAAATTCCCTCACCAGTCAATATCTTTGAAGATATGGCCTGAACAGCTTTGCCAAGGAAAGCCCATTGTTCAGTCCTGCAGACGACCCGCTGACCAGGGCCGTACACTTTGTGCCATGAGAGTGTGACAGTTTACATCAGCTCTGAAACAGAGCTCGTGGCTCCTGAAGCATCGACTGGTACTGCCTTTCAACATTAACAGAGCTAAGCTGCAGTGTGTCGGACCAGGCTAGCAGTCAATAGATGAGCAAAGGCATAAAGCTGGAGGACATTAAAAGGCAAATCATAAAAAAAAATTACTTTATAGCTTTGCAATAAAAATGGGCATATAAAAGAGGTTGAGAAGAGATTGCTGCTTCGTTCTAAACCAAGCCTGGAAATTAGCTAGAATTTATCAGACAGCTTTTGGATCAGAGATGCAATAAATGCTGATGTAGTTGTTACTGCAGGTCTCTGATCTATTGCTTAGAATAGAAAATATAAACTTATCTACAGTTTATCTTTTCCCCTTTTTTTTCTTTTCATTGCTTTTCTCTTTGCTTTGAACAATTAAATGATACAATAGATAGTGCCTGCTTGATGCAGGTTCCCCACAACTGGAGTGGTGTTACTCTGAACTGCAAAAATACGCTGTTGCATTCTATGCCACAGAGTACTCGTCAGCTCATGCCAACACGGGTCAGTGACATACTTGGGTCACAGGAATTGCCCTTAAACAATCTTAACTATTTGGGGAAGGAGGGCAGGAGGTAAGAGGAAAGTGTGCAAATGTGCAAGAAAACAAATTTATCATTTTCCCCAGCAAATAACTTATCACATCTCTAACAGCTAACGACCTGCTTGCTGATTTCTTATGCTGAAGTTCCATCTTTTGTGGGATAGTAATTAATTTCTACTGATTTACTAAGCAATATTTTAAAAATGTGAGCTCCTCTTTTTCATTTCAGAGCCAAAGCAGATAGAAAATAGAAGCTCCAGGGTAAGATTTTTTCACAAGTTCTCATCACTGTCATCTCTCTGCTCTTGGTAGCAAAGCACCTGTGGTGGGTTGACCCCACCACAGACGCTCTATCGCTCCCCCTCCTCAACTGGACAGGGGAAGAGAAAATATAACGAAAGGCTCATGGGGTGAGATAAGGACAGGGAGATCACTCAGCAATTACC
Source organism: Anarhynchus alexandrinus (assembly GCA_008711295.1). Classification (NCBI taxonomy): domain Eukaryota; kingdom Metazoa; phylum Chordata; class Aves; order Charadriiformes; family Charadriidae; genus Anarhynchus; species Anarhynchus alexandrinus. Next base: position 863,186 of record VUYV01000065.1, on the reverse strand, counting down.
ATCACGGGCAGAACAGGCTTGACTTGGGGAAAATTAATTTATTACCAATCAAATCAGAGTAGGGTAATGAGAAATAAAACCTAAATCCTAAAACACTCTCCCCCCACTCCTCCTTTCTTCCCAGGCTCAACTTCATTCCTGATTTTGTCTGCTTCCTCCCCCCGAGTGGCACAGGGGGACAGGGAATGAGGATTGTGGTCAGTTCATCACACATTGTCTCTGCCGCTCCTTCCTCCTCAGGGGGAGGACTTGTCACACTCTTCCCCTGCTCCAGCATGCGGTCCCTCCCACAGGAGACAGTTCTCCATGAACTTATCCAGTGTGAGTCCTTCCATGGGGTGCAGTCCTTCAGGAACAGACTGCTCCAGCATGGATCCCCCACAGGGTCACAAGTCCCGCTAGTAAACCTGCTTCAGCATGGGTTCCTCTCTCCATGGGGCCACAGGTCCTGCCAGGAGCCTGCTCTAGTGCAGGCTTTTCATGGGGTCACAGCCTCCTTCAGGCGCATCCACCTGCTCTGGTGTGGGGTCCTCCGTGGGCTACAGGTGGATATCTACTCCACCATTAACCTCCATCGGCTGCAGGGGGACAGCCTGCCTCACCGTGGTTATCGCCATGGACTACAGGGGAATCTCTGCTCTGGCCCCCGGATCCCCTCCCTCCCCCTCCTTCTTCACTGACGTTGGTTTCCATGTAGTTATTTCTCTCTCTCCTGGTTGCTGTCATGCAGTTGTCTTTTTCTCCCCTTCTTAAATATGTTATCACAGAGGTGCTATCACCATTGCTGATTGGCTCAGCCTTGGCCAGCAGTGGGTCTGTCTTGGAGCCAACAGGCATTGGCTCTATAGGACACAGGGGAAGCTTCTAGCAACTTCTCACAGAAGCCACCTCTGTAGGCTCCCCGCTATCCAAACCTTTCCACGCAAACCCAATACAGCAACAACCGATCCCTGATTTATGCATGGCTGCTTCTGGTGCATGTCAGTGCCTATACGTCTGTGCAGCCCAGCAAGTGCAGGATGAGGAAAGGAAGAAGCATATCCAGCTGCATAGCAAGGTGAAGAACTACCTGCAAGGAGCATTAATTTTGGCCAAGAATACCATTTTAGCTAAGAGATTCCATAATGACTTTTAATGTTCACATGGGAAGAGTCACCCTTTAATTTCAAGGGCCTGTCCAAGATGCTTCTTGGCAGTAAAGCGTGTGGGACCCGCTCCAGGTAGGAGCATCCCCTTGCCAGGACTCAGACTGAGGTTTCAGGGAACAGAGATCTGCTGAGACACCCAGACCTTTGCTCATGAAGTCTGGCACACTGAGACAGACCACAGGTATGTATTAGCCCCTGTTAACCCTAGTCTTTCTCATAAAACTCACTGCTCCAGAGAAAGGTGACATTCCCCCCCCACACTGGCCCTAGGCATCTGTGCACATTGGTCAGGGACAGTGGAGGTGGGGAGGGAATAAAGCCATCCTGAGTGTGCCGCCAATCATCTTATATCCTGAAACATGAGGTTTAATTACCCATGTCATTAGCTTAACTTGCTTCAAAAGTAGTGTTTAACAGACACCATAAAAGACTATCATACAAGCTCATTATCTCCTGGCTAAATGGAAAAAAGAAGAGGTTAATTTGGTAGAAATTAATAAACAAAGCAGAAAACAAACCACAATACAACCATGACCTAGAAGCAACAGGGTAAAGCCAAATGCAGTCCTGTATTGGAAAAGGTGTTTTTGGAACAAATGTTTAAACACAGATAGTGGATTTCCTTTACCCTATTCTTAAATAAGGGAAATTGCAAGAGTTTTTCAAAACAAGAAGCCATGAATTTTCGTAATATAAATAAGCATGTCTCCAACAAGAAGCCTCTGTGGGTGTGTTCATCCCCAGCAGTGTGTTTTGTGGTACCTTTAAATATGAAGAAAGCGGCTCCTTTGCTCTCCTGACTCGAACAATCCATCAGTGCCTGTGCAGCCTGAGGTCCCCGCGGGCTTCTACCACAGCTCATTTCTCATGGCACCAGTTAGCACTTCAAATGCACCACCAAGAATGAAAAATGAAAAAATAAATTGGATTTGCCAGGGCTCCTCGTGCCAGACAAAAGGAACAGGAAAGAAGAAGGGAAGGGAAAACCATTACTGACCTTCCTTCATTGCCAGGGCACTTGCTGGGGAAGAAAGGAGCCAAGATGTCTCTTTTTCTTTCCTCGGGAAGGAGCGAATTAAGGGGGAGACTGAGAGCTGGTGCTGGTGCCAGACACCATGTGGGCAGGGGCTCTCTGCTACCGGACGGGTCGGATTCACGTCTGCACTGCCCTGCCAATGTCCCCGATGTTCTCTTCCTGCAGAGACAGAGCCAAACCACGTAAGATGGAGTCAAATTAAATTACTGAGTGATTTCTGTGGCTTGCACAGATGGTCTGAGGAACAGGAGTGAAACAGTCCCATGGAGTCCCCCAGATGTCCAACTGGTCGGGAGCCCTAAGGCAGCATGGACACAGCAGCCTTGATGTGGTGCCTGTGGTGAGAGCCTGAGCCCCAGGAGCCCCAGGGAAGTGGGAAGGATGGGGAACGCAAAGAGAAGAGGGGCAGACTCTCAGCAGGGCAAACCCACCTTGTTCCACCCTTTCCAAGGCTGTTTGCATCGGCTGACCACCTATCTACAGAACCACTTAAAATGCATCAAAGAATCCCCTTTGCTTTCTAAAGCTGCTTCATCCCACTCCATAAAGGCACATACCCATTTCCACTCCCTCTCCCCTTCCAACCTCACCTCATAAAGTGTTTTTTAAATGCACCCCACAGTGCCAAAAAAAAACCCCAACCCAACCCTCCCTTCCCCCCATCTCTGCTCTGCTCCAAAGAGCAATTAAATGCTATTACCTTTCAGCTGGCTCACTCAGGCATATCGGTCACTGACAGCCTGTGAAACTGTCATCAAGCTATCATCAGGAATGGTGGCTCTGGGCTGCTGTCGCTGAGCCACCAGCGCTGCTCGGGGAAGCCTCAGTCACAGGTTTGCTTAGTGTTCACTGCTTACTTGCCCAGCCGTCTGCTGGGACGGGAACGGTTGTTCTCTTGCTGCAGATGGGAGCAAAGCATACATGCGCAAGAACCTAGTTCCCAGGGGGATCCATGGGCTCACAATTAGGTACCTATCTCCAGAAGCAAAAAACCCACCACAGCAAACAGTGAAACACAAAGACGAGGCTGCAAGCCGCCAGAAGCAGGCTGCACGTGTGGCAATGCTATCAAATGTCCTGCTTTCTTTCTGCTTGAATTAGTGAAGCAGTTTTATCCCACTTGTTTTGCATGTAGGTTTGGGGTAACATCTTGAATTCCCTTTGACTCCTCTGGCCTTTTGAAGGGTTATCAGCCGGCCCTGCAGCCATGTCATCTTTATTAGCCCCTAAAACATTAGCTGTTTCCATCTGCCAGTCACACAAACGCATCCTGAGACTTTAGCAGCGCATCACCACATCTCAGTCTTCTTAGTGGGAGCAAAGACTGCTTTGCAATAGAGACAAAACCCACTAGCACAACACATGACAGAAAAAAAAAAAAAAAGAAAACTGGATCTTGATCAGTGAGGAAATTCCCCGAAGGAAAAGGAGAGCTAAGGGTTTGGAGAATAGTCCCCAGAAGATGAATCTCAGACAATCTATTCATGCCATGGGTTCTAAGGTGGCTGTGCTCTGAGTCACAAGCAAAAAGAACTCAAAAAAACCCCTCACTTTAGGAGTATATAAGAGGAAAGAAAAAAGCCATCTGGAGCACCAAGTCTGTCTTACCTTGTTTCAGGCAACTTTAGGCATGATATAGGGCTATCTTAGAGAGTCAGGCCAGCTCACTCACGGACACATTTGAGGGTTATACCTAGAAAAGACTTCACCACTTCCCAGCTCAGCCTTTCTAGTAAGAAGTTGAAGTATATTCCCTCTGCACTGTTCTTCGGTCCCTATACATGACTCACTAAACAGCACAGTGAAGACAGACATCACTTCCCTAAAACCTGCAGCCCTTAAGGTGTACCAAAATCATGTATCAAACAACAGTGACACCTTAAAATCACAAGTGACTTCTGAAAGCCTTGGCTTCTATTTTTGGAAGGCAATTCCTTCCCTTGAAGCACCTTGTTTAAAAAAATAACAGTTTTTCCTCCCTTCTGTTGATACTCGTGACAGAATGATTGCAAGGTCTCAATTACTCTGTATTCGGTGTGCCCTTGGAGATAACGTGTTGCAGTCACTGTGAAACCAGGCCCTTAATGAGATGATTGAAAATAGTAATCAGGCACTAGGTGAAACGCCTAACCTCTGGCTATTTGGGATTACTGAATCTAAAGGACAAGTTGAATTATTTTTCTATTGCATTTATTAACAAATACATACAAGCTTTCTATCCTTACTTCAAAAATACATAAGCAGTGTGCTTCACTTCACAGAACTACATTACTGTCACGGCTGAGACCACAGGTCAATGTGGCTGAAGCTGTAGATATCAAAACTCCAAGGAAGAGGGTGGGTGGACTTGTAAATGCAGAGCTGGAGAACTTACTCAGCAGATCTGTGCCTCCTGTACCTGTGTCCTCCTGCTAAGGAACCTTTCCTGCCTTGAATTCCTCCTTTGCAGTCAGTTCACGTGGTGGTGGGGAGTTCACAGACAAATGCCTGCTACTGAATGAGTGCAACATGCCCATGTTTTCCCATGCTGATGTTTTCCACACTGACATTTTCCCTAGTGGGAGGAACTGTGACCGCAGCTACAGGGGAACAGCCAGTTTTTCCACGATTCCAAAGCGTCCTGGTTTCATGTAGGCAGAAAGCACTTTGTGCCCATCAGTAGATGAGTTGTAGGCATTGGTGGAAGCAGATGGGAAATGAATCTAACAAAAGGGCAACAGCCAGGTCCTGCAAGACGAGGACTCTCAGCCAGAAGCTTTCACAGCGTGTCAGTGAGAAAGAAAGAGAAAATCTAATGAAAAGCCTAAAACTGGTCTGCATGCTACAAGATGTTTCTCCTATCTCCTTACCATGAGATATGAGCAGAAAGGAGTCCCAATAAGAAACTATATGGTCTCTAGGAGAAGTCTTGAAGACAGGACACAAGCAAAGGAGTCTCCATCTCAAGCTGAGGGGAAGTGGCCAAGATCTATGCTGGACCTTGTTCTCACCAACAAGGAGGAGCTGGTGGGGAATGTGAAGCTCAAGGGCAGCCTTGGCTGCAGTGACCATGAAATGGTGGAGTTCAAGATCCTTAGGGCAGTGAGGAGGGAGCACAGTAAGCTCACTACCCTGGACTTCAAGAGAGCAGACTTTGGCCTCTTGAGGGATCTGCTTGGCAGAGTACCATGGGATAAAGCCCTGGAGGGAAGAGAGGCCAAATAAATCTGGTTAATATTCAAGGATCACCTCCTCCAAGCTCAGAAGCAAGGCATCCCAACAAAGAGCAAGTCAGGCAAAACCACCAGGAGGCCTGCATGGATGAACGGGGAGCTCCTGTACAAACTCAAACAGATAGAGGAAGCCTACAGAGGGTGGAAGCATGGACAGGTAGCCTGGGAGGAAGACAGAGAAATTGTCCAAGCAGTCAGGGATCAGGTTAGGAAAGCTAAAGCCCAGAGAGAGTTAAATCTGGCCAGGGATGTCAAGGTCAACACAAAAGGCTTCTACAGGTGCGCCAGTGATATAAGGAAGATTAGGGAAGATTTGGGCCCTCTCAGGAAGGAAACAGGAGACCTGGTCAGCCAGGATATGGACAAGGCTGAGGTCCTCAATGACTTTTTTCCTCAGTCTTCACCAGCAAGGTTTCTAGCCGCACCGCCCACGTCGCAGAAGGCAAAGACAGGGGCTGGGAGAATAAGGTACTGCCCACTGTAGAAGACCAGGTTCGAGATCATCTGAGGAATGTTAAGGTGCACAAATCCTTGCGACCTGATGAGATACATCCGCGGGTCCTGAGGGAACTGGCAGATGAAGTTGCCAAGCCACTACCCATCATATTTGAGAAGTCGTGTCAGTCCGATGAAGTTCCCACTAATTGGAAAAGGGGAAATATAACCCTCATTTTTAAAAAGGGAAAAAAGGAAGACCCAGGGAATGACAGACCAGTCAGTTTCACCTCTGTGCCTGGCAAGAACAGGAGCAGATCCTCCGGGAAACTATGCTAAGGCACATGGAAAATAAGGAGGTAATCAGTGACAGCCAACATGGCTTCACTAAAGGCAAATCATGTCTGACAAATTTGGTGGCCTTCTTCAACAGTGTTACAGCGTTGGTGGATAAGGCAAAAGCAAGTGACACCATCTACCTGGATTTGTGCAAAATTTGGCACTGTCCCACATGACATCCTTGTTTCTAGAGAGACCTGGATTTGATGGATGGACTACTCATATAAGGAGTCAGCTGGATGGTCACACTCAGAGAGTTGAGGTCAACAGCTTGATGTCCAAGTGGAGACCAGTGATGAATGGTGTTCCTCAGGGGTCAGTACTGGGACTGGTGCTGTTTCACATCTCTGTTGGCAACATGGGCAGTGGGATTGAGCGTACCCTCAGCAAGTCTGCTGATGACACCAAGCTGTGTGGAGTGGTCAACACACCATTCAGAAGGACCTGGAGAAGCTTGAAAGGTGGGCCCATTGCAACCTCATGAAGTTCATCAAGGACAAGTGCAAGGTCTTGCACATGGGTCAGGGCAATCCCAAGCACAAATAGAGGCTGGACGGAGAATGAACTGAGAGCAGCTCTGAGCAGAAGTTCTTGAGGGTGTTGGTTGATGAGAAATTTAACATGACCCAGCAATGTGTACTCGCAGCCCAGAATGCCAGCTGCATCCTGGGCTGCATCAAAAGAAGCGTGGCCAGCAGGTCAAGGGAGGTCATTCTCCCCCTGTACTCTGCTCTGGTGAGATCCCACCTAGATTACTGCATCCAGCTCTGGAGCCCCCAGCAAAAGGACAGGGACCTGTTGAAGTGAGTCCACAGGAAGGCCATGAAGATGATCAGAAGGCTGGAACACCTCTCCTGTGAAGACAGGCTGAGAGAGTGGGGGTTGTTCAGCCTGGAGAAGAGATGGCTCCGGGGACACCTTACAGCAGCCTTCCAGTACTTAAAGAGGGCCTACAAGAAAAATAGGGAGGGACTCTTTATCAGGGACTGTTGTGATAGGATGAAGTGTAACAGTTTTAAACTGAAAGAGGGTAGATTTAGGTTCGATATTAGGAAGAAATTTTTCACTATGAGGGTGGTGAGACACTGGAACAGGTTGCCCAGAGAAGCTGCGGACGCCCCATCCCTGGAAGTGTTCACGGACAGGTTGGATGGGGCTTTGAGCAACCTGGTCTAGTGGAAGGTGTCCCTGCCCATGGCAAGGGCTTTGGAGGTCTTTAAGGTCCCTTCCAACCCAAAGCATTCTATGGTTCTGTGATTCTATGATCTGCCTTAATATTTTCATCTGTTTATGTCTACCCGCACCAGTCAAGACCTTCTGAGTATGCTGTTTTGCTGGGAAGACTCCACTTTTTAGACTAACAGCATAACAGAAAGACCACACTGCAATTCCTCGTGTCACTCCTCCATAAAGCGGGGCATTGCCCATTCACAGGTAACACTTGTACCACAGCTCCTGCCCCTGAAGGCTGCACCCTCCACGCAGTTTTCCTTTTACAGAAGCGAAAACCACCACCAGGTATATAAGCACTACATTTCAAGACATAAATAAGAACCTAAAGCAACCAGACCAATTTCCCCATTAAATGCGTATTGCCACCATGAGGCTGAAATGAAGGCCCAGGTCTGAATGTATTGTTGACAGGAATCCATTTCCAGAGGCATCAATTATTTACGATTGCAATAAATCATTTACAAAGCGCTGTAAATTCCAAACAGGGTTGAACAAACACAAGGCTTCATCATCACCCATTTCTCTTACAGCCAGAGCTGGGCTGGGAAGAGGTGCCTATCTTAAACAGGATTGATTTGAGGTATTGTACTCGGGGTATCGTACTCTGAATAAAGGGTAAACTTTATAAAATAAAGGGTAACTCAAGGTTAAACCTCATTCAGGCAGTTCCAGGGCTGCAGCATTAACTGGTAGCAACACTTGAAGTTGCTAATTTACAGCTGGCTTGGGGATGCCTGGAAGGGAGGTCCAAACACACCTCTTCTGCCATGGAGACTTGTGAATACAGAAGAGGTTCTGACACCTCTTCAGATGATCAGGAAATCCTCCATGGCATCTTCTGCCTGACCCTGGAGGGTCACTCCACTCACCTGTGGCTATGCTCAAATCACCTGGGTAGGGACAGCTCTGAGCAGTGGAAGTCTGTCCACCAATATTAGGACTCAGAATTTCTCACTACGTCTTTTTATAAACAAAACTTGGGACAGATCCTGTGAACAATGCTCCGTTCTGCTAAACAGGAGTCAGCTTCTACCCAACATAATGTGAAGCACACAGTAAAATGCTGCAGCCAGCTGACACAAGGTCAGATCCTGCTCATACTATTTGAGTGCTCCCCAGCTGAAGTCTGATCCAACTGGTGGGACTCACTGCCATGAGCAATCTTTGCAGACTTTGGGAGCTTCTACAGCTTGGCCGTTATCTTGCAAATCCCTTCCTTACAAATAAATAAATAAAGTAATAGATAGGTGGCACTGACACAAGAGAGCAGCAAAATCAGCATGCCTGTTTAAATAATTTGCTGTTTGGGATATATTTTCTCTGCCAGAGTGTTACTTTGAGCCCTGTGGTTCACTTTCCCCTTTTTTTCTGGACCGAAAACCTGCTACTGTTTTCTCTGAGAGTCTGAGTGCTGCTGAGTCTTTTGTCTGCGCCAGCCGCTATTAGTCATTTGGGGCTAATTCCTGCCAGGGTTTTATTCACTGCAAGACCCACAGAGGGATTTAAAGCTTTGCAGCAAGCTACAAAGGCCTCGCTGATCATTTAGCCAAACCCAGGGCTCTCTGTCACCTTGCCACATCAGCCCAGAGTGACTCAAGCAAGATGAAGGGCGACATGACACTGCGGTGGATCCAGCCTAGTGTCAGCGAGATTGGAGCCTGGCCTCCAGGTTTGAGAGGCCATCTGGCCCAAGAAGGAGCCACAGGCTTGATTTCTCTTCACAGGGGCATCACTGGCAATGTAACAAAGCTGATTCAGGCCGTTTGGAAGCAATGAAAGATGTGATCCAATGTCACAGGACTTGGCATTGACACTTATACCACTGAGCCAGCAGTGATTTTCCCATACAGACTTACCTTGAAAACATCCCCAGTATGCTGGCAGCAATTTGGAGAGACATGCCGATATATTCTGGACCAGCGAGTATGCTATATATCATGTTTCTGTGCAATTTTTAGAATTGCAGTATCAGCCAAATCTCCACAGGATATTACAAATATAAAATAATTTATAAATATTTTGCATTAAAATTTGCTGCTAACAGTTTGGAAACTTCCTGCTGTAGTCTAATGCTGTCAATGGGTGATTCATTTTGCACAGTTTTGGGGTACATTTATCTAGTTGTGTAGTTTCCAAATTGCTCATGTGTTGTAGGCAGTAACGGTATTCTTTGGGGTCCATGCATGGCACACAGCACAATACATTCCTGGTGCACAACCTACCCACTAGGCTTAGTCCTTGAGATTATTACAGATAATGAACTGCCGGGAAAGAAACATGAGGAAGAGCAATGGAAGGATGGGCTCTCGTGACAAACAAAGGCTAGTGAAAACATCAAGAACTGATTCCCTTTCTCTCTCTCATTGCCTAATGGGAAACCTCTGCATGTATTACGTCCAGCCAAGCTGTCAATCCATGTTGTACACATGGTCCCCTGGCAAAACAGGGAGCCTTGGGCCATGCATCCAGTCTGAGTCAAGGAGCTCCACCTTGTCAATGTGCTTCCAGCTAAAACGAGCAAGTTGTGCTCTCCTAGCATGGACAACATGCATTGTCTGCAAGGGCTCTGGAGTTTTCCCCACAAAGGGCAACAAATGTGTTATTCCCACCAGAAAAGGAAAGAAGGATAATTAACTTTCTGTCTGTCTGATTCACATGAAGGCATTTGAAAGACATTTTGGGTTTTCCCCCTCTTTCTTTCTGTTCTGCTTGATCTGAGAGCATGCCTTTGCATTTTGCCAGCAGGTTTCCTTACTAGGATATTTCTAAGCTGCGATACTTAGTTATTTGTGAAGGGAAAAAAAATGCACAATTTGTCTTGCTTCCCTAAAACCAAAATAAAAAATTCTAAACACATCAGTACTCCTCTGAGAGATACTTCACTTTCCGAATGTACACAATTGCATGCATCTACACATGTACATGAGCATATTGCTATGGCTATTCTTAGAATACTTCTATATCACCTTTTGTAAGCAGAAAAAAGGCCACCATGCCTACCCTAAAACCAGCCAAATGTCATTTACCCGTGCAAGAATAACATTAAACCTGTATTATTATACCCATCATTGTCTGTAGGAAGGCACCATCCTAGCTTAGACTTTTCTGGCCCTCCTCCTTCAATCTAACTGAGTCTAAAAGTTACAGAATTAAATAGCTGCACCTGCTTTGATATTTGGCTAATAATCACTGTCTTCTGGGTGACCTGAGATCACTTGGGTTGCAGCAGCAGTCCTGGGAGTATTTCACCTCCCTTTTGAAGCAGACAAATCTGCAGCCTAGTAATTCTGCCCAACAAACAGTTTCAGACTCTACACTTCAAATGTATTAAAAGAAGCAACATTTTTTAGAAATCACTGTGAAAATATGTCCCCTGTATTGAGCCTTCTGGCAGATGCCTAAACATGTAGGCACCTGAAAAGCTTGGTGAAAGCCTTTTAAAATCTGTTTCTGGTTTCCCAAACTGTTCAGTTTGTCACCCACCCACAAGAGGTCATCTTGTCAAAGATGTATTCTTCACTGGCCCCACCTGGCACAGGATGGGGAGGTGGAGAGAAGTAATGTTGACCTCCTGGCTCGGAGGTGTGCAGCTCATTTGGCATCTGTGGTCTTGTTCCCCTTTCCCGGCGACGTGCCCATGTCACGGGACACAAGGAAGCCTGCAAACAAGGACATTCTTGTACCTTTCACTGCCAGGCTCAGGACAAGAGGTCAGACACACACAGTCACCCGAATTACTCACACAGAGACCTTGAGAAAGGGAGGTTAGGCTTTACCTAGCATGCACATTAGCTTTGGGGGTCATTATTTGTAGAAGGTAGTTGCTAGCTGCACCACACTCAGTACCACTCCTTACTCCAGCTGCGCTGGTGTCAGAGGTGTGTTTTGGGAACCCAGCACTTTCAAATACCACAGAATTTAGCAGAATTTTGGCAATGCAACCAACCAATGTGACCCACTGCCAGTATGTCTGCCTACACAACTTGCTACTGCCCTCCAGCTGGTGGCAAAGCTATTGGCTATTCCTTGTGATAACCTCTCACTTGTCCTCCAGCTCTCATCTGCCCTGGATCCCCAGGATGCATGCATCTGTAGCAGCTTACATGGACCCCAATCATCTTAAAAGTGAACAATGCATACCTATGGCAAAAGCGAGCCCATGGGCCATGCAATTATTTGCAGACAACACTCCATCAGGCAAGATTTTGGGTACATTTCCTGTTTGAAATCATATCTAAACACAAACTTTCTAATTTTCCACATGCCATTTGAAATCATGTCCCTTCAAGCTTGTGAAAAAGTCTGGAAGTACAGAAAAGTTCTTCTATTCAACTCATTTAGTAGGAACCCCTACACAGAAAGAAGGAGACCAAAGCTCTTGCCCAGAGATTGGGAATTTTCCAATTCAGGCTTTTGTGGCTCCCACCCATCTGCACTAGTACAATAGCGGGGCCATGTTTGGCTCTGTGGCAAACTCAAATGCAATTGGCAGAAGTGGGGAAAGAGATATAATTGTGTTTCTCTGGGGAAAGTGGTCATTAGGAGGGTATTATCTGGATAGTGGTTATATAAACTGTGGCTGAATGGGCTCTATTTACAATAAGAGAAATTGCCAGAAAGTGATCAGAACATATGCGATCTGATGAAAAGGCTGCACTTGAGCAACATGAAAAGCCAATAATCTGTGAGGAAGTAGCTGTTTGATAGCTAGGAATTTTAAGCAGGGATAGTGCTGGGGGAGGGATTTCAAACCTAATCAAACCATCAGTTTCAAAATTTCTCAGTAGTCCCAAATCTTGTCTGAAATTTGGAGTAACAGACAGAGAAGGCTGCCGCAGCCCACGGGCCAGGTTCAGACCTGATTTATAATTTCTGCAAATCCACAGTGTTTACAGCAGCGCATCCCATGCCCTTTGGTATGTAACCTTTTCCTGTCCTCACACATTCACTATTGAGGAAGTCATACACATCTGAAAGAAGGAATCTGTCCCATTACACCACAGCTTGTTCCATTAAGCCAATGTCAATTGTGACATCTCTGTAATAACTTGTAACAGCCCTGAGACTCAGTCACTCACACACTTCTACACTTACAGCCACAAAGTCCTGGACCAGCCTCAGTCAAACCCCTCTTTCACATCTTGCTGAAAAAGATTGTGTGAATGACTACAAGATCTACCCAGGAGGTTTTATCTTTGATAGCTGCCTTCACTGCACATATCCCAGCACGGATTCAAGAGCAGCATTTTTTCTTAAGACAATACTTTCTAGAAAAAGGCTTTTTTTTTTTTTTTTTGCATTATCTTTGTGAATTTGTAAGCATAGACTGGGATATAAAAAACTTGGTCTACCAGAGGAGCTTAATTTAGCTTGACAGGTTTGAGACCTTACAGAGAGAATTCTGTAGGTACCTTAAGTAGCTCAGTGGTGTCAGGCACATACTTGGGCTTCTGCTACTAGGTCTTTCATGAACTATAAACCACCAAACCACCACAGACGTGTTCCTCATACAGGAGCACAACCTTAACTAGCCAAAGAATCAGTTCCCTACAAGTTTTTGCCATAATTTGTAATTAATGTAAGAAAATAAAATGGCTGCACCTCCAACTGTTTTCAGCTCATCACCTTCCAGCACTGCACGTGATTGCTGTGTATTTATAATGCAGTGGATTTCTTTTTCATGAACATGTTCCAAGTTCCCTTGAATACATACAAACTTGTGGTGACCATCTGATTCCCACTCATTCTCTTTCCCACGCAGGTTTTTATAGACTACACCACAGAGAATTGGAGCTTTCTAACTTATTCCTATGAAAACTAAACTCTTGATCAGTTTTGTTGCCTTTTCTGGAGCCTCCTTCCATTCTACTATATTCTTTATGAGATGCAGAGACCAGAACTGCCTACAGGATTCAAGGTGTGGGCCAGATATGGATTTGTACAGCAGCACTGAGAGATGTCCCCTACTGCTCTCCCAATCCTGACAGTATTTTGGGTTTTCTGCTAAGCATTGGGCTGAATTTGTCACAAGACTTTCCACTGTAGCCCTAATGTCTCTCTTCATCGGTAACGGCCAACTCAAAGCCCACCATTTTACATAAGATGTTAGATTTATTTTTCTTAATGGCATTACGTTACGTTGTGTTTTAGCTCACACTTTACTGCTCACTCATGAAGTCTCATGAAGATGTTCACAGACTTCAACCCCTAGCCTGAATAACTCTGTACCATCAGAATGGAGACAGGCCCCTCCAAAGAGAGATTTGTATCCTCCCATGACAGACATTTCAGATAAGCAAGATATGGAAGAGTTTCTTTCTCTCCACAAGATGTGTAATTTTTAGACAGGAAAAATTAGGCAGGATGAATGCCACTGTGGAGCTCTAATCCCAGAGTTCATGAAGGTAGGCATAAGAAAGCTCCTGTGATCTCAAACCCCTCTATATGACCAGAGAGAAAAGTGGGTCTGGCAGAACAGGATTAGTATTACAATTAGTATTGGAGTAGGATTCAAAAGGCACAAGTTTCAGTCCTTTATCTCTACAGACTTTCCCTTCTCCTTCCTTGTTGTCAACAGTGCTGAGAACCACAAGATGCAGTACCACATACTCTGCAGACACGGCTACTTAGCTGACATCAGCTCAGTGACTATGGAACTTCCACTTTTGCATCAAGTCTATATACCTTCTGGGGGTTTAGTCTTAATCTTTTCCTGCTCTTAAATTTAAACCTTAAATTTAAGGTCTGACAAACCTCTTCTCTGTAGATCACTAGCCATATGTCCCCTTTCCATATCATAATGGCCACCTGCAATTTTACACACAGCATACGGAGGGAGATAGAGCTGTATTTGTGTGTCTCTCATTCATTCAGCGTGATTAGTCCTAGATCTTCCAGTGCAGATGTTAACACATATGGCCACTAGACTTACCGTGCTCATCAAACAAGCAAGACCAACTTGTTCCTAACTTCAAGCTTTAGAGTACTCACAGACTGACAGACCTAACCCTAATTTCTCTGCTTGTTATTTTCCTTCTCTGTTCAGCTAGACAAATGAGCGCTGCACTCCCTGAACTGAAGAAAGAAGCACAAAGTTTGTTAATTAGGAAATGAGTACTCATCTGATTTATGAGAACTGCAGACAGTTTTGCTGGACTTCTTTTTTTTATGTATTTTTACCTCAAAAAAAATCTTCCATTTGCCCTACAATTACATAAGGTTGCACTTACTCAATATTTAGATAGGTGACCTTTAAGGAAAAGATGGGGTATCAATGATTCGATAAAGTGTCTACTTTCCTGTCAGAGTTAATGGTGAACAATATCCAGTTCTGTAGTTGGCTGGAGGCTGGTTTTGGTAAGGTGAGATGGTCCAGCTGTTCTGCCTATTTGTATTGTTTGAAGATGTGATGCTAAACTACTAAGCATAAAAGAAATAATTTTTATAAAGCTGCTTGAAATTGTCTTTAATTTATCAGCTTTCAAAATAGTCCTTCTTCTTACAAACACTCTTGCAGCACTCATACTAAGAGATCTGAGGGCTTTTCTGCTGCATTTGTAAAACCAAAACCATTTTCAAGACCACTTTTTGAAGTTTAATGAGAACTGCATTTTCTTTTCAAAATAAAAGAGTAGTCACATGCAATTTCTAAGATGTTGCCAAAACTAGACAAAAAAAGCCCTCGCAACATAGAACATATCTATCAGCCATTTGAATGCAGCACAAGTGTTCTGGTAAAAGTCTGCTTAGCATAATTACACCCTATGCAAACTTCCCCACCAGCTCAACCAGAAATTGGATGCTGTTTATCCTGTCTTAGCAAAGAGATGTCTGGTAGCATGGGCCACATCTTTAACTGGGTGACTACCTCATTGGTGCTACCTGTTTCATAGCAAAATACATAGAACGCCTACTATGCCATTCATGAATGTATTACATTCCCATGACGGCTGGTAGCCATTGCTTACATCCTAAAATATTAGGATATACATATTCTTGCTTCTTTTCCCAGATGCAAACAATGAAAAGAGAGTCAGCTCAGGGAGAGAAGAAGAGAAACTACAAATCTATTTGATCCTTTCATATCTGAGGAAATAATCCTCTGGGATCTCCATAACCCCAAAGAAATTAAAGGAAAGTCTCCCAAGAGGATTCACCAGGCCTTACGTCAAAAACTCCATCCCCATCGTGGATATTCACAGATGTATTCTTACAGCACTCGAACACAGCAGGGCATACCTGCTTCTTCCTCTTTATCAGGGAGGAACTGACATAAAAGGCAAAGTTTGAATGGGATTAAGACTCCTGAAATGACCATTGGTACAAAGTGTGATTTACAAAACACGCAGCTATGAAACTTCCCCTGATCTGCATCTTTACATACTTAATTTCCTGAAAAATTTGGTCCTAGGTGACTGCTGCTCTGAATGCTATCTGCTTTCCACAGCCCTTTTCCCTTTTTAGCTGTCAGAACTGCAGGACCACCATGGCTAAGAGAGCAGCACGGAGCTGCTTCTTTGCATGCATTGCTCACAGCTTGTACCTAAGCACCACACAGATGCACCGGGGCAAATCAGCAGCCTACAACGGGCTTGCAGAGTTGCCACTGGGGATGTGGCTCACCTGCAGAACATTTACTACTGGAGACCAGGCATACAAAGTAAAGAAACCAGCATGACCTTGGCAACTCAGGCTGGATTTGCAGGATTGCCAGCAAAGGGGCAGGGCCAGAAGGAAGCACAATAGAAAAAATAAATCAGTAAAACCTTTTTGCTTGTAAGCAGAGCACATTTTTGGTTGTGTGCCTGAAAGGCAATAAACAGAGAGCCAAAGACACTAAGCACAAAGGTGTTTTCACAGAATCTCTTCTCAGATTAAACTTAATTTCCTACTAGCTTGTCATTACTTTGATTATAGGATTGTTATATTGGTGTACCATAGTCAGATGTAATGCTGCCAAAACGCGAGTACATTGCAACCTCTAACCAAGCGACATTTCTAGGAAGCGCACTGCTATTACTGGCTGAAGCACTCTGGCTCCAACCTGCAAGATGCCAGTTTGCTAGCAGGCATTAGGAAAGGGAAATTGTACCGTAACTCCACACAAGGAAAACCATAGTTAAGCGTGGTGGTGTTAGAATGGGACTCAAAAACCCCAAGTTTAAGTCTCGACTTCGCAACGGACTTGTTGCATGAGACAGTACGGGGAGGCTGTCCAGCCCTTTTCATCCTTTTCCTATGTCCACCACAGACACCAAGGTAAACCAGAAGGGGACGTCGTCAGCTCACTGGTCTGCTATTAGACCTCAGGGGCTTGAGCTGCACCAAGGAGATCCATGGATAAAGCACATGCATTTTCCTTGCAATTACAAACATCCGCAAATCAGCACTATCAATTTGCTTTGAACAAGCCACAAATGACTTGACGAGGCCAGCACTGTAACAATTTAGAGTACCTGCTGCCAAGCTAGCTACTCACTATCTGGCTATAAATCTTGACCTGACATATGCACATGCTATGTTTTCCAGCTTTCTGGCTTGCTATCCTTTGTTTTGTAATCCCAGAATGATTGCAATTAAGGAATACTATCTCATCAAAATGCCTATCAGCACACTAGCTTGTAAACACTCGTAATAAGTATGGATAATAAAATACAGTTTATTAGCCAACCTTGTACAGTATTTTTACAGCCTTTTCCACTCAATGTTGAGAAAAATAAATCCTTCGCAGCTGTGCTGGAGCTGGCACTGCTGCCAGCCTCCCTTGGTCTCACCTGTAACGAGGTGAGTAATTAAAGTCCTTATAGGAGCAGCAGGGTTTTTTATTGCCTGCCACAATCCCATCCTCTCTTCTTCTGACTGACTCAGAGAGGAACTGCTACAAATGTTGTTTCCAAAATAGATCAGCAACAAAACTTGCTTTTGTTGTGTTAAATGATGGAAAAATTCAGAATCTCAGCTTGCTTGACAGTCCTTGTTTCCTGTCCCAGGATGCCAGGGAAAAATCTGGTGTCCACTCAGAAGTCTGGTGAACCAAAATCCCTGATCAGGAGCGTGGAAGAGCTGTCTGTACATCATTGCAGTTAAAATGGTAACAAGCAAATAGCTGGAAATAAGAGGAGTGGGGGAAACCTTCAATCCATAAAGTTCTCAGGAATCAATTAGTCTGGAGTGATAGTAGATAAGTGATGATTTCTTTGGGGTTTAAGGGAACTATAAACATTTTGCTTTTGTTTATGCCATGACCTTGCTTGTTCTCAGCCACCAACTGGGCAAATGAAATGATTCTGAAAACAGAATAGGAACATTGTAAAGAGCTTAAATCATTGATTCAAAAGAGAATGTTTTACTTGGAAAAAACATGCATAGTCTTCTCTAGCACAAGATGTTGTTTTGTAGCAAAGCCTTTTTTTTCCAAAGGTACTTAAAGAAGTCAATTACCATGATATATGGAGTTACTTTCCATGAGATAAACATAAAACTAAATGCTTGGCAGTAAACATAAACCTCCCAAGTTTTCCTCCTTCTTCTGTCCTTTTATCTCTTTTTATTACCATACTCAGAAGTATAAATTGGTAATTTATTGAAAAATGAATGGTAACATTTACTGAAGTGGCACTATTTGCTACCCTTTTTACTGTGAAGAGAGTCTGGTTTTAGGAGATCTTTATATTTTTTAACATAAACAAAAATGATCTTGAAAAGATTAAATATTTTCCCTCTTTACTTGTGTTTTGGTTTTTTGGTGGGTTCTTTTCTTGTTGTTTTTTGTTTGTGGGTTTTTAGGTTTGTTTGTTTGGGTTGGGTTTTTTTTGTTTGGTTGGTTGTTTTTTTAACAGAAAGACTAGAATAAACCCAAGGAAAGGAGTAAGATTTCTTTGTGTGAATACTGTTCCCCATCAGGCCCTGATGGGGCATGCCAGCACTGCAGTCTGGAAGAGGTACCACAGAGAGAGATGTGCCCAGGGCACCTGGGAACCAGCCAGCAAAAAAACTCAGCAGCTTCAGTCTGGGATCCTTATCCAGAGCAACAAAAACCCCTTTGACCTCAGGTATGAATTTAGACTATTGACCTGCTTAAGGCAACAAAGTCATCAAAGGGATTACTCCTCATTAGCACCCAAGCTGCTAGGTTACACCTACTACCTGCTGTACATCCCCAGGAACAGAGATCACTCCTTCAGAAAACGCTGGCAGTCATTTGCCTAGAGCAAGGTTTGCAGGGAAGGGGAATCGCTATTAGTGGCACAATTGACATATGTGTGTGTGGGGGGGAAATCCTTCCTCCCCTTATAAGGCAACCCACGCGTTTAGGGGGCATGTGAGAAAACCACTGAACAGCAGCTCTGATCAGACAGACCAGACAAACTGGTTGTCCAGTTTGCCCCAGGTGTTTCCCTTTAGAGGAGGGCAACATAAATCACAGCATCCTAGGATGGAGGAGCTCAAGGTTGTAATCCCCTCCAGCTGGGATCACAGTGCTACTTGGTGCTGCTAATTATAAAATGCTGTAAGTACATATTCTACCAAAAAACAACTTTTCGAGGTTCTCTGTAGGGCATAATCTCCTGGTCTTCCTGAGGCTCTCCCTTATCCAAGCACCTATAGACAGATTAGCTGCTGAACTGAGCAATTAAGGGCATTCCTTGCTGCCATTAACACATTTTAATGAAACCTGTTTTACTAATATTTTCACATATATAAAGTAATTCAGCTCGCCTGGAAACTGTCCACATAAATTCCCTGTGACTACACTACTTATACTCTAATTCCCCCATTTCTACAGAGCAAATCACTCCTACATTCTGCTATGTCCTACAGCTGAATAGACAGTGATAACTTTCCATGGGACAAATAATTAAATTAAATCTATTCAATTCCAGAAGTTATCACAATTCAGAGGCAACAAGACTTTGTCTGCTAAACTCTCTGGGTTTGTAACAAAGGTCCTAATACTCTATATAATTTGAATGACAAGTGTATGAAAATGGTATAGGATTTTTCCATAAAAGCAGCATCCTGCATTGAGAGAAAACATCTCCTTATTACAAATGCATCCTCCGAAGCACTCTAACCCTCTAAAAATACAGCCTAAGAGTGAAGTCACACTGTATTAAGTACTGTAGTATTCTATTTTATACAGTTCTTATGCAACCCCATTCACCACCTACCTTCCACAGTGCCCCCTAAGGATTCAGACATCCTTTAAGTAATCCTCTCACCAGCAGAGAACCACATGCAAGTGGAATTGGGGGTGCATTTCAATTAGGTTGTCTGCACAAATGAATTTTATGCAGCTGCCCTTTACTCTGGGTTAATAACAGAGATGGAAGGTCAAACACCTCCACTGTGCATGGCAGGGAAAGGCTGCAGGATTTGTGTTTCAGAGAGTGACCCACAAAAAAAATTATGATGAGATGAGCCCTGCTCTTCAGTTGAGCCCCTGGAGCACTACGGCTGAGCACAGCCCTTAGTCTACAGCTTTTGAAAGCTGTAATGATGGCTTAGAGACATTTAGACATGAGGCTTGAGATCCTGGCCCGCCTAGATATTACCTGAGAGAGCTAATGTAGGATAAAAGCAAATTCCTTTTCCAAACACCTTCTGATGCATATAGTTACTATGTGGGAAGGGAAAACAAACTCAAACCCTGGGCAGTGACAGGAAGGTCATGTAATAGGTGAAGACAAGGGGTTATACCTTGATCCCTTCCTGCTGGCTAGAAAAGCCCTTGGAGAAGACTAAAGTGGGTATGATACTTCAAGTCTAATGGCCAGGGGGTTTTGCTTGCGCAAATCCTAACTGGCAAGGGATGTGTATGGACAGAGAATGAGATGTGGCTGGTCTCCAACAAGGCATACTCTGGCTCTTTAGGAGGTTTGGAGGACTTACAAGTCCCACCCAGTGTCCAAATCAAGCTTAATAATAAAAGTTACGGCTCTAATGATCAGAAGGTCAGACTCAAGCCTAGCAAATCAGTGAGAAAAGGGTCTTAAGTCTTCATAACAGCAACTAAAGACAACTACCATTATTTATGGTAACACATGAATAAATCTGTAATACATCCTCCCCTCTACACAGGATTAATTCTCAGATTAGCAGCAGAAAACCATTTAAAAAAGAATTCATACACAGCACTCAATCTTAACACATGAGTTTGAAAATCTAACCAATGTGGAAGTGGCTTTCTCCATCCTCTTCTCTGAAAAACATAACATTTCTGTTTAAACACTGGGAGAAGCCACTCTGTTTAGTTAATCCTGATAGCTGAAGAAGCTACATTAAATCAACACCTGTCACTTTTTAGTAATTCCTTAGAGTGAACAGCCTTTGCAATGGATTTTCTCTCGTAAGGAAGGTAACAGAAAGGGATTGTGGTAAATGAAGGAATTCTGCAGAAAAGCCACTCCCAATTTAAAGCAGATAATGAGCAGCAGAGCTAGTGTGGAAGCAATTAATTCTAATCACTTATGAGACAATAAAATTTAATTATGGGTTCTTTGAAATCTAAAAACCCAGCAATTATTGTTAATAGGCTTTTTTTGATGGCAGATAGTGAGCAGAATTTGTTGAGGCTGTTTTTCCTGCAGTTAATTTAAATAAAAAATAAAATATCAGCTTTTAGTTAAGGATGCCTAGGCTTACACTAATATATGAAACACTGCTATTGTGCTAAGTTTAGATCCCACAGGACAGAAATGTAATCTTTGAGGAAACTCTTGGATATGCTTTTATATAATTGCTATTCTCCCCTCTGCTGAGGTCCCAGATCTTCATTATCTGTTCAGAGGTACTTTCATCTCAGAACAGCTGGATGTCTCCAGCTTCATTTCAGGTACATTCATGCTAGTAAGAACAGAAATTGCAAGTGGTTGTTTTGTCATGCACTCATCTGGGTGTTGTACGAGAGCTCTAGTCAGGGAGTGACAGTGGTGGTAACCCAGACCACAGCAGAACCAGGTGACTACTGCTCTGTGTTGATGTGACTGTGGCCCATATTCACTCTCTCCCTGAACCAGATGCTGCTGCAATTTCAAACAGCAAATGAACTACTTCCCCTCCAGTCTAGCAGCATATCTCACCTGGCCTGAACTGCATGAGGAGAGCATGAGGATGGAGAAGGACCATCAGTTAAGTTCTGGTATTTATCATTTTGATGTTCCACTAATATGTCTCTCTCCCAGCTAGCTACAGAGCATGATCTCTCTTGCACTTGAAATAGCTTCCAGCCCTTTCAAAGTATAACAACCTTTGAGGCTATCATATCTACCGGAAATTACTTAAAAGCATTTACTAACAAAAGCAAGCTAACAAATCTGGAATTTGCTCAGTGACCTGAACGTCAATCTTTCTTCCCCGTACTCTCATCTGTGCCCTTCAGGGCCTGTGCCCAAGTGCCCTTAGGAGTCTGTATTTTCTGTCTGGTTTGCAGAGTGTTCAGATGGTAAATGGCATTACTATACTACATTACTGATGCCCATGATAACATGGGCATATACCTCCTCCTCACCACCATTACAGGATTTACCTGTGCCGAGCTCTAACAGCCACGTTTTGCTGTCCACATGAAAACTGCACAGGAGAGACTCCCCACGAGATCCTATTGCTGAGGCACCATGTGCTCAGGTATACACATAGCAGCTCTGAATGAAATATAAATGATACAGCTTTGCTGAGACCTTCATTTCAGGACCGACAGCTCAGGCTAAGCTGCAAAATAGATAAATACTAGTACCTTTATAGCTGTTGGAAGAGCACTACAAAAGATTTCAATGCTTATTCTAGGCTATACTAAAAAATGAGACCTGCTGACAGTAAGAACAGACTATTTATTTGCTTCCAGCTTGCCACATCAATGCATTCAAAATTTGACTAAAGGCTCAGGTGTGACCCTCAGCAAAGGTCACATTTTGACTGCTTCACCTCCACCATTCTGTCTCCCATGAATCAGGAAAGGCAGCAAACACTTTATTCTATGCCCCATGATGCTTAGTCAGAACATAACCCACTTTTCGAAGAGTTGCTCAAAGTGCTTCTGTCATAAGGGGATGGATTTTAACGCCTCTCAAAGATGGTGAATAGCAGAGGGCCATTTTAAGCTATAATGAGGTCTCATTACTACAAGAGATCTTGAAGGACAAGAGCTTGGCAGCATTTAGTAATGCTCAGGAAGTCAGAAAAAAGAACAAGATTGTCTAGAGCTGGAAGAGCATATGTTTTTCCTGAAAAGGCGCCTGATTCTCTATGATGAATATCTTGGGCAATCATTTACACCAGAGGCTAAAAGCAGTGTAAAATCAGCACAGCAACATTATGCTGGCTTTGCACTAGCGTAAGCAACGCTGTGGAGACTGACAAAAGTCCATATCTATAGAGTTTAAGAAACTTCACACTATAGGAGTAAAAAATTGACCTCTAATAACAAGAAACTTTCCCTGGGAGAATGAATTGTGCCAGAACGACAAACTCTTGGCACTCCTTGCAGCTCCCTACAAAACGGCTGCACTTGCTACTCTTGGATACTGTCTTGGATGATCCAGAGTATTCATCCAAGATTACGGTAATCCCAAAGCACTAGCATTACTCCCTAGCAATTATTCATCTTTTCCCCAAAGTACATTGTCATAAAGCTTGAACATAATTTGCAAAAAAATGCTTTTGTCTCTCAGTTTCATCTTTATAAACTTCCCTGAATTAAGAGTTTATCTCAACTGGTATTATTAGTCTGCAGAATTCAATATATTTTAATTATGAGGACAAGCGAGAGTTTAGCCTGCCTAGTTAATGACAAAATACCATGTTCTCCATTTAAGTAGGACACATTAAAAGGTTCATATTTAAATTCTCGTCAATGTAAGGGTGAAACAAATGTTACAGCTTAACCAGATTATTCCCTATAAATTACATCATGCAGTGTTATACATTGAGATGCAGAAGGAAGAAAACCAGAGGCTTTGGGTACTATTTGGCAGCTGACTGTTGTAGTACAGCAGATTTCAATGTCCTGCAGATGACTATAGCAGTAGCATTCATATGCTTCATGTGGCATGGCAGCACCTCCTGTCCTTGCAGAGATGACAACAGCACTAATTATGTCTGCCGAAAGCTTCCCAATGCCCAGGGCTGCTCTGACTACAATTTGGTGTCATAAACAATGTAAACAGAAGGAGCCAGAGGTGCGCTCTTCTCATCTTGGTTGTTGCATGAGCCCACCCTCCTGCTAGCGGTTGTTCGCATCTGACTGGGATACAGGCAGCAGGGGTGCATCCAGCCACTGGTACTGCACACACGCTGCAGTTGTGGAGTTTCGTATAGTGCTAACTTCCAATCCCTTCCCTACTTTCATGGATCGCTTTATTATAAAGACATAGAGGTGCTAAGCTCCCAGCCAGACTCCTAGATACCTCTGATACAACCACAGAGAACCAAAGCACAAATAGGCTTTTAAACATTGAGAGTGCAAAATATATTTGGTATGTGGGGGCAGGAAAAAATGATACCTTACAGGCTGGTGGCAACATCCACTCCAGGAAAACCCAGCGACCTGCAAGCCAAGCAAGACTTATTTCTCTGCTCACTGCCAAGAGCTACTTCAGATACTACTTGGCTACTTCCTAAGACTTTCAGAAACCTCATTTTGCCCGTTTCAAATGGTCCCAGAGCGAAGAGGTTTCTTAAAGCTTTTCACTATTTTTTTCACTTATATAAAGCAAATGCTTTGATCTCACTGTGTTTTAAGACCTCCCCCAGGAAAGCAGAAAGTGGTAGTAATAAGTTGCCTTCACTCTCTTACATTCTTTTCTTCTTTCTTTCAACATGCCTATCACTGCTTTGCTACTAACCTCTGCAGGGGCTGCCTCAGCAGTCTCCCAAGTGATTTAAATGGTGCTAACTGCAGAAGAGTAAATCCAAGAAGGTGATCAACGGGATAAAGAGCCTGACCTCAGTATTCAGCAGTGCTTTTGGGGAAACCAAGCCTCTAGAGCTTCCCAGCACTTGGCACACTTGGAGAGCTATGGCTCCAGCGAGTGTCTCAGAAGATCGACTACCGAGAAAAAAAATCTGTTACTAAAAATTAGGTTCCTTCATATTTCACCATGGCTCTTGCCACCTTTTCTTGTGCTAATCTCCTAAGTTGTGCTTTGTACTGTCTCTTATACCTTCATGTGTCTCATTATCAACCCTCTTTTAGAGACAGTAAAAAAGAATAAAATTATTTCACGGCTCATAGATTAGCAAATTTCTTGCTCTGAACAGCATCCTCTTTGTCACCCTCCCCAAGACTAATAAGAAAAAGAGCTTGGTACAAAGGATACTAATTGTAATTTTGGGGTTTTTTAGACCTGCACTGATCCCAACAGCTGTAGATACTTAAAGATCTTTTCCTATAGTGTCAGCCCCTACATTACGCAAAGAAGAAAAGCATATCGAGAAACAAATTCAACCAGCATTCAGTGTGTGCACAAGGTAAGCTGGGTGATGATTTCTTGGCTCCTTCTGACCATGGTAAGAGTTAAGAGGTTTTTTTCTTGCATCAGTCAGAGCAAAAAGAACTTTTTTTCTTCAAGAGGGGAAAAGCACGAGACACCAAAAGGAGATAGAGAAAAAGACAGCTCAGGGGACAGTGTGTATATAGATGGGTCTGATTAAGTGTGGAAGGATATTAGTGTCACCTGCTTCAGAGGAGCGGGGAAGGGACTGGTGTTTAGCACCAGCAACAAAACATTACACTACTTTATAATTACAGAGTACTCAGCATATATTCAGCCCTGGTGTGTTTTTCTACTAAATTCCACTCTAATTACATGAGAGTCTGTGGACACCAAAGAAGCTGTGGTTTAAGTACCTGCAGCTGCTGCGATAAGTCACAACAGGAATGTATAGATACATGTATACATAGATACACATACACCCACACTGTTAGCTAATTGGCAGAAGCACTGTTGAAAGTTGAATTAAAAGCAGTAAAGGTTTTCCTATTTTCCAAAACTGGTAGCCCCTTCTTTAAAGTTCTCATCTCTTCGATGTTTGTTAGCCTGCTGCTCTATCATCTGGCTCCTCACTTAAATTTCACATGTCCCTCCAGGTGAATCAGGGCTTCTCCTTTCTCTTCTGTACATACAGCTGAAATGAAAGAGCATTTGCTTTGTCCTGCTGCTCTTTTCCTGCCACCTTCTCACCTCTGAACCATACAGCAGCTCCGCATTAAATGATGCATTCACTGTCAAACATAAGAATGATGGTTTCCTAACAGACTAGTGTTGATCAATGCTTTAAACAAAAAGCAAAACAAAAAAGACTTTAAAAAAGGAAGGGCAGAATCCAGGCCACGCAGAATTTAAGAATGAGTAGCTATCACAATCCAGGGAATTTATTTCATTTTCAGCTCACGAGAGATGTGAAAAAATAGACGAGGAAGAACAAAAGAATACAGACGTTTTAAGATGTCACTTTGTTCACTACTAGAGGTAAAAGCAGGGTGGGAGGATGTGAGACAACACCAGTTGTTAATGGGATTTTTATCACTGAAAAAAAAAATGTGCTGGATGCATTTAGAGTGCTGCTTCATTAGCCACCATTAGTCATTCATTTCACAAATGAATGGGTGAACACTTGATGGCTTCAGGCTCTTCCAGAGTTTTGGTTGGGTGTTTTTTTTTCTTTTTCTTTTTTTTTAATAACGTCTCTACTCTAAAAGTGCAAAACTTCCTATCCACTGCAGGCAGGGTTGTGTTCATCACAAAAGTTAGTACTGAAGATATGCCCATGACAAGAGCACATAGGATGTCAACCAGATCACAAATAAAAGTCCATACCTGGTTCAAAATTTGGTCTTGGCACTTAGCACCAATTGTTCAGAGAGTCCCATGGTACCCAAAGGCATCTCAGCCTCTGCCCACTCCTTTGAACTTTTCAATAACAGCTCTCATCAGATTTTATATCCTTCCTGAAATGTTTTAGCATTAATTTTAAAACCTCCAGACTATCTATCCACCCTTATTCTAGGGAAACATCTAGGGAAACTTTAACAGCTCTCATCAGATTTTATATCCTTCCTGAAATGTTTTAGCATTAATTTTCCAACCTAAACCATTTCTATCCACCCTTATTCTCCCTCTCCACTCAAAGCTTCTCGAGACCCAAGGGAACTTGAGAGCAAATGCAAGAAGCAGATTAGGTTTGGTCATCTCAACACAGCCCAAAGTGCACTACTTTCAGTGTTGGTAGCTTCAGAAAAAGCACTGCTGGATGGTACCTTCTCCACCACCATATATCTAGCGCTAGCTGGCAGACATATTTCTTGGCAGGGCCTGCAGGTATTGGGGGATACATAAGAGGTAGGTAACTACAAGCTAGCAGTGCCCTGGGTCTGGCATCTCAGGCAGACAGAGCGTGGCTGGAGGAAAATCCTCCAGTTTAGCTCACTCTAGCAAGTATCAAAGAAGTTGTCCAACTTTGAATCTTCCTCAATCCAGGACGTGCTGTGTACATACTGCAACTTGGAGGAAAAAAAGACAGCACATACGTTCCTTAGCCGGTACACCTTTAGAGGCAGGCACTGTATATGCTGCAGGATGCAGTGCCATTGGCCATAGAGCTGCTGGAGCCTTTTACCATTCAGACAGCAAGTGATAACATGCACCATGTGACACCGTGGGTGTCTGCTCTGCGGACAGCATTTGCAGGTGTTGCAAGACTTGAAAAAGCAGCAGAGAAGGCTGGAGCAAAAGTGAAGAGGTCACTTAATTGGGAGGGGTAAAGCACTGCAACACTTTCACCTCATTTTGAAAAGATTCCATTTTAATGCCCACAATCATGGCACAAAATGTTGGACAGCAACACACAGAAGTCTTTGGGGAGTTCTCCACTTTTGAAGCCAGACAGAAAGCTGAGAGAGAGCCTTTATGATACAGGGACAGCCACCTGAATTCAGAATGTTGAACCAGAATTTAAAAAATAATAATAGCCTGAAGGACTGAGCAGAGCTTGGAAGCAATTCCAGGACACACACACACACACACACAGACTTCCTCTCCCATCAAATCTATAGGCTGAAGATGATGATTCTTGTCCAGGGTTAAAAACCAAAGAAAAAGTAGCTGCACCGTGCCTGTCAGCTGTTGCAGTGAATCATGGGGAATTCGTGTTCATCTGTCTTTAAAGAGCTTCTATCACATTCATCACCGTAGCAGGCATCCATGGTATCATCAGGTGGATCAAGCAGGAGGATGTTTAATTGTTATATAAAGTTGTAAAATCCTCAACAATCAGCAATGTTACATGTCTTTCTATGGGAGTTTGGGGCAGGCTGTAGTAGTCCAGCATGAGAATAGCTGGGAGTATGGACCCAAGGAAGGCATTTCTAAGGAGGAGCAGGCTTGATTATGAAAAAAAGGAACAACCCCCAGGTACGATCACTTGTATCTCCTTCCATTTCCTCTGCTATGGTGGTGCCTGGATCTACCCATCTAGTAACTAACTAATATCTGATCCTATGTGGAAAAGGGGGGAGAAGATGGTGGAGAGGCTGGGGAGAGGACAGCTTTCCAATGAGCCATCAAAAGTATTGGCTAGGAATTAGTTTGGGTGAGTTGGAAAAACAATCAGTGCAGATGCTATAAAATACACGGAAAGTTGGTTAGGTGGATGATCTGAGATGCTCTCTCTTTTGTGATGCCAGAAGTAGTAATACTGCAGGTTGGAGATAGTTCTATGCAGTGTTTCCATGGTCAAACTGTCTGTAGTGGAAGAGACTTCTGGAGTCCAATTTCCTGGAGTATTTGACAGCTTCAGCAAAAAGCTTTGTCACCTGTCAATATAAAG
This sequence comes from Anarhynchus alexandrinus, assembly GCA_008711295.1. Taxonomy (NCBI): domain Eukaryota; kingdom Metazoa; phylum Chordata; class Aves; order Charadriiformes; family Charadriidae; genus Anarhynchus; species Anarhynchus alexandrinus. The sequence goes on along the minus strand of VUYV01000065.1, from coordinate 834,960 downwards.
CAGAGGAGGACTGAGCATTGCAAAGCCTTCTGCAGAAGGCTGAGTAAAAGACCAGGCTCCACGCTTCTATGCTGTCACCCTGAGACTACCCTTTGCTGGTACAGTGCTTGAGTCTATCCAAATCAATAGAAATTTCAAGGTGGCTGTGCATGAGTGTTGGCTCCAGCCCTCTGGAGCCTGCCTGTCCAGCTGGAGAGATGTAAAGGTGCTGGGCTTCTTTGGCAAGACAGCTCTGTCCCATGAGAGCTGTTGTTTACCCCTACGACCCAAGCCTTTAAGACAACATAGGGTTGTTTTCCTCTCTCAAACTCAGAGATTAAAACTCTGCAATCAAAAGGGTTCAATGAAATGCATCAAGCAGGTGTGATAATAAAATTTGGATGGGGACCCCTGCTCTGGTTGTCAGTGTCTGTTTCGCTAGTAGGCAAAGGATGGGTCTTCGATTTCCCATTCCTGCTAATCATGTTTGGCATTATCCTGTGTATGAACTTACAGCTTGGCATTCTCTGTGCTCTTCACTCACTCCAATCACAGCAGAAGATTTCGCACAGCTGGACCCCAGTTCAAGTCACTGGGTTCCATGTCAGTGCCCACCAAAATCAATGGGAATTTTGCTGCTGTGCTTAATGAGAGGCAGATGAGGCTCTTTTGTGACAGTTGAAGCCACTTGCAAAGGAAGTCAAGGTACTGCTGGCAGCAGGAGTCCCACTTTGCATTACCAAATATCTCTTTCCCTGTCAGCATGTGAGACGGGTTTGTCAGGAGCTACAAACGCATAATGACTGGCAGTTGGCGCCTACAACAGGACAGGCAGCAATTCCACTTGAATGGCACTTTGGAACTGGATTGCCCCAAGGATCATTCAATAAAGCCCAGCTTCTTCCTGCTGTAAAGTTTAAGGACCATACTGGAAAAACATCCCTCTAAAAAACTGTTCCCATGCATAATTTAAACATGTTACAGGCAATCCTGTGCAAAAAGTTTGCTCTGAAGTGAAAATAATACAGCAACAACTTCAGCTGCAGTACAGGACTCAAGATTTTCTTCTTCTTGTTCTGTTTTACTTTGAGCAATGTTATTTTGTATAGTAGCAAAAAGAAAATACATTCAAACAATTGTGTTGCCATGATTTTCAGGCACATTGTTATTTGTCAGAGATAATGAGGGTCCAAACAGACTGGAACCTAAGGTCACGAGTGCTTGAAAACTCTGAAGGCTCTTATGACTAAAAGGAGAAAGAACAACATGGGAAGTACCTGGAAATTAGTGAGCAGAGCAATCCCGCTGTCAATAGCCATCCTCCGGATCACATAATTATCATGGACAAACTTGGTGTTGCTGTTAGGCAGGTTAATCACCAGATCTATTTTTCCATCCTTTACCAGCCTGAAGAGACAATGCACAAGACAGTATCACAGTGTGTCTTGCTTAATGAAAAATCTATGATGAATAGCACAGGCATGCAGGTAAACAACACCGATAATTTTCATTTGAGTTTAGTCTTACATCCCAAGAAACGATGGTTGAGGGGTTAAGGCACTAAGCTGCGACTCAGGAATTTGGACTTCATTTCTGTTCTATTCAGCAATGCAAAGCAATATTCAGCCTTCGTACAGCTCAGCACAACTCTGTTGAAGGCATGACTGACTGTCATTAAAGGCTAAATACTCAGATCCCACGTATCCTTGCGTGAAAATGTAACATGGAGCAATACATCCAAGTCATATTAAACAGGTCGGTTCAATGAGATGTTCATTAATTAAGCTGAAACCTCCCAGCTGTGGTAATTCCAGACAAAATCAGATAAAACAAAACTTTTGGATTGAATCCAAAGTCCCATTAAATCACTATCATTGATCTCAACAGGGCCAGGAATTTGCCCTTGCTGTCCCGGATGTTAACACAAATTTGGCAAGGTGAGTATTGCTCTTACCTCCTGATCAGAGGGAGGCTCGGACTCTGGCTTTCCTGTGATGGCCATGCCACAGGATTTGCCGGGATACCATTAGCATTAAGCCAGTCTGAGGTGGCTTCTGTGGCATAAAGCTGTTAAGGAACAAAGAAAGGTTACTTACTGTGTACTTCATAATACCAAAACTTTTAATTTAACTCATGTGGGTCTGACCCAACACAGAGTCTGGTTGTCAGAGCTGATTTGGAGGGCATTTTTCATTGCAAGGTTGTCTCTCCATATAGCATGACTTTCCCAACTTTCTGTTATCTGTGATTTGCTATGGATGATAGTCAATGAATGGTAGTAACAAATCCCAAAGCAGTTAACTGGCTTGGGAAAACCTAAATCCCTCTGACTTTCAATAGGGCTTAAGTCCAATAACTTACACATTTTTTAAAATTTTATTTGCCTAGTGCTAAGTTTTGAAAGGCAGAACTGTAAATCCACTGAGGAAAGTAGTACTTAAATACTTAATACTAAAAAGCTCTCACCAATCTTCTGTGGCTGTGTTGTTAGTTACTTTTCAGTAGGGATATGGATGCAAAATGATGCAGAAGAGTTACAAGAGGGATGTAAACACCACAGATTTAATGTGCCTGCAGCTTGTGAATATCACCAAAGATGAAGTACGGTAAAGACCTTCTCTGTACAAAAGGCTTCCCATTCTTCCCCTCCTGTCATACATAGCATCCTGTAGGTATTTTTGTTTCCTAGAGGACTTAGAGGTGTTTATACTGTGACATCCTGGCTGCAGACTGATAACAGACCCAGGGTTGTTCTTGCCCTCATGACAGTCTCATATGTTCAATTAAACAACCGTGAAAAGTTTTAGTTGGGTGATACCTGCTGACTTAATGGATCACTTAGCTAAAAATTGTACTTTGAAGATGTCCTTTCTTCTCTGTCTCCAAATAAACTTGAACGTTCTCCATTCCTCTAGCAGGCTGAATATGTTGCAGATTCTGAAAAGTCTCTAGCTTTAAATAACTGAAATCACCTACCTTAAAACCTTCCTCATGCAGTAGTTCTGCTACGCTAAGGAATCTGGGGCGGAAGGACTTCTGAAAAAGGAAATTTATTAGATACAGCATCAAAGCTAGGATTTAGAAATGGTGTTTTGTTGGGCAACATGAAGCCTCTCCAGACTGTGCGAAGAGGCAAATACACCTTTCTGTGCTGAGAGTGTGTGTGCGCATGCGTGCAGAAATGTCTGAATGTGCATGTACAATGCCGTTCCAAGAAAACTGTTTGGATCCTGAAGCCCAAGTCACTCCCAGCTAAGACATATTTTGTTACAACACCAGGGTAAGTGTTCTCATACTAAGTTTGACTGCAACTACAGAAGATTTGCTATTGCATATTAAATATCTGGGCAATTGCCTTCTCAAATACACCAACTAGAATCTCCTCTGCTCTTAATTAAATATATTTTCAATGATTGCTCAAACATTTGGCCTTCTCTTCTGGCAGATAACATATATGGACAGGCTTTGGGCTGCCTTTGGATGCTCTGTTTGCAGATTCACATGAAGAAGAGCCTGTGTATGCGCGAGTTCATTTCTAACTCCCATAGGCATATGGAAACGGAAAGCACAAAACCACTCAGGAGACTGGGACACCCTATTCCCATGAGGACCTGAAGACCCAGGTACTTAGGGCACCTTTGAAAGACTCGCTCATAATGCATACCGAGATCCAACATGATTTAGAAGAATTAAAAATAGGATGACCTCCTGCAGATATCTGCACTTGAACAAGCCATTTTAGACCAACAGCTGAGTGAAAATTTGATCCCAGAGTAACTTTCTTCGGGATGCTGAAGATACAGCAATGCAAAGATCAGATGCAACGCATGCCCCTCTCGCTGCCAAGGCAGGCCAAACCTTGCTTTTAACCTTAGCCTGGTCTGGCCATTTGCAAGTAAGATTATTGCAAGCTCCCTGGTTTCTGCTGGAGCTACCAATAGCTTAACCTTTATGAGTGATAGAGCAATATTCTAAAGGGTGAACGATTTCCTATGAAGAAAAGGAGTCAACAGGTTTTTTTCAAGCACTCTGGAAAGAACCTCATGCTGAAAGCCATCTCGTTCCATACACTAACTAGAAAATATAAATATACAACGTGACAGGGTTGGCAGCTTCCCAGTCAGAGAGAACGGTTCTGCCTTCTGGTCAGGGGGGTTGGCTTTCACAACAGTATTATAAACTTCTATCAAACATGTACTGAACACTTGTGACACATAAAACAGCCTCTCCATGAAAAGAAATTACAGCTGTCAGCTTGCATCGGAGCAGCCTCAGATTTACAAGCTGGCTGAAAGAACCTGTGTAAGAAACCATTAGTTACTAAAGGTGAAAAGTACAAGCAGATTTATTTAGTGGAAGATATTTATTGTAGGAGAATTGTATTCTTTTTCCTTTATTGGAAAAGTTCTGTCTCCTATAACCTCTCTCTCATGTTTGCTAGCATGTCTTACTATTTATAAAGGGCTACATCCTCAGTTAATTCAGTACAGCTATACCAGTTCTCACTAAGACCAGCTCAAAACGAAGCCATGTCATCTCCTGTGATAATCTTGAATTCTGTACCCAAATCCACTGTGGAGCATGCAAAAATTCTGGTACGTAAGGGACCAAGGCAGAAGGTTACCTTGAAAAACAGATTTGGAGTGCTGGGATTTAAATATAAAATACTCCATCAATGCTTTCCGCATCTCGTGGTCACCAGCACAGATGTAAGACAGATGCACTCCATCCCAGAGATATCACTGAATAGCCCAATCAGGAAAGAAAATAAAATGAGCTTTTCAACTCCTCTTGCTTAAAATATAAATTATTTAATGGCAGACTCAGGGTTTTAGCATCATAGACTTCTCCAAATTGTGAAAAGAAAAGAGGTCAGATTATCAGCTTGCATAAACTGGCAGAGACTCATTTGTCTAAAAAGAAAGCCGTACTCCATTTACCCTGGGAGAGCATCAGGCCTTTGAAATCCTGGGGAACCTTGACCTGTGCAATGTCAGAGAGTGCTCACAACTGAAGCACAATCCAGTGAGCTTGCAGTCCTGGCTGACTGCCCATCCTGCCTTGTGCTGGCCTGCCGATGTCAAGGGGTGCTTGTCTGTCTGACCTTGAGGATGATTACTTTGTTAGCAACATTTCTGCACGGCCCTAGTAGGATTACCACTGCAACCTGTAAGTTCACCAAGATGGAAGCCCCACAGCAAAGCTGGGTTCATTACCTGGGCATATTGGGACCTATTTGGACTGCAGATGGCAGCACAGCCATTTGACTCTTGATTTGCAAAATAACCCAGAGTGAAACATTTGCAAGGAAACAAAGATCTCCCTCTCTAGTATTGTTAGCTACATCTATTTGACTTTCACCTTCAAGAAGGCAGCCTCCTCTCACCTCAACATAATTAATAGCGATGACATAAAGGTGCAGTATACCGAATAACCTAAATATGTTGAGCCTAGATGCTTTTGAGGAAAGCAGAATTCACAGTCATTTGGCTTCTTATTTCTCTCTCTGCAAGAGCCAAAAGTCCAGTCTAAAAATCAGAGCAAGCCTCTAGTCATGAAGCAATGAAGCCTTTGAAAGCGGGGTATGTTTTGAGTTCACCATCCACTGCAGATGAAACATAGCACCCTCCTCAGAGCCAACCAAGTGGGCTGGTGTACCTGGTCCTGACAAGAATTAGCCTTAAATGCACCAGAACAGCTTGCAGAAGCCATCCTGCAGTTTGAAAGCCAGAGGCCTCTGCCAGGGAGGGACCTCCGCCCCATCACCCCCTCACAGCAATGACATTTAAACATTAAGTGATTGTGGAGCGGGGTGACCTGGCATGTGTCCTCCTGAGCCTGTATTTCCCCTCTGAGGATACACTGACAACATTGAGGCAGATGACCTCATGTTTGTGATTAAAATGAGAACAATGCTGCTGGTGTTCACAGCCTGCCTTATGCTTCACTCCTTGTGCCACTTGTTTCTGCAGTGAGGGGCTCCCCTTTCCTCCAGCCTGTAATACTCAGGGAAGACCGCTCATAGCCTACACGTCAGGTCTAGGTCACCATTCCAACCTTCCCTTCTTACAAGGCTTTATTTCCTCTCTGTTTCGAAACAGACCACTGAAAAGTAGGTAGGCGACAAACTCCAGAGTGGTGAGGGAGCAGTACGTGGCTCTCAGCGATAACTTTACGCTTCATGTTTTGGAATTTAATTATATAAGAAATATGCTAAGATGAAGAGAGACCTTTAAGTGATTGATGTGTTGTTTTCAAGTTTCTTTTGCAAGAAGATGAACTGTAAACCACTCATTAAAAAGGACAGAATCCTGTTACTTTTAAAAATTGGGGGGGAGGTGAGCTCTTGGGGTTGTTTTATCTTTTTTTTTCCCTTCTTTTTTTTTCTTAAGACCTTTGTACAAAGAACATTTGGCTCGGTTTAACAGATACTGACACAGAACCTATATAAATGCTTTGTATAGCTAAAATTACTCTCTGCTGCCTGTTCCCTTTTAGCTGCTATTGGGAAAATAGGCTTAAATTTTAAACACTGGGCTCTCTTCTTTTTTATTCTCTTGGCTTTTCTTTTCCCCTTTTTTAAACGGTGTTTTAAAACCTGCAGTGATTAAATATACAGTAGACATACAGTAGCAACTGCCCAAAGTTTCATACCAAACTTTAACCAGGTAGCAAGCAAAGACTTTTCTGCTAATTTGAGGTAACCTCGAGCAACAGCTTTAAGCCATAGATGTGTGTATATGTGCATATATTTAAGGACTAAGCAGTAATCTGTGTTAGCAGAAGTCATGTTCCTTTCTGGCCACTTTTCACACACTTCCTTCATATCCTCTGCTGTCACAGACAGCCCAACACATTTTTCACACCCCAGTTGCCTGACAGGAAAATTCATCTGTTCTATTTTTCTGTTTTATAGACTTTATGCAATCGTGTAGGGCATAAGCTTATTACAAGCACAACAGGAAAATGGCATAAGGCAATAAGTTGTCTTTATGGAAGCCAAGAATGTTCTAGTTGCAGTGGAAATGTCTGATTTTTTTTTTGAGGAACATACACTTGTAAAGTTTGAGATGTGTGTATCTGACTTCAGCACCTCCTGCAATTGGTAATTATCCTGTGACAAAGACCTAACACCTTTTGCTTTTCTGCCTAGCTACCTTTTCATCCTGAAACCCACATCCTCCTTACTGATACAGAACTGTGAATGGCTCCTAAGGCAAACCCATCAGGAACTCCCTCTGTTTGCAGAAGCCATTGCACTGGAGGACATTCCCATAACGACACCATTTAAACTGTGTGTCACATATAGCAACTTCAAGGGATGCTGACAGCAAGACATGAAACCGTAAAGTCCAAGCTCTAGTCTGGTATGGAATTACTGGACCTGCAGAATATATGTCTGAGATGCAGTCCCCGGTAGGAGAGACCTCTGGCAAGACACAGAAACCAGAAACATTGCTACACAAATGTACTGTTGGTTCTTCCTTTCTGAGCTACTTACTCCTAGCTGATAGGAGCTGCATGGTAGGCAACAACGTTGGCCAAGCACCGTCATCAAACAGGGGAAAGGAATAACGGCAGCCATGCCTCTAGGCAGCCAGGAAAGCAGGCTGCAGGGTGAAGACTGTTGTCCTTTAATCCCTTGCCCCATTGCACTCAAGTATATTCCCATCACGACTCCAGTGAGGAGAGGAACATGACAGTGCCGTACCATACCTGGTGGAGGCCTGACAGTGTTACGCCAATAACTAGTGCCACAACACCCTAACAACATCATGTTTTCTACACTGCCAGATGATACTACACTTCTGCCTGGAATGAAATACATGCATCTATGGGGAAAGCTTAGCAGGTTCAGCTTTGCAGTATGGAAACTGTCTCACTCTTTTGGAGGGGGTGGAGGGGAACTGGTTTCAGAAGGGCAAGAAGCAATGTACAGACGAAGGGAGTTTACATGGCAGGATTGGAAAGTAGCATCCCCAGGGGTCCCATTTAGGAGGAAGCAAGGAGTGGGTTCTGTGCTTTAGCTAGGACATTTTTCTGAACTGATTGTCTACGGGCTTTGTTCCCTGCAGGAAGGTGGCTTCTAACTCTCTGATCCCAGGCCTCTGCTTGTAGCAGTCCCTGGGGGTTTGACCCCAGCAGTCTTCTGCAGCTCCCAGTAGAAACCATCAGGACCCAGAGTAAAAAAAATGAGGCCAGCCCCAGGGAATCCAGTAAAGATCTCTCCATGGTGTTTGTTCCCCACTGTCTTACTGCACTTCAAGATGGGTTGCACGGAAACACACTTAAGCCATAGAGACACATGAATGAAAACATGGCAACAGTTACCGAATTCCTCTGTGTCAGTCCTTTCTCAGCTTTGATTTTCAGGACTCACCTGGATTCCAATCAAAATTCCTTCCTTAGGAAAAGTAAACCCTGTGGCAAGCATAGCCTTCTGGAAGGCAGAGAAAACATCCTCCCCAAAGCATGCAACCTGGGAAAAGGCATAAAGAAGGCAGCATGAGGGAAAAAAACAAAAACAACCCAAAAACATTGCTTTAAAAAGTAACAGGAATGACATTTTTAAATAGGCTCTTTTGACTTCTTCACACAGAATCAGACTGCTTTTGCACGGAGTCTGTAGGCAGGGAGGAAAAAAATAAATCACAAAATCACTGCAGACAAATCTCATAATTTTAATGAAGCAATAACGAAGGAATAAGCAATGCTTTAGTTTCAAACAGCACTCCAAAGAGTAACAACAATTGATTCTGCTGAGTTATGGGAATGCTGTATACAGCCTCTGCTCACACTCTGCTGCAGTATGAGTGTACTACAAATTCTTTAACATTATATAATGCTTAAATACCAGTGAGTGTTCTGCATGCAGGCATATTTCTCTGTGTGTACGCTGCAAACTGGGGTAAGAAAGCGCTTGTGCTGTCATGTACTTTTGGCATTTCTTGTGAAGATAAATCACGGTATATAAAGATGCTTTTCCGTTAAAAGTCCACAGATGTATGAAATGTAAGTAAAATGTTAATATGTACTTAGGAAAACAACAAAGCAATCATGCCAATTCATAATAATTTATTTTATATAAACAAAAACTTGATAAAGAAGTCAATAAAAACCATTTAGCAGCTCTCCATCGTTAATAACTGCCTGTGGAGCTCAGCTGCTTACAGACTGTTATGCGGTAATGATCTGAAAGAACTAAACTCTGTTCCCTACCAAAATTTGGAATTCTGATGACAAGAGAAATGCATGAGCTTTTGTGAAAGTTAAAAAAGGAAAAAAAAAAAAACCACCCTCACTTTTTCTGACCATCCACACTTGTTGAAAAACAGTCAGAAGCAGAAACTGTCACAGATTTTTCTCTTTGAAATAACAAATCTACACACATATACAGATGGGATAAAGGGGCTGATTGAGAATTGCTCTCCCATTTTCCTCTTATGGTCCTTCCCCTCACAAAGTGAGCCCTCACATTCATGGTCTCACTGTTACCATGGTGAGCAGAAACCAGTATTTCATGTAAGAAGAAGAACAAATGATGATTTGCTAGATCTTCTGAAGTAAAAAAAGAACCACCAAACAAACAAAAATCCCACAAGGGAAGGGATAAAAAAAATCATGACAACTAGTATCTCAGCTTTTCTCTAAAAACTCATCCTTGAGCATTCAGTCTCTGTAGCCAGCACTGTAGCTGGCTAAGGGGTTACGTGTGTCCTGGACTTTCTAGGGTGGTGGACAGCCCCCGGCCTTGTAGGCTTGGACTGGGGATTTCCAGCCTGCCAGGAGAGGTTTATCATTATGGCATGGTCAAAACAGCCACAATACTCAAAGGGACCCCCAGCACTATGTCTTCTACTGTTGTGGGAACCACAACTTCCAGCAAAATACATCTAAAAAAGGAAGATGTGACAAATTCAAGCCCAAATCAAGCCGCGTGTGGGAAAAATGTCTTTGAGGAATAATTGAGCATTTTACCCAAAGCAAGTTATTATCCTTACTTCACTCGTAAGGAAGAATTTCATAACTGTCACATTTTATGGCATTTGTGAATATGGATCTTTCCAACCCATAAAAGTTAATAACCCCTCCTTTATGACCAAGGTAATCTCTAACTCCATATAAAGCTCAGAAAAATAATTCTTGCCCCTAGTTACAATTTTTTTTTTTTTTTGGTGGGGGGTCCGTGTTGTCAATTTTGTTCTAAAAATAAGGAAGTCAAGGAAGTCACTCAGCTTTTTTCTGCCCATTAACTACACTGAAAAGAAATCTTCTGCAATACTGATTTCCCACACATTATGAAGAGCAAAATAAAGTAATTCTGGAGAGATGTAGGAGACCCAAGGCTATTTTTACCTCATATCTGGGTATAGTGCTTTATCATACTAAAATGATAAGTCTTTCCTAATGAAAACAGCCCAGGTAGACATACCCAAGCTCATATCAAATGGAGCATCCCAAGCTCTGCCATCTGCCTAGCTATGGCAGAGCAGAGTTAAGCCTTATCTAATTGCCTCAGTATTTAATCACTTCCCAAATGGGCTTTCTAGCCCAGAATAAGTTTCTTGCTACCACAACTTTTTTCTAGAGTAACAGGGTATATTTACAGAAGCTACTGACAGCTCAGCAATAACTCATAAACAAACCTCTTTGTGCTTGATGACTTAGTATCTCTTCAAATTATGTAGATAGAAACCTCTACCCCTTGAGGGGGAGGGCTCCCGTCAGTGCTGAGCCTACGCAGGAAGAGGAAGAGCTTTGTACCTTTACAGTGTGCCATGCATACACCAGAGACACATTTCAGAAGCACCTCACAGCCCTGCTGTAGAAAAAGTGGGTAAAGTAGCCCAGTCTCCTCCTCACCCTACCAACAGTCAATACTGCAGCCATCACATTTTATTCACTCTTTCTCGCCTTTTGCACCTTGGGACATGCCTTGGTGGTTACCAGGCAACAACAAAAATATCACCACACGTTTGCTGCCTTTAAGTAACTAGCACGTTCCAAGACCAAATGCTCATGACCTGGAGTCTTGATATTGCTATTCTGGCATTTGTCGATGGGGGGTTTTGAAAGCTGTAAGCACTTGTCTGCCTAGAAGCAGGTGATTCATAAAACGCACTGACGCTCCCAGAATCCTACAGCTCTCAGATAAACTCCTTTCAGGCTGTCACACCGACCACGTCCAACTCAGGGAGCTGACATGCAGGTAAAGAGGGACATCCAGTGGCTGAATCAACTGGATTTTCCAGGACTATGTGTTTTTACAGCTAAGAAAGATGTTTTCAATTTTCTGAAGAAGCTACAGATGCCATCATGATTCAGGCAGTAATAAGATCACTTTCAAAGATTCATGATGTTTAAGGCAACTTGGTTTAAAAAAAATAGCAAATCTAAAAGATACCTCCCCAGTAGAGGCCATTTCACATCGGAGAATGGGGTCAGCATCTCTCAGTCGGGACCAAGAAAACATTGGGGCCTGGTGAAAGAAAGAGGGGGAAGGGAGAAAGAGAATGAAAATCTAATGGATCATTTAAAAAACCAAACATCCAGATGCACTTGGAAGTGAGAGAAAGAGACAGACTGAATTAATCCAAAAAAAGCACTGGTCAAGGGTGATAAGCAAAGGAGTATTTGGCAAATGAGTTCCCCCAGCACATTGATGATGAACTGGAATAAATAAACATGTCACCAATAAATCATCTTTCTAACTCTTGCAGTCCTGCTCACATTCTGATGGTAGATTTCTAATCTGTGGTAGCCCACTACCACTATCATTTTTAGGAGACATTTTAAAACAAAGGCTGTGAAGCACCTAATTCATGAAACAAGGAGAGATATTATCTGAAGCCAGTAATTTTTTTCTGAGAAAACTGTTCTCCAACAGAAATTTTTCATTCACAGGAATGAAACCAATCCACAATAACACACTCTTTTGGTGTAAGCCAGATGAAACTTTGCAAATGATTTACATATTTTCCCTCTTCCCCCCCTAAAATACACACCCCTTTTTTTTTTTAATCTTTTGTATGAAAATATTAAAACCCCTGATCATTATCATTATCTGAGGACTTAGGTCACTGTGGTCTCTGAGTTCTCTTGTCTAATTTGACCTTAAAAAGAAGAGGGGGGGAGGAGAGAAAGAAACTCTCTATTAAAGAGCCAATGACCACATGTGGCAAACATGGAACAAATTTTCTGCTAAGGAATAATTTTCTATGGAGCTTCCCTACATCTTAAACTACTACTGGCATTTGCATGAAGACAGCATCCTTGCTGCTTAAAAAAGAATATATTTTTGAATCTAAAGGTGTAATTCTCTTTTTGGAAGTCTCTGAGGGTAACACTGCAGACAAGACAGCTGCTGTTTCATGACACCTAACAATGACCAACTAAAATGTGACAGCAGAAATTCATTGTGAATGGTTTCTCAAAAAATGTCATGTGTCTCTCTGACTTTTAGATCAGTTTTGCTTCTTCCATAAGTAAAGAGAAAATTTTTACAGTGGCCAATTCTACAGTCTCAAGCTGAGATATGGCAGTTAAGGTAGATTATTTTTAATGCGCATATTGTCTTGAAAAGTAACAAGCAACAAAGCCTTCCACCAGCTCCCTAACTTTTGTCTGCCATGAACATGAAAATGCATCAGCAGGAGCAGACTCTGGTACTGCAAATAAATCCTATTTAAAACTTAGTCAGTCATGCTCTATCCATGATTTAATCTTGGTCAGGCCATGATACTTGTGTCACTCTGCAAGCAAACATGGCAAGATAATATTTCCGTCACTAAAGCTAAAGTGGTGGGACTCTGAATCCACAAAGGAGCAGCTATGCTGAGAAAGGAGAAAAAAGTTTCGTATTCTCTTTTCAGAGCATTTAAGAACTGCTGGAGAAACAAAATCCCATTTCCATGCAAATATTCCTAGCAATAAAAATGTAAGAGGACAGAAAATATGATGTGTGAATAATGAGAACCAGGTTTAACTGGAATATTTTTCAAAGTTTAGCATTTCCAAAGGTATTAGCAGGTTTTTATATTTGACAAATCCACACAGAACATAAGCAGTATAAAAGGCTTTGTAGTGAAGTTTTCAAGAATACAGTTGGGTTTTCTGCTCTGTAGCCAGCATTCCCAGGAGAGACATAACTCTTGACAGTTTAGCTAACAACAGTGCAGAAGCCCCAGGTTTAAATAATAGAAATTTATAAAAATAAATAACACTCACAAAAATAAAAAAAAGAATTAGAATTTCAGATAATGCCTATCTGTGGCATCAAAATAAAATGTAAAGGTACTTCTAGACTGACTGGCTTGGGCCACAGATTTGGCTTGCATTTTAATAGGTCTGAACATTTTATTAGTAGAAAGATATTAGGTGTTTTCGGTTTCCTCAATTTTCATTGATATGGAAGCTATTAAAGCTTGAAAGTTTCTGTATAAACAATTCTCATTATCTATTGTATTTTCTGCACTGCTGTTCTAGATTTTTATGATTAGGAACTTCAATTAATTTTTTCTCTTCCACTAAGCGTTCAAAAATATCTACAGTACGTTTTGGTATCTTGGGTGCTATATAAGCTTAGTAATTATGAAAAGTAAAATCTTGGCCCCACTGAAATCAAAGGATCCCAGACTTTCACCCCCATTTTAACTGGTGCTGCAGATAAAGGGGATTCCATGCATTCAACAGCCCATGTCCCAAATCCTGAAGATAAAATCTGGGGGGCACTCAAAACACAAATTTGTACATGTCCATATCTATATTAGATAGTATTATGAAATATCTTGAACTTTGGTGTTTAGTTCTGCAAGTGCATATTTATTACGCAGTTTATAAACATGACTCAGAGTAGGTTAGAAGTAAGGAATAAAGGAAGATTGATTTTGTTAATAATCACTGGATAATTTTCCTTTGATTTTTCTCTAAAATTTCCAACATACATTATCTTGACAGAAATTACAAAAGGTCAATTTGACCTTTGGCCAATGAGTAAATTGTTCTCTCTGGGCATTAGAGTACTAATTGCCTATTAATGTGCTAGGTGCTGGCTCTGTTGTGAGCTTTTTTGGTGTTCTTTTGGAAACCATACCTTAATCCCAACATATTTGGATGGAATAATGGGATGTTCCAGTGTGGGGAGGGATGACTCATTAATCTCTTTTCCAATCATCACTCTTGTGGCCACATCGATGAAGTCCACACCCAAAGACTTTGATACAAAAGGGAAGGAGCGTGAAGCCCGCAAGTTGCACTCTATCACCTGATGGGATTAAAAAGGAGAAATACCAGGGTCAGGCACTGTGCAGTGAAGAAATTGATTCATATTTCTGGAAATCAGTCCTTACTCCTCTTGGCAGAGATGCTTTTCATATTGCCAAATAAGAGACACAGAAATTGTGTTCAATACCACAAACAGCGATGAAGGATGAGTAGTGGCCAGCTTGATATACAAGGAGCCTGATGTTCTGCAACTGAGTTTCATCTCTGTTGTCTGAAAATTAGAACTGAGAGTAATCCAGAGTTCACTTTGGAAAACGTCTTATGCTACACCCTAAGAGGCATGAAAACTTATGCACAGGCATTAGGTACAACCTTTAGAAGCCCACCTTGTTCTTTTTCCATGGTAATGGCACTTCATGGATGACTGGGCTATCCTTACCTTCCATCTACATGCAGAAGCCATTCAGTGACCCAAGCAAGAAACAAAGAAGTTCTGCATCCTGCTTAGAAGCACACCCTGGAGTGCATCAGCAAAAGAGGAATTGCTATAAGTAAGAATGAAAGTGGAGTGGAGGCGTGCAAGAATAGGTAAGTTAAGACTGAATGGAAAAGGGGGGTTTATCCAGAGAAAAGGCAAGCACAGCTAAGAGAAAGCAAGGAAGGAAAAACTCCATTCTGTTATTCTGTGGAGTTTCTACAGAAATATGTGTGAAACAGAAGAAAGGTGAAGAACATTTTTCTCAACTAATAGCCCAGACAGGATCTTTCAACAATAATGCATCTTCTCTATACCATGTCAGGTTTTCTTTCCATTCACCGCTTCCTCAGTTATATTCTGCTCACATTCCTCTGACCACCTTCGATTAGCAACAGAAAGCCAACTGCTACCTATAAAGGGTCAGACATCTGCCATACTTCTGTTACTGATAGCTACTAGGACCACACTATTTAGATAACCATCTTAATGGCTTATATTAAAGGCTTAAACACTTAAATTGTCTTGCTTTCTTTCCAACGCCTTGGAAGGCTTATTTTAATGATTAAAATAGCTAAACATGAGAGAAGATATCAGAGCAATGATACTCAGTTCATAGGATGAGGCGCAGGCCCCAGTGCTGTCCATCATATTCAAAACTGGTAATTTTGGGGAGGACAGAAGCCCATAGTGAACCAAAGCTAGTGCTGTCAGGCAACGCAATCAAACTCACTTCACCCTCAATGTGAAGGCAGGGGAGGATGCTCCCTCCAACCCAGACAGGGAGAGCTGCATGACTAGGGGTGGCACAGGTAAGCCCCACATCATCAGACAAGGCAGGGTAGAAACCCACAGCTGCTACTGCCACAGAGTTTCCAGGGCAGGGGCCACAGGAACCATGCACCTGCATCAGAACCATGCATCAGAAGCAAACATGTTTTATGTGCCTGTTAACCTAGAGCTCGAAGCAGCATTTGAGGGCAGAAGTAAAAATCAGCTTCATGTGTGAGAATACTCAGAGCAGAGCCTGACTTCCTCCAACAGTCACAAGAGCTCTCACCAGCACATCGTTGCCTCGCACCAAGAACTGAATGTTGAATGGACCAGAGATGGCAAAGGCATTTGCAATCTTTTTTGTAGCCGCTTTTACCTACAAAAATAAATAAGTAAATTAAGTTAAAATGTGTGTATTTGTAATAAATAAATAATTCCACAAAAAAGCATCATGGCAGTAAATCACCTCACATGTGGATTCCTTTAAATGTCATCTATCTCTGCCCTAGCATGTTTTTTCTCTATACTCTCATGCTGGCAATAGCATTATCTTTCAGAAGCAAACATGTTTTATGTGCCTGTTAACCTAGAGCTCGAAGCAGCATTTGAGAGCAGAAGTAAAAATCAGCTTCATGTGCGAGAAAGCAGGGGAAAGAAGGAGAAAGAGAGAGAATAAAGGCCTGCCCTGTCTTTAGCAATTCCTCCAATGCACACTGGAGCCTTTATACCTTTCTTGGTGAAATAACGAATAATGATGTTTTGCCATTTGAGATTAACTAGTCACTTTTACAAGTGTTCCAGAAGTCTTTCACCAACACACCTGTCCCATCACAGATCAGTGGGAGACATCTCAGCAGATATACTCTGGAACAAACTGGGAGAAAACACTATCGTCTTATTTTCTAGGTTTGTCAAGAAATCACGTGCCATTTCAGTACAAGAGTTTGCATAGCTTTGCTCCAGGAGATTACTATTTTCAGAAACAAGGCCTTGGACATTTTTGCAAACAGAGCTGGAGCACAGACCGTTGCATTACAGCTTTTGCTAGCTTCCAAGCAAACCCTTAACAGGATGACATCACAGGGGATGGCACGTTTCATTTAGAAAATCCATTTTGACAACTAACTCTGTATCACTAGGTTTATTCTTGAAAGGGGAAAAAGTCAAGATTAGGTGAGGTTCATTATCCTGATATCCATTCTGGAAAAGCAGGCAGCTAGAAAGTCATACACCTGATCTAATCATTTAAGGATTGTTGAAGAAAAGGAAGTGGAAAGTGAACCATGGCATATATATGAATTAGACAATCCTCTACTGCTATGGAAGCTGGTTCTAAACCAATGAAACAAAAAAATCCAATGGGTCTGAAAGTGTGTACATCTACTGCTTAAATTAATAGGATACAGTCCAGATGATCCTGTGCACAGTATAGCCAGTCACAGGGGGCACACTGACATCCTACACTTGCACATATCACACTGCCTTTAAAAAAAAAACATTGGTGATTTGATTTCTCCATTGGTGATTGAGCAGATTCAAACTCTTATTTTATTTTCTCTTTTCAGTGCTAGCGCAACACCTACCTTCTCCAAGGCTCCCTGGCTAATAGTCTGTGTGGGTAACATGAGGGTGGCATCTCCAGAGTGAACACCTGCATCCTCCACATGCTCTGAAATAGCATGTGAAATAACCTGCATACAGTAATAAGAGAGCAGTTAGTCACCTCACCCTCTCTCATGAACTCTTTCCCCATCTGCAGCCCAGCACAGTCTCCTGAACAGAGCTGTATCCAAAAGAGGATACAGACAGGAGGAAAAAATGGGGATTTCCCAAGATTTTGGGAAGAGTAGGCCTGAAGCAGACACAAGGCATATGAACAAGGGGAACATGTTAGTTCCTTATACCGTGGTTAAGCAAACTGAGAATGTGATAAAACCTACCACAGTCTGGAGATCCCAAGGCTTCCTTCCTCTCTCTAACACGCATTGACTCAGAAGGTAAAAGCTAATTAGGCTTTAAACCAGCTCTTTGAGTTCCGCTTGCCACGAACACAAAAAAGTTTGTCATTCCCCAATAGAAACAAGCATGGACTAACAGCATTTGTATATTATTTTCCCCCCACTCTTTTGTGGTGTTTTAATCATGGAGAAAAGCAAGCGGAGGAAGTTCAGGCCTAAGGATTTAAATTGAATGAATTGCATCAAGGCACACTACCTTGATACTGAGAAAGTAATCTTGTCTGCTGGTTAAAAATGAAGATTGAAAACAGAATATTTCTGTTAAATTAGAAGTTTGTGATTTTTTTGTGAGGACTGTCTTTGATTAGTAATGAAATGCAAGGTGAAGTTGTAATAATAAAACTGGTAATATTGTAACACATGCTGATACAATTCTGATGAAAGTAATTTGCGAAGCCAGTGATTTGCAAATCCAGTAAAAATTACATTCTAAAGGATTGATTAACATGGTTAAGCAATGTTTCAAAAAATAACTATTTAGATGTATACAATAAGGTAGGTTGAGCTTTTCAAGCACGATGTTTTTGAACCTAAGATGAATTAATCTTTTCTTGTTTCTCTAGTCTTCTCAGCACAAATCCATGGCTGTATAGTAAATCATTCAAACCACACATTTTTGCAAATCTCTGATCCTGAAAAACAAGTTTAATATTAAAGAAAAGCTAAGTTCTTACTCTTCCTGCCTTGGCTACAGCATCCATTTCCACCTCACGGGCATCTTCAATAAATTTAGTGAGTACCACAGGGTGATCCTGTCATCAAGACAAGATAAAAGAAGAAAGTTTTTATTTGAGAGTATTTGGGGACCATCCAAGAACTCCACTATTCATCACTGGAAAACCTTTGGAAGCAGAATCCCACAAGACCAATCTATTAATATCCTTACTTCCACAGATAAGTGAACTTTGCAAAGAAATAATGGGGGGAAACTTGGCGTGATTTCCCCAAAGCCACTGGTGCATTAGTTTGAGTCTTCCATAATGTCACCATGATAAGGAAATTTGGGGCAGAACCACGAAGAGCTTTTAAGTGAGATCATAGCAAAAAGAAGGTAGTGGGACATGTGCATGGATCCAGTGACCTCCAATTCTGTCTCCCAAAGACCATCCTTACCTCCAAGATCTTCAATTCTTCCTCCCTCTGAGTCTCCCAGCCACCTCACTGGACATAATGCTTCACAAAGTAACTGATTCTTGGCATACTTAATGACTTTGTATAGTGGCTGTTTGCTATTTTAGAGAGTCATATATTTTAGGCAACTTATCCATTCATTTCTCATTTCTCTGCCTGGTTTCCTAAGTCTCCTAGGGAGAAGTTGCCACTAATTATAGCTTGCCAGGAATGACCTGTCCTTGACTCTCAATACGTTCCCTGGTATATATTGTTTTCCTTCTTTCCTTCCTCTTCTTCCTGCCTGTCTCTGGGATGCTTGCACACACTTCCCACTCTCCTCTAATGCTTTCTTCTTCCAGCCACCTGCTCCAACAGACAGTTAAAAATCTAATCCGCATTCTTCCTGGCCAGCTTTATGTCTCAACATTTTACCTGTCCCATCCACTGTTAACTGCCTGTTATTTATTAGAGAATAAAATGGAATAAATGACAGACTGTGCATGCTCAAAAGGCTCCTCTTGAAAAACTATAAAGCAACTCCAAAAGTTACAAGACACAATTCCTTACATTTATCAGTGCAAGGGTAAATTCACAGGCAAGGACAATGCTGTTTCATAAATTTAGTGGCTTCTGTCCTGTAGCTTTCTGTCTTGCTGCAGTTTTTCCACCAGAATATTTTATATGTGCATACAACCTTGTTTACTCCAATCTGTCTCAACTCACACAAGAAGTTTTGAACATTATTGACAACATGAATGCCATGATGACACAACACCATAACAGCAAAGCAGCTAAAACAACAGAACAACACTGGTCAGGCACTTTATCTGGAGATGCTCTGTTGGATGAAGCAGAACTAGGTAAGGCTTTGTAACCAGATAAATTAATCCTGTGTCCCACAAAGATGCTCATGTTCAGTTGTATGCTCACAACTAATATTGCTAGCTTCTGTGGAATTATTCACAGGCCACAACACCTTGATGAGACTTTAAAAACATCCCTAATTTAGAAGCAGAATACAGTACTTTTGTTCTGGTTTGCTTCAACTATACTATAGCTTTTCTCAATATAAAATACTGGATGAAGAAAGAAGTTTTCCCTTAGCAGTCTGACTACACTAGCAAAAATTTAGCATGTAAATCTAGTGTAAGTCTCTGCAAGATCAGGGGCAGAGCACCGAAAGCCTCATGGTGTGCCACCGGTCATGTTTGCAGCAAGCGTCAGTGCCTTGTTTGTGTAGCAGAACTGGACATCATAAGTATCGCATGGGAACACCCACTCTTTCCCGTAGGAATGCATCACGTATTGTCAAAGACTCTACAACTTCAACTCCCAGTGGGGCCTCCTGTACCAGGGATGAGACCTCTCAGCAATGAAGAGCAACATTGCCCAATTCAAGTCAGTCAAGCTGTGACAAGTTAAGCTGACCAAGGGTCACTTTCCCAGGCTTCATCCATTGTCATCATAAAGCCATCCAGCGGCATGAGAAAGTGATCTGTCCCACTGAATGTGGCTTAAGGCTGCTGCCGCCTGCTCTGCTTCTATGAGTGTGTGGGGAAACACAAAGCAGACTACTTCAGCAAGTACAGAGAGAAGCTAGGTGTTTTGGGAGGCTGAGCACTGCTAAGAATCTGGTTCCTACCACAGGTTGACCCTGTAGTCTTCTGAGAATTAGTTATATAATTCCTTCTGATGGACGCAACAATGGTACTCTCCCACTTTCAAAAATCCCTTTAAAGTTGTTCAAAGATGATAGTAAGTGGTCTGCTTGCCTCCACACTAACCTATCCTTCAGGATATTAATACTTTGCAAGGTATCTCCCTTTCATTCCATCTTTTCTCACTGAAATGCTAAACTCATCATTTGCCTCATATGCTTAAAAACCACATGGTTTTGTTCTTCAAGCTTTAACTGCCTAAGAAATCCCCTGAGTAAGCAGTAATATGTCTGGCTTCCATAGCCAGTTGTGTTTTCGGAGAGTTCCTCTTTGACTTAGTTATTTTTAACCCCAAGATTCCCGTGACAGTAGTGTTTATGGTGTTACAGTACTGTTCTGAACAGTGACCATTCAAAAAAAAAANGGGGGGGGAGGGAGGGGGAGGGAACCTTCAGAAGAAAACAGACCAAAAGGTGAGGCCAAACTCAGAGACTGTTGAAAGGTTGGACTTTGAATTCTGTATGTTCTTCATTCAACCTCGATTGTTTAACTTTCTCCTCCTCCCACATTTGCATCTTTCCAAACATCCCTTATACAATAACACTGATAGAAGGTATAAAGAAATTCAGACTTTGAGTTGTTTAATATGTTCTGAAGCATGCATGTCTTTGGGAAATTGCTCAGATTTTTCTTTTCTAAATTTCAATGTACTAGACCAAATCCTTCCCTCTGCTAGAAAAAAAAAAGACACTTTAAAAATCCCCAAATGAGCTTTTGAAAAACATTTAAAATGGAAAACAAAGCTTTCATCTTCTGCATTACATACTCTGCAGATCAATAATCCCTCTGGATTAACAGTAAGCAGGCAGCAGTCCTGCTTTTGTATCAAAGGAAAATGGAACTCAGTACATGATTTGGAGAGTTAAATGTCATAGCAAAATCTTGCAAATGTGCCTTCATTTAAAATGGGAAAAAAACCAAACAACCAAACAAAAAATGGTCATTGGTGAGAGAAAAGTTGCTAGGATGAAGTTTTAAGTTGTGAAAAGAAGCCAGGCAAAACAGTTCAGAAATTGAGTGAAAGATGCTATCAGTTCTATGCTGGTTGGCATAACCTGCTACTAGCAAGCTTGGATGGGGTTCCAGCCCACTAACCTACATTTATTTGTATAATTAACTGGTCAGAAATGGACGCCTGGGTTCAACAGCTAACTGCCACCCCTGCTCCATGCAGGCATCTCAGTGGCATCAGTAAGGATGCTTGCACAGGCTCCCATAGTCTACCTGTTAGGGAGCAAACTGAGGAGTCAAACTCAGATTTTACTGGCTTCTCCCCAAACAAGGAAGGGAAAGTGACGAAAACACAATACAGAAACAAAGAGATGGAAAATACAACAGAGGTCAAACAAATACAGCAAACACAAAAAGAAAAAGCAGTAGCAGCACAAAGACTGGTACCTGAGAGACTCTGGTGGCTTCTGCTAAGAATTTCTTCATTTCCTCTTCAGTGAATACTACATTCATTGCAGACCCACTGTGAGAATGGCAAAGAAAAGAAAACAGGTCAGCTTCCCTCGTTACTTCAAGGGAGTTATCAGAGTGCTAGACACCACAGCACAGAGTTGCCAACTACCTTTGTGTGACAGACTAGCCAAGCAAGCTCCTGACTCAAGCTACTTGCTCCACTCTTGACTGAAAGAAAGGCAGAGCTGTTACCTAGTGAACCTCCATTATAGTTCCCAGAGAAGACAGGTGACCTCCAGAACCATAACAAAGAAGCAAATAAAGAACTGTTGTTGTGTAGCCTTAGCACTGCTGCCAAATCACCTTTCTGACCCAAGCCTTTAAAGCTCCTCCTAAGCTGGAGGAGACGGCTAGTCAGCCAGGCAGCCCCACTAAGGACCCAGACTTCTACCATATGTTGAGGTTAGCTATGAGCTCAGGACAAAATAGATGCTTTGCTGACTTTTGCCCAATTGCTCATCGGTGACAGATGAAGCGAGGAATACAAAGCTGATGGTTGTGACAGTTTAAATGCAGATGAAAATAGGCTGCTCTTTGCTGGCCATTTCACTGTGCCCATCCTCTAATATCTTAGTCCTTATGTGAGAGGCACAGCAAATACAGACACTGTATCTGAAAGCTACTTTGAAATGTAGTTTTCAGTAACATCAGAGAGGGGTATCTCGGCGAACATGGGTCAAGAGTCAGTGATTCAGGTCCCTTTGAGAGACAAGAATCTTTTAAAAAAGATGCTCAGCTTTCCCTTCGCTTTGGTGGGCAAGCCCACAGAGGCTGTGGGGAAAAGTGGAGGAAGGATCTATCCCATGCAATCAGTCACTTTAGCCTAAGATAAATAGACACAAGTACCTAGGTGATTATACTTACCAGACTAACTCTTCAGCCGATCTAAATCAATAGAGTTCAATTAAATCCATGGACCTATGTCAGTAGCACCACTGAGGATGTGAGCTGGTATGCACAGTACATAACTAGTGGGGAAATGCAGTTAGTTTTCCAAGGCAACTAGCAAATATTAAAGGCCATATCTGTTCAAAGGATGAAGAAGTCTGACTGTGGACCTGCTGCTGTTCTGCAAATAGAGGCCAGAGAGTGTGCTGTGCTAGGGCTTTTCACTTCCTATTTCCTCAGGTTTGACATTCTGCACTTTCATCTTTCTCCCTGAAGTCCCCCTAACCTGTCCAAACACCCTTTAGCAAATACTTACAATGAAAAGGGCCTATACTGAATTTAATACTGATGGAAACAATAGGCTGAAAGAAGTGTTCCCTAAAAATCTGGAGAATGACATCAGGAGCAGTGTCTAACTTATCTTCCTGATCTGAGTGCTGGTTTTTAACTTTGCTTTGCAACTCTGCTGCAAGCTTCAGAAACCGGATAGAAAAGTCACATGCAGTAGTCTCTTTTAAAGGATATTTCCTTGAGGGTTGAACATACAAGAAATCCTTTTCTTCTTTTTTAATAAAAAAATTATTTTTTGCTCCCCTGAAAATTAATATTGTGCCTCTTCATTTTGATATGTGTCTCTTCCTCATATGAAATGGATCCTGTCTCAAATTTATTTTCATTGTAAATTGAGCCCAGCAAACTGCCTCTCTGTGCCTAGTCATGCAGCTACGAAGAAACTCCTCACAGAGAAGAGTGATCGTTCAGAATGTGTGAGTTTGCTGTGTGTATGTGCTGGTGTAACTTCTTCAAAAATTCTAGCTGTTGGAAATGCATGGCTCTGTACAAAGTCTATTTAAAGAGAAGC
Organism: Anarhynchus alexandrinus; assembly: GCA_008711295.1. NCBI lineage: Eukaryota > Metazoa > Chordata > Aves > Charadriiformes > Charadriidae > Anarhynchus > Anarhynchus alexandrinus. The sequence goes on along the minus strand of VUYV01000065.1, from coordinate 811,446 downwards.
AGCTGCCACAGCATAGGGACATGAAACATGCCTGTAAGTAGAGAAGCTCAGCAAATAAGAAGCTGAATACAAAAGATGTGCTGTCATTTTCTGAAAACAGATGCCAACCCCAATAAATGGCCTCAGCACGTTCCCTTCTGTTTTTCCTGGTGGCAAACAATCTTCTCGCTTAATTGTACAGGTAGTATTCTCAGGAACCTTAAGGAATATTCCAGATGGTTCATGTTTTTTGGCCTTGAGACATGAAAAAAGGTAATGCAGCTAAACAGACACTGTTATGACTATGTTCTACCTTTGATCTGTGCCTGATGGACATATGGGATCACCGGCTTCCTTTATTGGTTTAAGCAGTCATCCCACCTATTAAGAAGGGCAGCTTACGCCACATGCACCCAGCACAGTGTTTTCCACACATCCCCTGAAATTACTCTCCTTTGTCTGAAAGAGGCTTTTGTAGTTCATACCCCCAACTCAATGAGCTCAGATGGCTGAACCTTACCTCAGAACATAGGAAGGCCTCAGCAAACACGGGTAACTCACAGAGCTTGCAAATTCAACTGCATCTCTCTAAAGACAGGGAGGAAAACCATACTGTGAATAAGAAAATATTGTAAAATCATACCAAAATTTCAACTCTAACTGCATTTGCACTTTACTAGCCATTAAGATTGGAGGGGGGCAGGGGGGAGCAGGAGACTACAGCCTGGGCTGAACATAATACATGACTTCTCAGTTCCAGTTGTCATCTTCAGACCTTCCCTGGCCATAGAGCTTCACCAGGAAAAAAAAAAAAAAAAAAGCAGCACCAACACATCTCTATTCCTCTGCAATCTGCACCTGCTAGAATAGTTTTCAAAGCCAGCAGGATAAACTAGAGTAGCCTGGCAGGGGTGCTAACTTTTGCTGGGTATATACCCCATGCTGTGTAAAGGTGATTTAAAGACACTTCCCTTCCAGTTTCCATCCCACTCCCAGTGACGCTACAGCATCACTTTACAGGGATCAAAAAGCGCTTCAACACCATCAGTAAAAAAATGTCAAATCTCTTTGGAATCTTGAAAGGTATCGGTAAGTCGGTCCCCTCTGAGCAGGTGCTCATAACAACCCCCAGCCACTTCATCGTTTCCCAGATGCACAGCCCAACTTACCAGTGTGCTGACTGCCTTCCAGGGAGCCTGGGCCACATGCAGCTCATCCAAAATAGCTGAGAATATGGATCGATCTTCTGCCTGGTCAATCTGCAAAGGATTTGTGCCAAGGATCTTCACTCCAGTCTGCTGCAGCGGCACTGCCAAGTTATTGGGAATCTGCCCGCCTACAGATATAATGCAACCACTGCATCCCTGTTGGCATACAGAAAGGAGCACAGTCATGTCCAAGTTAGCTTAACGTTAAGAGCTGATATAACTAGGAATCCAATATTTAGATTACATCACTTTTCAGGTTGCTATGAGTAAAGGCAGATCATAATTGTGCTGAAGCAGAGGCACCCAGGTTGCAAAGTGTGATTCAGAGAGCGTAGCTTCTCTAAAACAGCAATATCCTCCTTGATACCACTCAAAAAACATCAGTAACTTGAGGTCAAATTCCCCAGGAAACTAAAGAAATCTGCAGTGTTCACATGCCTTTTGACATCAAGCCAAGATTTTAAAACTTCTGCTAGAACCACAGACTGTTACCTTGTTTTCATGTCATGTTTAGGTGCTCCTGCTTTCCCAGTGAGGATAAGCACCGAGCTGCCACATGTTCCTTTGCTTTTCAGGGGAAGGGCACTGTGCTATGAAAACATTACACCTCGCAACAAACGCAAAACTCCACTCAGTGGGGTAAGGTCTCCCTCCCCTGTTTACATGGGGACCATTGCTTCAACCGAGCCCACTCCCACCTGCCTGCTGCAACCTTTGAACACAGTAGCATGAACAAATAAGACATTTTAGGTCCCCCTTTTTTTTCCCTCAGTCCAGCTCTTCCCAGAAAACAGCCTCTCCCATGCTCATTGTCAGGAACTGCCAGAGTAGCAGACATTCACGCAAACTCTTTTTCATTAGAGAGTTGCAAGGCAGTAACCTCCAGCAGAAATGAAATGGGAAACAACTGGATTGATTTTATTATTTTTTTTTTCTGTCAGCACCATTATTTGCTGAGCAAACATCCTTTCCTAGCCACAGAAGCCAGCCTTTAAGGAGCGCTCACTGCTGACCCCTTGCTGGCCTGTGCAAAGCAAAGCAGAGTCCGGTTCAACCGAGCCCCCAGTCCCTCAGACAGCCTGTGGTGGCGAATTACTCTGCATACACCGAGCCCTTTATTTTAATTCATCCTCATTATTCCTGACCAGCTCCTCATTTCGGGTAGTAACATTTCTCGATAGTAACAAGTATTTCAGCCAATCTCTCATATGTGCTCATTTCTACGCGTGTTATTTGCAACTGCTTCAATTCCAGAAGCGGATGAGGCAGGACAGGTGGCACAGCACCCTCCAGCCACAATGGCACCTTTCATGTTTGTCACTGGGTGATCGCAACATTTTAAGTGAGGAACTAATAAACAGCAAACAATGAGAGACAGGTGAGCTCGCTTGCAAACACACATCCTTCTTCAGGTGCAAATATAGGCTTTTGGTCTTGGTGGGTTTTTTTTTGGTTGGTTGGTTGGTTTGGTTTGGTTTTTTTTACATAGAACCCCTACTGCTTTGAAGTATAATCTAGTTTGGCATGAAAATCTTCAATAGTAAAAATAACAGGCCTTAGAATACCTGCAACAATGACAAGGACATGAATTACATTTAGATTGAGTAATAACAGAGGGTAATTAAATAATGGGCACTTTACTTCCAAATTAAAGCTGGTGAAACCTTGCCCAAGGGAGAATCAGGCCCACGGTACAGCTGTAGTGAAGGGCTCTTTTGAATCAAATGTGTTTTATGAAGTTTTACCCACCTTTAACAAACGAGAAACATAAATCAAGTGATCCATGGTTTGGCTCTATCTTTTAGAGTATCGGTGTTCTTCTAATTAACAAGTGTGTTTTTCCTGAAGAAGGTTAGCCCCACTGGCCTTCCTGGAAGAGGACCTTCTTAACGAGGGATTTAAAGGGATTTAAAGTGGCAGATGTGTAAGCTGAGAGCAGGATGGACTAGAAGTGACTGAGAAAAAACAGATGATAAATGCTAGTACAAACCCCGTTCAACTTTAATGTGGTTAATTTCCTGCCATAACAAAAATCCACTAAAAAAGTCTAGCATTTAAGCAGCACTTATTATCCCAAGGTCTACAAGATTATTATTTGCTTAACATGGTAATATACAGTGCTGGAGATAATTTTCCTTTTCGCTGTGCAGTCACTTATGGGATGACATGCTGCTGCTGGCCAACAGCAACCATCTGAAAAAGTTTAGGGAGTGAAAAATGCCTCATTAGCAGAGGGTGGAGCAAGGACAGAGGCTGTTTTGTGCCCACATGGGGCTGTCTCATGACATCTGAGCTCGTCTTCTCCAGATCAGAAGAAAAATCTGTTCCTTACTGCTTCCAGACCCATCCAAAATACAGTACTTATCTCTAGTCCCCGGACCCCTTATCATCACACATGGACAAGAACAGACAGTGAATAAGCAAACCCCTTCTTGCAGCTTGGAATGGTTCCTGTTTGATAACACGTCAAGCTAGCTTTGCTGCCAAGGTCAACCAACATCTTAATCTATCCTCAACATATTTGAAATGCGACTGTCCCGGCTAACAGCTTCTCTTCAGCTGCTGCTTATTCCTTCCTTTAAAACAATTCTAGTCAATGAGCCTCTAAAATCCAAATACTGCCTACACCAAAGTTGGGATGGCATTAGGGACTCCAGCATTAGGGACAGAGGAGATGGCTTATTCAAGCAGATAGCAAAGAATCATATAGTCTTTTTTACTCCAAAAGATCCATAAATTAAGACCAAGCTGCTGCTTACTTTTTCATCTAAATTTCTGCTGTTATATCCCAAAGCATGGTCTTGCCCAAAGAGTAGCCCACTGCCCTGCTAGGGAACAGGAAATGTCTGCCCACTGAGAAACGGACTCCACTGCATATCACTTCATCATTAGCCATATTTTAATTATAAAGAAAATTAATAATATCCTTGCCAATAGATATCTTTAAAATATACACTACTCATAATATAGCAAAAGAAGCCTAGAGAGAATTATTTTCCCCTTTATAACAAAAATAACTCTTTTTATTACTACCTTGCTTTTATGTCATTAGTAATAGAGTTGGGTTTTCTTTTTCCCTGAGTTTGAAAACAAATTAGACCATTAAAATGGTACCTAAGAGCCTCCTTTAGTTTTATGAATTGTTTCAGAATGATCCTAGAAACTGAAAAAGAATCAGAAGAGGCCCTCAAGCAGATAGATATTAAAATAAAAAGGGAACATCTTCTCTCGAAACAAAAGCCAATAAATTTGAGGGAAGGCATTTTTTTTTAATTATTGTCCTCATAGACTACCACCTAACTTTGCACATTCACAGTAAACTAAACTTCCCTCCAAGGCATGGCTCTGTTGTGCAGAGCTCAGTCTCCGGTGAGTCACAGCAGCTGAGAATGCTTACTAGAGAGGGAGAGGTAAAAGGGACAGGAGGGAGGGAAAGAGAAGGGACAGCTAAGTATGTCTCTGGGATAGGATCATGCAAAGCTGTGAGCAGCTCTTGGTAGGCAGGTTCCAGCCCCCTCGGTCTCGCTGATAACCTCACTCCTCAATGTAGCTTAATTTGTCTACTCAGAAAAACTGGGACAAGTCAGAGCACATATTTATTTGAGCTTAATATTTGCCCAAAGTTTGATGCTAATCCTAATAACGTTTAGAGGAGTTGATGTATCATCTCTACTGAGGGCAAAGGTTTGCATCCATTGTTTGCTGACGATTTCACCTATGGTTTGCCAATGGTCCAGAACTTGTCAGAGTATTTGCCACTATTCATTGTACACTGAAACACTAAAGGAGGCTAACGAGCAGGAAAGTTTGAAGATCCGTCTGAAATCATGACGCTATTCATGCTCTTTGTATGTTAAGCTGGGAGAGGTGGTTACGTGAAGGATTGGTGAGGGATCTCAGAAACGGATCCTGAATTTTTAACTTGGTCATTTCCTTAGGGAGTGATTTCCAACTGCATTCACCTGAGGAAGTATTCTGTTAACAGGATACATTTAGCTCACTCATATTAAATAAATGACACATAGCAAAAAATATATTTTAGACCACATTCTGCTGAAGGTCTGGAGTCTGTTCCCAGGTTTGCCTATCTCCTTCTGCATGATTCTGTGCAGTTCCTCTACTCCTCAAAGACTCGGTTTCCCTACTTGCAAATTAGGCATAATGATACCATTTCCTGTTGTCACTTCTTAAGAAAAGTGTTCTAAAACAGCTGAGTATTCATCTTGAGATTTATTAGACAGCAAAACCCTAATTTTGTGTGTTGGGGCTCACATCCTGATGGCTTTAACGCCTCCAGAGCAAACATCAAATCGGTTGTTTTCATACCCAAGTCAGAGTAGTAGAATCTTCTGCAAACTCTGAGCATCTCTCTTCTCTCCCTTTTTATTCCCATTCTCCTCTTTTATTCCCATTTATCACCTCAGCTCCTGCTGCCTCCTCCCTGCACTCTCTCCTCTCACGATCACTTTTTCATTTACTTCACAAGCAGGACAGGCTAAAAACATGCCCAGAAGCATGAGCACAGTCCAGCTGATGAGCACGACTGGCTGAGCTGGGGAAATTGTCAACAGAGTGTCCTTCACCTTCAGCTCTGGGTACCACAGGACGCTGCTATTAGACCTCGAGATCTGCAACAACTCCCATCAAACTCACCAAGCCTTGCTGTGACAAGCAGCATAATGCAAGCTTCAATATGTATGCATTAATCTTTTCACGTATTTTTCTTACCCAACTTGCTAATTACTAGCACTATGTGTTTAAATGAGTAGTTGCTCCCTCATCACCTATCTGTACCTTCTCTTTGATCCTGCAGTAATTAGATGCTGTGTTTCATCAGTGCTATTTGTCTGAAAAACTGTCATACCAGTTTCCTCCATGCCCCAAGTTCAGAAGTTCAGCTTTGCTTAAGTAAACAAGAGTTCAGTGCTTATAGAGCTGCCTCATGGATAATCCTAAAGCATTCAAAAGTCAGCCTTTAAGAGTCCAGAGAACCACCAGAGTCTTTTGACCTGTCCAAAATCTATGTCTTCCAGTAACAGCCTGTTAACATGAAAATTTAAAGAAGAGGTAAAACAAGACGTACAAATAGGAAAGTATGAACATACAATCTAAAAATGGTCCTAGACAGTATTTTGCCAATGGTTTAAGAACAGGGCCTAGAAACTGGGACTTGAGTTCTGATGTGCTTTTGCTTGGTTCCAAATTTGAGAATAATCAAAATGTAGCCAGGTTATAAAACCATTTTAGAAACTTGCACCCATTCACAAACGAGATGAGCTCAAGTTGTCACATACTGGGGAAAAAAAAAGCCAAGAAAAACCATAAGTTTAACATGACCTGGGTTTTGCAAAGTTGTTTCAGCAAGTTCCATGGCCAACTCACATTGAATTTCAAGGGAGATAAGTTCCTGTAAGTGCCTTTGAAAGCCTCAGCCACAAATCCAAGATGAGTGTGTTACCAGGTAGAAATCAACATTTTCCATATTGGGACCAACTGTTTACATTATATATGCTCCCATTACCAAATCTGTCTGGGATTCTTCTCCACCTCTTAGTGTCAGCACTTCTGAGCACTTGTAAACTCCAGACAGACAAGTGCAATATCTATCAGGAGCTGGAACATGTTTTGGTTTGACTGATAGCAATTCTAATGTCCCTTCCTGACCTGTCTACTTGCATGTTGGACCACATCCACCACATTGCCACTGTATTGCAAGACCAACACTGCAAGTTCTTGAGCACATGTTAGCATTACGCACATAACTTATTCGACTGCTTCAGGGGGAGTACTTGTGCTTAAAGTCAAGGATATGCTTAAGTGCTAAAGCTCAGCACCGCAAGGGCAGAACAATTTGTGCGATAAATGACTGTGCAGCAAATTAAATCTGCTTGTAAATATTGCACAATATGGCATCTTGCAAAATAATTTAATATTTATTTGGCATTCATTATTGAGCAGTCTGCTAGGAACATCAACGACGTGTAAAATGCAACATTGGGATCCAAACTAAACAGCTTTTGCTAGCAAGCTCTCCCCACTCACCCCCAGCTGCTCCACCAAAGCAAGCTAGTGACATGAATTTTGAAAAGTTTGGTTTGCTTCATGGCTTTTTGTTGCTGCTTCTGCTTTTCTTTACCTCATATTGGTAGATGTCCAGGATCCTTTCCAATGACAGCTCCTCAAAGTACAGTCTGTCACACTCATCAAAATCTGTGCTCACTGTCTCCGGGTTGCAATTCACTACGACGGTCTTGTTGCCAAGCTGACGCAGCGTGCGGATACTGGAGACAGCACACCAATCAAACTCCACGCTGCTGCCTGCCAGGAGACAGAAAAGTGGGCAAGGAAAGGAAGGATGCAGAGAAGAAAACACAAACAGACGTTCTCAGCACTCAAGCTTAAAAAAGAAAAAGAAAAAAAACCAGCATTGCCTCCTGCCAGCTCAGAGCAAGAAATCTAATTGTCCTCCCACGGAAACTTATCATCCACAAACGGAAGCCTCCAAGCACAACAGGTAAGTTGGCTCAGCTGCTCAGGAGTGACAGGCCTCTGTAAGATGTCTGTCATCCTGTGGTCATAAACACTCACATCTGCTCTTGCTGCCCATCCAGCTACTACTGCCTTCCAACCAACATGCTTTGAGCTTAGAGGTGACCAAACTGAGTGCCCATTATTATAAGACAGCACTGTTTACTCCAGGAAACACAAAGCATTTGTACAGATGTGGTTTTAAAAACAGAAGACTGAAGTGTTTTTTACCTTGCAGAAGAGCAGAGTGTGGCTAACCTAACAACAGAAAAACTACAACACAGTGAGTTTGACCTTCCTTTGTGCTGACTCTAGATAAGGCAAGTCGGTAGAACAACACTTTTAGAGCCACTCTGTGATCCTTTTATCTTGGTTTAAAGGCCACAGAGACTATGGCAACACTGTGGGGCAAGCACGTCCTACTGTCCTGAACCCTGAGCAAGCACTGTGGCCACCTCTAAAGAAAAGAGGCAAAGAGGGAGTCACCTGGTGCTCACATGAGCACCAGGACTTGGTTCTTGGCCTTGGGCAAGTTGCAGGACTTGGGACTTGGGCAGCACTGCAGGCTTCAGGAGTCCAGACTTGCACTAACAGCTACTGTCCCATAAATTTCTATGCTCAAACTTCTAAGAGGGGTACCATAAACAGAGAATGATACATATTAAAAAACATCACTAAATGGTTATGCTTACAGTCTACAAGAAAACCTTGGCCTCATCAAGGTGTGTTCACAGTCATTACACGATTGTTAACCACTGATATCCTTATTTATATAAATAATTGTGCAAAAAGATACGTTGGAAATTCCGGCTGTGCTTAATTGCTGCCTCTACCACCTCGTCACAAACAGATGGCTGTCACAGGTCACTCACTGACAGGCACACAATTTATTTCCCTACTTCTGTCAAACAGGAACCTCAAAAACATGCCTAGGCCTCAGCTAAAACCCCACAGAAAAGAGAGGGAAATCGAATCTGAAACTGGATGTTTCCCAGAAGGGTCACCAGATGCTTATTCACTTTTTGTATTCCACTTCTGTTATTCAGGTATTCTTACACACGTGAGAACCCTCAGCTTTGGAACACAATGGTCATCTGGAGTCCCCATCTGACTGCTTTAGATATAACCTGGGAAGCGGGACTCTTTATCAGGGATTGTAGCGATAGGATGAAGGGTAGCGGTTTTAAATTGAAAGAGGGTAGATTTAGGTTAGATATTAGGAAGAAATTCTTTACTATGAGGGTGGTGAGACACTAGAACAGGTTGCCCAGGGAAGTTGTGGATGCCCCATCCCTCGAAGTATTCAAGGCCAGGATGAATGGGGCTTTGAGCAACCTGGTCTGGTGGAAGGTGTCCCTGCCCATAGAGCAGGGGGAGGCTGGAACTAGATGATCTTTAAGGTCCCTTCCAACTCTAACCAGTCTATGATTCTGTGATATTCCAGCCACATCCAGTAATGGTTGTGTCCAAACAGTGGGAAGACAGCAAATCATTAGTAATACTAGTAATGACTGTTGTAACATAACCAACATTGCTCCTCATAAGATAATTACTACATCAATACAGGCATGTTTTTGAACTTACTTTCAGGTTTCAATCATGTTAAATCTTCGTGCACACCTTAAAATTTACAGAGCACTCTGCTGGTCCATGCAGTTGGTGGAATAGCTTATTTATACCGCTTTCAGGGCTGACTTTCACACAGACACAGACACCCCCCAGGATAGGAAATACCCTCCTGGCAGCAAGAGGAGAGCAAGCATTGCCTTCAATATCTGAGCAATGCCCCCACAGAGCACAGGTCACACACTGCAGCTCAGGCTCTCAGTGAGCCGGAGGCCTTTACACGTGCATGAAAGATGCATCAAGGCAAGCTCTGAAGTTCAAGAGTGTGCAACTGTACTGATTCACATCATGTTTTTATTTGGCGTATTAGTTAACAAGAACAAGAAAACTTCAAATGAAGACACTTCAGTTTGGATAATTTTCTTTTTAAATACAGAATATAGAATCATAGAATAGTTTGGGTTGGAATGGACCTTTAAAGGTCATTTAGTCCACTCCCTGCAATAAGCAGGGACATCTTCAACTAGATCAGGTTGCTCAGAACCCTGTCCAACCTGACCTTGAATGTTTCTAGGGATGGGGCATCTACCACCTCTCTGGGCAACCTGTTCCAGTGGTTCAGCACCTCATTGTAAAAAGTTTCTTCCTTCTGTCTAGCCTAAATCTACCTTCTTTTAGTTTAAAACCGTTACCCCTTGTCCTATTGCAACAGGCCCTGCTAAAAACTTTGTCCCCATCTTTCTTATAAGCTCCCTTTAAGTACTGAAAGGCCCCAGAGCCTTCTCTTCTCCAGGCTGAACAACATCAACTGTCTCAGCCTGTCTTCATAGGGGAGGTGCTCCAGCCCTCTGATCATTTCTGTGGCACTCCTCTGGACCCGCTCCAACAGGTCCGTGCCTTTCTTGTGCTGAGGGCTCCAGAGCTGGATGTAGTACTCTAGGTGGGGTCTCACCAGAGTAGAGTACAGGGGTAAATCACCTCCCTCGACCTGCTGGCCACACTTCTTTTGATGCAGCCCACAATGCAGGTGGCTTTCTGGGCTGTGAGAGCACATTGCTGGCTCACGTTGAGCTTCTCATCAACCAACACCCACAAGTCCTTCTCCTCAGGGCTGCTCTCAGTCCATTCTCCGCCCAGCCAGTATTTATGCTTGGGATCGCCCCGGCCCACGTGCAGGACCTTACACTTGGCCTTGTTGAACTTCATGAGGTTCACACAGGCCCACTTCTCAAGCCTGTCCAGGTCCTTCTGGATGGCATCCCTTTCTTCCAGCGTGTCAACCGTACCACTCAGCTTGGTGTCATCGACAAACTTGCTGAGGGTGCACTCGATCCTACTGTTTATGTCACTGATGAACATATTAAACAGTACTGGTCCCCATACAGACCCTCGAGGGACACGACTTGTCACCAATATCCATATGGACATTGAGCCGTTGACCACTACCCTCTGGATGTAACCATCCAATTGATTCTTCATCAACTAAACAGTCTACCCATCAACCCCCTGTCTCTCCAATTTAGAGAGAAGGATGTTGTGAGGGACCACGTCAGAGGCCTCAGAGAAGTCCAGACAGATGACATACATAGCTCTTCCCTTGTCCACTGATGTAGTCACTCCATATAGCATGACGTTTGAAATGACCCCACAGTTCCCCAAATAATTATATTTCTTTCTAAAACTCAGTTTTCACAAATTAAAGAAGAATCTTGTTTAAAGAAAAAAGTAACATCACATGTTTAACTTCTATCCAAATCATTTAGCCCTTTCTGACCTGTTCCTGTTTTGTAAATGTAAAATCACAAGGAACACTAAGTTGATCCCACAGAATTATGATTACAAATCTGAAAGCACAGAGGAAAAGCATGCTGCTTCCTTGCCTTAAAAGGATAACAAAAAAAAAAATAAATCAACTTGGCTATTGCACCTAGAAAAAAAAAAAATCTTTTAGAGGTGCAGGTAATGGCTTCCTTTAGCAGCCTTTATTTAGGTGCAACCATTTCCAAAGATTGTCTTGATCTAAGCAAAGTTACAGAACAGGTAAGACCGAGATCAGACCTGTATGGCTAATCTAAGCAGTTAGGAGTTTTAGGTGAACAGTGCAAAATGTATTCACATACATTTGATCAAATTATTAAACAACACTGCCATACTTTTTAATGCTCATTTTTTGTAACCTTGTTACACAGCATGTTGACTGGCAGAAGCATTCACAAGAAAATAAGCATAATCATAAAGTGTTCCTCCTGATTTCACTCATCTCAACATTCATACTGGAAACTGAGTTCAAAAAACACATCCTACAAACAGCAACAGGAGTGTGGCATGTGACCTGTCCATCCAAGCAAAACAAATGGATGCAGTTTTAAATTTCAGTTTTCAAAAACCATCACCATTACTTGTAAGATGCAGAGCAAAAATATTTCTGAATAACAAGCAATCTTTTTCTTGTCAATAATTGCAAGCTATTTGGAAGGATCCATGAAAAGAAAAAGTGAAAGTCATCATATACAGAATTCAGTAGTCTGCATGATACTCGTAGCCTTGAGGAAACTCTTATGATGCATAATCATCTGAGTGGGCTGAAAAAACAGCATACAGAGAATTGCTTATACAAAAGCAGCTGAAGATATCAAAATATTTTCATAGTCACCTATACTTACAGTAGTAAAATGCATAGTACATAACAACATAGTCACGAGCTGGCAGTAAACATATAAGATAGTCGTGGGAGCAACAAAATTCTATACAAGGTAAAAGGTTCTCAAGAACTTAACATGTGCAAAACGTAAGATTAAAAAAATTCCCTAAAACTTTGTGGAAATCACAGCTAAGTGACAAGTGAAAGGTAATAAAATTCTCGTGTTTTTTCCAGGGTGTGAAATGAAGTCTCCAAGCAGGTGTAAAAGGCAAACCTTGTGTTAGGAATCGATGTTCTGCGCACTGTGCTCTGGAGGGCTTTGTCACCATATGAGAAGAGGAACAAATGAACCACAAGAATATCCAAAGAAGGCTCGAGGGTGCAAGGAGAACAGATGAGCTGTAAGAAAGATTTACCTATGTGATACGGTCCACAGCCCAACACCATCACTCCACAGTCATCAAATTTTACATCGTGTTCCTGAAAAGAAAGGGAGAAAAGTCATTAGGATCTGTAATCCACAGCACCTAACTCCATGCTTTTCAGAATAAAGAGTTTCTGGTGCTCAGACCATATCCAACAGTCTGATTCTTCAGGGCTCATGTCTGATTTCGTTTACTGCAGTATAAATCAAATGCAACTCTACTGGAATTAGTGGTGCTGCACCCAAACCAAAGGAGACACAGCATCCCTGATTTGGGTATTCAAGCAGCTTAAGGAGCCGTTAAGTTTCACATAAAAATGAATGCTAGGATGACATGAGTGAAACATGAGTTCTGCATTTCCAGCACCTAACCGGTGCACAGAGGATGCAAGTACAGGTGATATAGGACAGGATCATAACAACATAGGGGCATTAACACTAAATGCATTGGATCAGTATTTGAGCAAGAGAAAGTTCCAGGCCTACTGTAAGGGGATTATATGTAACACCATCCAAAATAATTGCTACAGAGACCAATACATCTGCAAGATCTCAAGAAATAATGCAGCATAGGAGAAAGAGATCAAACTAGACAGCAATGAGACCGTAGTTTCTGAATGTGCCTACCTGCCCGTTGTACGTGACATAGAGGTAATTAGTTACCGCTGGGTATTCTGCTGCCAGTGTGTCGATCTGTATGGGGAAGAAGAGGAGGGACTGTGACTTGGCCAGTGCCAGGTCTTTCTTGCATGCAGGTGTTTTGGGGTTTTTCTTTCCCCTCTTTCCTTTTTTACTCCTATTTCTGTCCTGTTATCATCCCTCAAAAGGAGGTGATCTGAACTGTCATATGTCAGCAATGCAGCATATGCCTGACCTTCCCCCCAGACCTTACAGTTCAGTCAACAGGGAAGTCTACCATCTCTTTCTAAGCTGCAGTTTTAGCTCTGCACCTCTTTGGTAAAACACCTTCACGGCCCAGGAACTTTCCACATCCATCCCTTCTTGCCGAGGCCCTCATTCTCTAGTTAGTTTGGCAGCATTAATTACACAGCTCTCCATTCCTCCAGGTCTCCTGTCCTCTTTAGCTGCACCATTTGGAATCTTCACACTATACTCTTGACCCCATCTTACTCCCACACTGAACACAAACGAGCACACAATATCACTTTGAGATCATGCCGAGCAGCAGCCAGCAGTGCAAGTACTACGTATTTATGTTACAATATAACTTGTGCTTTGATAATTAAATGATACACAAAGCAAGAGTGATTTTCAACCACCCCTTACATGTAGTTTTCAACAATTTCTTATGTAATTAGTCACCAGAGAGCCCAGAAGAATAATTTGCCTACTAGGCTGTTCACAAACTATTTGTGTCAACTACTTATTGCATGTTATACATGGTAACTAGTCCATCTAGGTCACAGTGATTGCTGAAGTTCCCTGAATGAACAGCTGAAACATTTCTACACAGAATACTGAGCAGGGAACAATATTAAAGCAGCCCTGACATGAATTTTTACATGCTATACAATTTAAAAAGCTGTCCAATGTTCAAGTATTTTCAGGAATCCCCACTGACTGTCCAAATCCTGGTGAATAATGAAGAATGTGACCTTATGTCATTAGCACTATGTAAGTGTCTGCTGCTCATTACTGTTGCTAATACTGCAACTTGTACTTCATGGCTCAAGAAGAAACATATGCTTTGAAGCCACAAATGCAGGCATAAGTAGAAGGGTACCTTGGCACACAAATCAATCCAGCACTACAGTGCCACATGCAGCTGAAAGAACGCAGTGCAAGACCAGGCATGTTTCTGTGGGCCAGGTGAGGACATGGAAGGAAAACAGCAGCTGGGGAACAGAAGGAGATTTGGCACCTGGAACTGGGCCTGAGGATACAGATGGGCTCTTTCAGAAACATTCAGTAGTTTGGGTTGAGTATTTTTCCCCCCTTTAAGGACAAAAAAACAGCTGGTGGCAGTTTAATAACAGCATACCTTAAATGCAGCAGCAGAACACCTAGCAAAGCACTGGTGACACTGCCATGAATACTAGATGAGCTCATTACACTCGTGCTATCACAATGAATAGCAAATGAACCCATAACAATAGCACATTTCAAATAAAGTATTACCCTGTAAAAAGTTACTACCAAGAGAAAAGACATATTACGCTTTTCATGGTCACACCATGGTGGGCCAGCATTCTCAGCCTTTTCCTGAAGCCAGATAGCTGCGTTTCCCCCCCAGCCACACGGAATATGAAGAAGAATATTCTGAGTTTCTCTTTGGGGATGTTCATGTCATTACATTGACGCCTGCAGTGCAGAAGTAACAGCTACGTGGGTGAAATTTGTTCTCCTCTACTGTCAATGTCAAAACTCCCATGGATGTTAACAGAGCCAGGGCTCCCAATTCATTTACCTCAGCTGTTTCCAAGGACATGGAGGTCTGCTTCTTGCAGTGTTGGAAGCCCCCACCACAAAGAGCGATGTTTCTCACATACCTGTTTCACCCAGGGCACTATATTCTTCCTCAGTCTCAGCTGACGGCACTGGACTTCAGTCAGCCTTAGGCATTTCCCAATCTGTTTGTCTGAGAACCCGATCTGTTTGGCTCTCCTCAGTGTCTCTTCTGGAACTGTTTCACTGGGATTGAATAAGAAAAACACCTCTGCATGAGGCTTTATAGGAACACTTAGAAGATACATGAGTGCTTGTGTCTTCCATACTGCGTAGAGTTGCTATAGGATCATGCACATACAGGCAAGAAAAGGATGAAGACCCAGCTAAGCAATGCAATCTTCATACATAAAAGATCTTTTTTGCACTGGATGCCCCCCATAAACACCTAAAAGTTAAAGTCTACAGGCAGACTGCTGATACTAGAAAGTGAAACACTTTTTTCCCTTCATTTTTGAGACAGGAATGAGTGACTCATGATGAGGTCCATCATCTTCCAGGGAGCATTTTCCACCAGGCTAGTACAAGGTCACCATACCCACAACAACTTTATTTTCAATTACCATTAGAGCCTCCACGGAGGACCTGCAGTGATTCCTTTCTTGGATTCAGTATCCCCATATCTCCATGCCCAAACTTTAGCCCAATTTCTCTTCCCAGTCTGAATTTTAAAATATAGGCCTCACCAGACTGGGTTGGATCAATAATTATGTGCGTATTCATATCTCCTGCCTCTCATTGCAGCTGCCCACTTCACAAAAAGGCATGAAATTCCTGAAGTTCTGGGATGTGCCATTCAGAGTCATAACTGTCCCCTGACCCTGCTGAGCTGGGAGACAACTTGCCTTAAAACACTACAATTTGTCCCAAACAAGCCCTTCTTTGTGTTGTTGAGGATGCTCTGCCTACCTTCAGAAATGGCCAGTCTTTTGCAAAAGCATCTGACATAGTTCAAATGACCTTCAGAGGCTCACAAGCAAGGTAGGTTTTTCCTTCTGACAGTCTCAAGCATACTTTTTTTCCATATCATTTGTGCTGCTTCTTGCATTACGAAAAATGAGAGAGGGGGATAGACAGGGCACCTTTTTTGATTTCATGTTTGCAATCAGGGTCTCTCAATACTTCCATACGCTCTTGTTCTCCTGGTTTTACTTTTTAAGAGTCCTAGTTTTTGCTATTATTTATTTCAAATGCGTTGCTTTCCCTGGCCATCTCTGCAGATCAACAGTTTCTTGCCGATTTTGCTTTTGATTTTTTCATCTTCTCCATTCCCCCTCTATTTCCTCCACTTTTTTCTCTCCCACAGTATCTTTGTTCCACTTTGGTTTGACTCCACCTATAGCCCTTATAGTTTCTGCCTGTCTCTGTTTCTAAGCTACCTTTTCTAAGCTTAGCTTTTGCAAAAACATTAAAAAAGCCTATGTATTTTTATCAGTACTTCTGCTTTTCATCTTCATTGCCAAGAGCATCCTTGCCTGCCCAATAAATCAATATTTTATGAGCAAGCAAGCTCTGAATCAGGAAAAAGGAAATGATTAACAAACAAGCAATTTTCCTAAATCAGAGCATTTGAATTATGTCCTTTGCTTGATGGTATTTTTAAATAAATAGCATTATGTTATTTGAGTGGGAGGAGAGGGGTAAGGCCACTTTATTGGAATGTGTCAGGAAGCTGAAGCATGAAAGAGAGACATTGGATTGGATTTTCCACTCTGGCTTAGGCACAGAGCAGCTTTGCTTCCCTCGGTGAAGTCAGGCTAGCACAAAACTGGTGAGAGTCACGGAAGTGTCAAACCAGCTGTTCTGAGAGCAGAACTGCGGAGCAGAACCTTTTGGGTTCAGATCCCTGGGTAGGTGGGTTTTCCTCCATGAATTCCCCAATGCCACCTCTCCTTCCCCTGCAATATGAGAAAAGTGCTTCACATGCCTACAATAGCATAGCAGACAGCTGTGGATAAAACCTACGCTGACTACCCAAAGGGAGGTCCTGACCAACCATCCAAGTCAGGTGCTTTACCGATAGCACTGGAAAGCATATTTTCCAATACTATATAATTTTCCCAAATAATCCCCCATTGAAAAAAATGGTCAACAGCTGGCTGAATATGAGTCAGCAGTATGCCCAGGTGGCCAAGAAGGCCAACAGCATCCTGGCTTGTATCAGGAATAGTGTGGTGAGCAGGACTAGGGAGGTGATCATCCCCCTGTACTCGGCACTGGTAAGGCTCCACCTCAAATACTATGTTCAGTTTTGCACCCCTCACGAACAAGAAAGACATCGAGATTCTGGAACGTGTCCAGAGAAGGGCAACGAAGCTGGTGAGGGGTCTATAGAACAAGTCTTATGAGGAGTGGCTGAGGGAACTGGGGTTGTTTAATCTGGAGAAAAGGAGGCTGATGGGAGACCTTATCGCTCTCTGCAACTACCTGAAAGGAGGTTGTAGAGAGGTGGGTGTTGGTCTCTTCTCCCAAGTAATAGGCAATAGGACAAGAGGAAACAGCCTCAAGTTACACTAGAGGAGGGTTAGGATGGATATCAGGAAACAGGCTGCCCAGGGAAGTGGTGGAATTGCCATCCCTGGAAGCATTTAAAAGAGGGCTAGACGTGATTGCTTAGGGACACGGTTTAGTAGTGGTTTTGGCAGTGTTAGGTTAATGGTTGGACTCGATGATCTTAAGGGTCCCTTCCAATCCAGATGATTCTATGATTCTATGATTCTAGTGAGGATTTTCAGAAAGCTCACTGTAACTGCTGTCTTCTGCCCTGTGTCCCAGCCTGCTACTAACAACCAGCCTGCTCTGCGCTCTGGGGACTCCAGGCAGGAGTACCACCTACACCCTCGGTCTTCTCCACAACCCTCCACCACATCACCCTTCTTACTCCAGCAGATTGTGCTCTTTACTAGCGTTAGAAGGAAACAGTCCTGCTTGATCCAGCTGTTTGAGCTTCCCAGGTTTTCAATTTAGTTCTGGGTGCAGAAAGACTTCCCAAAATTAGACCCACTTTGCAACACTGCAGTACATTCAAGCCTGTGGTTCCCATGCACTAACTCCTCCACCACAAAACTCCTCTGCTTCTCCTCAGCCCTTTCTACTTTGTGATCTCAGCTCAGAGGCAGGACTTCTTGCATAAAGAGTGAATGCCAGAACTGAAGGTATGGATGGCTGTTTTACAGTAGGAAATACAGCACGCAAAATCTGCCAGTTCTCTGGCAAAACAGATGCTTGCTGTCGCTGGCTATTAGGAAGAACACAGCCAGATTTCTCTCCTAGATTCAACACTCCCTAAGTACAAGTGAACAGACCTGATGACCCCAAGAAAATGAGCCTGTTTCAGTGCAGTTTGCTCCCCTGCTCTCCCTCCCTTCTGCCTCAGAAACACACATAGCTGGCTGTCATTTGATTACTGACAGAGAAAGAAAATTGCCTTCATTTGCAGCTTGTTTCAATTCAGTTTTTTGTATCTCATTATAACAATATCATTCATCGTCATCCCCCCCAGCAGGGTGGGTACAAGAGAAGCAGTGATTATTTGGCAACATGATTCATTTGCCTTGGGCTAGCAGCTTAAATTAGGTTAGGACACTTACTAATCCATGCAAAAAGGTAACCAGTTTTGTACAAGACAATGAGCGTGCAAGAGAAAAGCTGAGTACCTAAAGGGGAAATGAAACTGTACATTTTTTATTCTGCTACTCCCAATGCATGATTAAGAAAAGAGAAGAGATGTAGGTTTCAATGTGGCTAATAAGAAAGATGCAGTGGAAACCACTATTCAAGCAGCACCTGGACAGGAAGCATTTTCTCATTTCTCATTGCCATGGAGGCGACAATATGGAGGAAATGCACCCAGCTCTCCACGAGGTATGAAAGGTTAGAACTGACAACCCAGCCCTGAGGATGTAACAGTTTTGCCATTTAATATTGTCACAGAAAATCTGCAAGAGTCAAACACCCAGCAGTGCTGACTTCCAAGCACTTGAAACCAGAGTTTCTGCCACGAGATGAGGAATTGCCAAAAGCCTCTGAGGCAGCTCCCAGGGATTCAGAGGCACAACCAGAAGAAGGGACAAGCAGAGTAAGCCAGCAGAATTTCTTCACCTTGTTTAAAGGGAACCGGATCAAAGAGCTGCAAGCCCTCAGCACTGCTATGGAAATCAGGCTGCCTCTCTGCACGTACTGGACACACATCATCGTTCCTGGGTAATTTCCATTTACTATGAAGGGTAATTTTTAGCGTTTATAGCTCAGTATTCATGTAAAGAATATAAGAAACATGCAAACAGTAGGTAGGGCGATGCATATCTTACAGATAGCAAAAATGAGACACACAGATGTTAAGGGGTTATGACTTTTAAGATCCAACATTGACCTAATTCTGTTCCCATTGCCTTTGCTCAAAGACAGCCCTTTGGACTTGCTGGAGACATTAAAGCCAGCAAGAGCAGAATCAGGCTGATCTCTTTGAATGCTTTAGTGCAAATAACCCTTCCAAGACTTCACCAGAAATCCAGCACTAAAAAAAAGAAGAAGAAAAAAAAATATCTTAGTTCTGGCTATTCCCAAACACATGATCCAGTCCTAAATCACTGCCTCCCACTTTCCCCTGGAGCATCACTTACTCTTCAAACACAGAACAAAAAGTCTTCCAAAGATTAAACTCCCTTGTTGGTTTATAATCAGCTCTGAAACAAGGGAAGATTTAGTGACCATGATTCCAGACTCCTATAACGCTCCTTTTTTCTAACATTCGCCTTTGCAAAGTGAAAGAAGTTTTAGAGCTTCAGAACCAGACGATTACACTTTTGCACACTGCCATAATCATTTAGTGGCTGTTCACCTCCTTGGAAAGCTTAAGTACCCTGCACATTTTGCAGTTTATAAACAATACAAGCTTTTCCCAAATGTTGCTTGTGCCTGTTTCAGCTTCCGGTGTTGATTTGTTGTTGCTTTTTGTTTAAAATTCCACCCTGTCATCTTTGGAACTCCATCCACTCACTTTTTCTTCAATAATAAATGATAAAAGGAAATGGAATAAATTCCTCTTAATGAGAAAATTTTCACCTGGCACAGAGGACCTGGGGAAATCTATTAACTGACTGGAGGAACACTGGCAGCATTGCAATTATCAGGAGAGCCTGCTCGCTTCAGCACGGCCCTCTCTTCCACTTGACTGGCTTTCATCTGATCCACCAGTTTAGAAGTAATGCTAAATAAACGTGCCAGCAGAAAGCCCCAGCTCAATATGGGAAGAAGCACTCTTTTTCTTGTCTCCCAAAATCAGGCTCTGCTTCATTTTAGGTATGTTGTCAAGTTTATGCCCATCCACATATTACTTAGGTGCATGTTAATGGATCTTGATCAAAAGGATCAGGAATATTTTGTGAACTGAGCGCCAAGGCCTGAGCTGGGAGCATTTGGGACACAGCTATTGTGTCAGTTAACATCTGCCCTGTAAGCTCACAGGCTAACCCCTGCAGGTCACTTCTGGTTTATCTCAGCAGCTATTAATGTGGCTTGGACACACACATAGGATGTGCAAAGATGAGCACACTCCAGCCCTTCCTAAATCTGGAGAGGGTGACTTTAAGCCCAGACTACAGTTTCACTATGGCAAGCAAAGTGGACTGAAAGCAAGAAGCGCTGCAACCAAAATGCCTAATGCCCAGTCCTGAGAGAGCTCTTCCTTTCTCAGTAGTCATAGACCTGAAGGGTTTCAAAAGTCTACTTGATTTCAGGCTGGATTATGTACAAAGGCATATTCTTCTTTTTTTCCTCATTGTCCTGCTCTGCTTCAAGGCTCCTAGCGGCTTCCTTGATTGCTCCTGATGTCTTACAAGATTGTGAACATGCTACAATTAAAATAATGAGATTGGTGTATAAATTCTCTCCCCGCTTCTCTACTCAAGAAGACAGACTGTTACCATTTTTCCCCTCCTGAGAAGCTCATGAGATGACTGACAAAAAGCTGTCAAAGGAGCATTTAGGGAGGCAGGAGCTGTAAACCAACAAATCTTGCTCACTGAACAACTATCACTCCAGCACTCAGCATCTTTAACATTCAGGTCCCTGGGCTAATAAATCCCATCGTGGACATCTTGACTTAAGTAACATGAACCTCACACTGTGCCCTAAGACCTAAATGACTCACACCTACGATTAAGTGATGCACTGAAGCAGCAGCTTACACCAAAACACAGCCAAGAAATGGATCATAGATGCTTCCTGAAAGCCTATTTTCTACTCCTGGTAAAAGACAGCTTTGAGGTCTTTACTGGGATGCCATGGTATGGACACCCCTGCTTCTGGTATCGTACATATCATTTACAGAGATTCCCCGATGGCTTTTAAAGTGCAATACCTGTAAATACTCTGTATCAAGGAAAAAAAATGCATATTGCATTTTTACAAACATACAGATGCTGTGAAAGAAAATACAGTTGTGAAATTATTACCAATGGCTCTATAAAACAAACAAAGTATTTTATGTCAGATCCACACAAAGCACAAACAACGGTGCTGAATAACTGTTTATATTATATTCTCCTCATGTACTGAATTCCTAATTCGTTCCTGAGTCTTCCCTGCCCCACAGTTCACACAGAAGACAAAAGTAATCTTCCCAGTTAGTTAAAAGCAAGTACAACAAATATGTCAGTGACAGCTCCTCAAACAGTATAAATCAGTGCAGCCTCATTTAGCATCACTGGACCTGCTATGCTTTATACCCACACAAGATCCAACTTACGCTCTCTGACCTGTCCCAAAAGCACACAAGTCAGCAGAAACACTGCTTTTGAGAGGAACGGGTGTGCAACACCCAGTGTGGAAGAGCACAGGTTATTGATGGCCTGTCTGATTTTTCCTCCCTGCATTGTTTCCCACATCACCTGCTGGAACCAGATTTTAATTCCAGCACCTGTATTTCTGTGGCTACTCCACCACAGTCATGTTTTGAAATCAAGGCATGTTTCCAGCAAGAGGCTTTCAAAGCACACTTTTCACACACCCAAGGACATGAGCTTTGAAAAGGAATTCACAATAAACAACTTCTTCCATGGGCCACTGAGCAGAGCACCTGGCTACAAATGCTGGGCTGAAGTGGGTCTGCACCCTCCCACTATTTTCTGCTTCCCCTCTATTAACCTGTGTCTCCTTAGGAACAACAAGAGCAACACTTAGGACTGCACTTACCCCTTTCAAGCAAACCATAGGCCAGGAGGTGTTTTCAATCAATGCCCACAGAGCAAGAACACATTCTCCTCCAAAACAAAGGTCTAAAGTATGACTGGTGCCTATCATTTCCCAATGCCAATGGGCTGGCTAGATTGGTATCCACCAAAAGGAAGATCTGCTCTTTTCATCAGGGTTAATTTGAAGAGTTGAGCTTTAAGAAGACAGAGTTTGGTTTGCTGCTCTGCCAGACTGTCTTTGAGACTTTGGGCAAGTCTTACCACCTCTATGCTTTGCTACTCAAGTGCAAAACAGGGGCTCCTCATGCTCCTCTTTTCTCACTTGAATTCCACTTTACAGGCTTTTATCAAGATTGAAATGTTCCTCTTTGGGCAATATATTCACACTTCTGCCTGTTGCAAGATGGCCCAGTCTTCCCTGGGGCTTCCTTGAATTTTCCTCAGCAGAGAACTTGCTCTCCTTTTCCCCCAGCCCTTTGAGCTCCCAAATAATGGCAAATACAGTCAATTGAAGGTTCAATTGCTGCAGAGATGTCTAAGTGACTTAGGAGCACAAGTCCTACTGATTTTCAATGAGGCTTTTGTCCCCACATCACACGGACATAAGCAATGATTTCACCATAGCTGCCTACCTCTTTACCTATGTTTAATAGTATTTCTCATACACTCTTTTGTGTACAGCCACAGTTCTCAGGGAGCACAAAATAAGGAACACAAAAATAATCATGGCCACATGCAAACAAATCCTCACTGGTCAAAGAACAGATACAAGTTCCAAAAGAGGCTTTCCCTTGCACCCAGGCCACTGAAGCGCTTTGAGTCAAACACACCCCCAATATTCCTTCCAAGTCCAGGCTTTATCTGTGCTCTTGGGGATGACAGTGTTACTGGACCCTACTGCAAATCTGACTCACTCTGGATTGGGTCCATAACCCTGGCCTTAAAAGTCACATCTCACTCCTCACTCCTCACTGCCTCTGACAGCTAGACATGGTCTGGTCAAATTTCCATCTCCTTCACAAGCTGTCAGTGTGATGAACAGCCAGTGGGGTCACTTCAGGGCCCTTCCCCTCCATTTTCTCTCATGGCACAGGTGAGGCCAAATCTAGGGAAAGAATTTCCTGATAACAGCATATCCTATCGCACTGCCACTGCTCCATACACCATCACCCATTCATGGACTGACAGCATGGGATAGTGCTTGCTCTTTCTGTGCGTGTACGTATATGTGGTTTTGTTTGTGTGTGTGCATGGTGGGGAAGGTTATAGTTAAGATTATATTACTGAAGGTATGAAGGTAATTGGTCAAAAAACAACAAAAAGTCAACAATGTAAGTTCCCACTTAAAATGAAAATATGTAGGTCACAGGAGAAACAGCAGAGGCACATATTTGACATGTGTATGATATTACTGGATATTCCTGCAAGTACTCTCAAAATGGCTTTCTTTTCCCAATTCAACTCAGGCCATTTGCTTTCTTGCAGTGAAATCATATAACAACTCTTTCTCCATCTTAGAGGGCCCAGAGGCAGAGTCAAATGGAAACATTGCTGCAGCTTGACAAGAACTATAGTTTCACCAGCACCAGGTCCAATATTCTTTGGAAAGAAGTTCACAGGGACAAAAGTAAACAGGGCAGAGGGTGCCCTATCCAGTCTCTCCTGTCTCCTTGCCTGTACACCACTGTGAATGGACAAATATTTATATGTCAGAAAGGTTTTTTCCCCCACAACATTATCCCATACAACTTCCATGGATGGAAACAGATTCCCTGCATAAATTGGTAAGGCCTTCTGCTCACCTCTGAATCACTCCACACGGTGAGGATGCAAGGCAGCATGCGGTATGTGAATGCTGCCTGCTGAACTGCTAACAAAGGCCTCCACCTGCCTCTGATCCCCCTTCCCCATCTGTCTGTCATATGCATTTGTTCTAGCTCTAAATTTCCTCTGGCAGTGATCATCTCCTTGTTACCAGTCTCTGCAATAGCTCTGCGGGGCCCAAATCAAGACTCTTGCCAGAGATGTTACTCCAACTGCATCCAAAACCTCATTGCAAAGAATCCCCAAACCAATGAAGAGGGAAAAGGGAAGGGATGGATTTCACCCAACAGAGAGCAAGGTTGTAACCAAAAACCCAGTGCCTGGGAACAGGGCAGCTACTTCTGGTTCTGGTTACTGTATTTCAACAAGAGAAAGATTTAAAGCAATGACAGTGTCACAGCCCATTCTTTTCAATTGGAAATAATCCTGTAGCACAGGTAAAACTCATGCCAGGCATGCTGGAGACTGGAAACAGCTGGCTGCAGGAAGAGCACATGTGTGCCAAGTCTCATTTGCACCACTCAATTAGCTTTCCCTCAGCTATTGCAGAGATATGTTTCCTGATGTGGCTCACTGGACTAGTGTCTTAGTTTGGGTCAGAAGTGTTTTTCCCTGGCTCTTTGCCTTTGTGCCAATGTGCCTTCAACATAATGCAGCCGGAGCATCCGTTCTCTCTGTCCAATGCAGATTGTGAGGCAAGAGAGTTTCCTTGGGAAGGTTTGAACAAGGACACTGGAGTTAAATACTGCATTGACCAGCGAATGAGACTAAGTTAATTTATATCACCTGCAATCTGAGCTGAATTGCACGAATCCACTTACAAGGAACACAACGTTGATTGTGTATGATACAAATGCAAGGTTGGATGCTGCAAAAGGGCTTGCTGTAGCAGGCTGGCTACAGTCTGCTGCCTACTCACCAAAAGGATGAAAAATTTTGTGGGATGCTACCAGCTACTGATCACCTACTAGTAATATTATCACCTGCCACCCACATCAGAGAAAGGGAAAGCAACCTCAGCAATATAGGAAAGTTCAGCATGATTAGCCTCTGTGGAGTGATACTGGATTTATAGCAGCTGAGGATGGGGCCAGCCTCTGGGGTCCCAAATGCATTATTCCAGAGTACGTGAACCCAACAGCAAGGAAATAAAACTGATTCTGGATATATTGTTTTTCTTCCTCAGGAGCTGCACGTAGATATATTTAAGGCACTTGAGACAAATTCAACATGACACGGATGTTAGAGGGCAAAAACTTGTGCAGCCAAACAATAGATTTCTGTAAATAATCAAGCTACTCCTCTTCGACATCTCCCTCCACATTTATTTTTGTTTAGCTCCAGATCCAGCTTGTTCCGGGGGGCAAGGGAGAGCAAGAGCTGCTCAATTAAAACCGTGCAGCTGGTCAAAGAAGCAGAAATCACAGCAGATGAACTAACTAGCACCGTTGTGACGTACTGGCTACAGTGCGCTCCCAGTGCCATCATGCGGTGAAATGTGTTTAACACAACGGGTACCCGAAGCAGAAAAAGCAGCCAACATACAGCCAATAACTCAGCAAGGAGGTTCTCCCAACCTCGTAAACCATGAAGAGAAAGCTCAAGTCAGCATGAGGTTGGAACTGAAATATGGCCCAGCGCTTTAATTTACTGCTCTCTTTCCTGCTTGGTTTTATATGGTCATTTTTCTTGAAGAAAGAAGAAGATTTATATTTAAATATGTCTGGAATTATAGATGTTTGAAAGTGCAGTACAAAAGCAACACATACTGCATGATCACAGCAAGGCAGAAAAGCTTAAAAATCAATTGGCCAGGCTGGAAAAAATGCTGTGTATTTGGCCCTCAGGTGTAGTAAGTCAGGACAAGTCTTGTGTTTGAAGGCTAAGTCTGTCCTAGGTACAAAAGTGCAGCCTGCTGTTACTCATTGCAGGCCATCCACATTCACAGCCTTAGCCTCAAAGATACAGGGAGGATTTTCCAAAAGAAACCGGAACTTCCATGATTCCCAAGAACAGCCACGATGCCTAAACACTCAAAGAAGTTCTCTGACCAAAAACAATGTTCTCAGAAATTTCCTCTGTCCCAGTGAGGCAGTGAACTGGGTTTTAAGACAACACTGCATGCTCTCAGCACTGAAATAAACATCTTCGCATTGACTGCATCTGCGCTCAGGGTCTATCACACATTTCCCAGCAGAAGGATTCCCAGAAGGACCATTGCATCCTAGGACAAGACTGCTGGTTTTTGCTTACCTGTTCACTTCCTTCAGGATCTTCTCCATGTTCGCAATGCTGTGCATCTTATACAGGAACCACTTGTCAATGGCTGTGAGTTTGTGAATAACATCCACAGGGACTTCATTATCCAAAGCCTGCCAAAAAGAGGACAGCACCAAACAGACCTTTTAATACATACTTCGCACAGATCCTTTAATACATACTTCACAAATATAGATTTAGTCTGCGAATAGGCAGCAGCAACTATATAAAGACATAAAATGTATTGCAGAGTATACTGGACAAATCAAAGGTTCATCTTTGAGACAGGATCCTGTATCTCTCAGCAACAGAAAATGTGCCCCTCAAGTAGTGTCAGGAGGCACCAGCCACTTTTGCATGTGTTTTGGTACCAAAAGCTGGCTTCTGTTGCAGCAAGAGAGAGATAATTTACTTTTTACAGACCCAGCAGCCAGGCTTATACTGATGACAACAAGGATTGGTGGATACTGAGTATGTGCCTTAGCTAACTACAGGGAGGCATATTCAGCCTGCAGTTCTCACTCCTCCATCTGCACCCCTTACCACCTCAAGTTGCCTAAATCTCAGACCCGCTGCCAACCTCCTAGCTGCAAATGTTAAACAGGAAGGTCCTGATTCTCAGCTGTGGAGGAACTCTTTGCTTTGGAGCATAAATCTTGATTTACCCTTGAAATACAAGGCTGAATCAAAGCATGTGGCCTTGAAATACCTCTGAAGAAATGGGAAGTCCAGTCCTGGGAGAAACTTTGCAGCTACATGTAACTCTAGCTTCTCTTACTGTACCTCAAGTTAATGTCAAGATCATTAAAATTTCCCTGCGTTATCTTGCTGGGGCTATTTTTTTATTATTTTATTATTTTTATCCAACTATTTGCAACCATGGGGTAAAAAGGAACCCCACAGAGCTATTATTCATAACACAATGGATTACAGGACAATGTAGTATTAAAAAATACCTCAGATGA
Source organism: Anarhynchus alexandrinus (assembly GCA_008711295.1). Classification (NCBI taxonomy): domain Eukaryota; kingdom Metazoa; phylum Chordata; class Aves; order Charadriiformes; family Charadriidae; genus Anarhynchus; species Anarhynchus alexandrinus. Next base: position 784,393 of record VUYV01000065.1, on the reverse strand, counting down.
ATATGCTAGAGAGCCCCCCATTATGACACCGTTGTTTCTTCTATCACTGGTATTTCCTGGGTCTCACCAGTGGTGTACAGTTACAACTCCCCTGATAAAACAACTATAATCAACCATAATGATAACACCAGCACGGTATTTTTGCTGAGCTGAAGTAATCAGGCTCATTAATTTGTTGCCATGCTTAATTGTTTTCTTGCAGGCCAGCATCCCTGGAACAAAGCCAGAGCAATGCCACTGAAGAAAAGTCCAGCATTAATCCAGGAATAAGCTTGGCCCACTGCACCCCGACATTATTCCTCTGAGTTATCAAGCTGCAGACACAACATTGTACCATCACCGCTTGCTTCAGCACTGTGATGTGCAGCCTTTATGCCAGCTGAGAGAAACGCATGGGTCACTTCAGTGCTGTGGCTCCAAGAAGGCACCATCCGCACGGACAAGGGATGGGTAACAGCTCTCATCAGGCACTGCGAAATACTGACACCACCTTCTGCCTTCTCCAAAGGATTTCAGGCAACTTGCCTTCCTCTCCCTCTCACAATTATTCTCTTGTCCTGAGAAGTAATAAGCTGCTGACTCAAATATCCTGCTTGCTCACAAGCAGCAGTGCAAATCTCTACTGCACATTTTGCTCCTTTAGAGTAACCAGTCACTTACACACCAAACCTTCAGCTAGCGCTCGGCACCCCAACAGCCACTGTTCTTCCAAATGCCTGCAAAGAGAAGCCTGGGGCCACCACAGCAGTCCCTGAGCACTGGCAATAACAGGGCCGGGCTTCTCACACATTTTAGGGTACTCATACTGGTATGAGGCAACTGATAGGGGATCCCTCCCATCCTGATCCCTTAGTGCTTGGAGGGTAAGGTCACACTGTCACATTAGAGGGACGTGAGGTGGTCTTTCTTCTGCCCATCTGTTTTCACAAAACACGTGCAGACTTGTATGTCTTTAAGATCTCCAACCTTCAGTCAATGGTCCCTGAGCCACACATACACACACAGGTAGCATGACCACATACACTTAATCTGCTTAGGACACTATTTAAAAGTCCTAGGGATCATCAAGGGAAACTGAAAAAAAACAAATGCCTTCCCCTCCTTAATGAGATGAGGCGCAGAGAAAATAAATCATCTTCACCCCCGTGGCATGAATTTGGAGACTGGGAGAGAGGAACGAGTTTGTAGACAGTTCTTGCTCCCAAATCACCACACTACAGGGGCAAATCAGGTTTCCAGGCAGAAAATCCCTGTAGGATTTGATCAGCGGCCCTGGACAGCATTCAGATGGCTTTACTCTATTCAAACCTACATGAAGGAGTACAGCCTAAACACACTGTGGAAGAAAGAGGAGGGAGCCATAGCAGGACAGCATGACTTTAGAGCCCTGCTCACCTTCAAGAGCATCCCATCCAGTAAAAATTGGCCCCATGCTGGGACGCCAAGGGGTTTATAGGACTGCCTTCACACTGCAAGTCAGGGAGCAAGCCTGGTCTCCAGGCCAAGCAACAGAGGGCAGCTCAGCTGCCTGTGCTGTCCCTAGGGCTGGCACCCTTGTTCCTTCAGTCCCATCCCTGCTTTTCACCCTTTCAAAGGAAGTATTTAGCTGCCTGTGGACAGGAGCACAAGTGCAAACTAACATGTCTGTAGTGTGGACCACTAGGAGATCAGGGCCCTGGTTTGAAACAGAGTATGGATCAAATCCACAGCATAAGTCTTCTGAGGCTACCTGTACACAACCTTAAGAGGGCCCAGAAAAGATCTGATACAACCTGAGCAGACCTGCTCATCAGGCAGTTACATCCTGGTAGCACTCGGCCACTCCGGCCAAGGAACAAGACTCACCTATTTCAGCCTCTTTTCCAGTGCCTTCTTTTACGTTATAACAGGGAGTCCCATTACAACAGCAATAGCTCTGAATGGCAGCTGAACTCCCTTCCCTTTCACCTGAACAGTTACTGTTTTCAACATCCAACAGACAAAGGAGAGAGAAAAAGTAAAAAGCCTTGGAGAACTGACTAGTGGGGTTTATGGGGGAGGAGAAGACAAACAACGAAGCTCCATCCGGTTTCAAAGCTGACAGCTAATGGGGACTAACTGTTGGCTTTTAAATGTCAGCAAGCTGGAAAGGGATTTCCAGGCAGGCAGACCCAGCTGCCAGAAGTACCTCTTACTGATATTGCTTGCCTCAGTTATTAACAGGGACGAATTAGTGCACTGTGTCAGGCAGAGGCAGCTCTTTATATGGAGGGATTAAGACTTTGATCTTGCTTGTTTCGACAGCTCCCAGTGAAAATGTCACCAGCTGGGAACACCCAGAGTGTTCAGTGGGGCCCAAACTCACCTTTATCTCCCCAGATCCCCTGTGTTAACATGGGGCTAAGATTAGCCTTTCATAAAAGCTCTCTGAGCCACTCAGAGAAACAAGGAGCAAGATTTTTCTCTCCATCACTAGAGAAAGCTATAATAAAGACCAAGTACAGCTGCTGAAGGATGTTCTACATTTATGAAGACACACATTTCCCCAGCTTGTAATGAGAGAGTCAACAGCTGGACAAGCCACGCATTTATAGAACATCTTGTGCTTTTTGTTCAGGCCATTTATAAGAGGAACAGCTATGTGAAAACATTTTTACAAATACAGCACAACCTCAGGTCCTCACATTCATGTGAAGGATGTAATGAGATGTATCTACACATGAGCACAAAGGGCTTAAAGACTCCACCACACAACGTCAGGGGCACAAAAAATAGTGACTAGGTGTTCCCTGCCAGGAAGGTTTACAATCTTAAAAAAAAACCAACAGGTAAGTAGGAGCTATAAAAGACAGCTGTCCCTTCTTTTTCATAGAGGGTATGAACAGATGGATGAACTAGCTGCAGCAAAACCAAAGCGTGAAAGTGTACCTACCGTGTAAAGTAACTAACTCCGCATTTACCGTGTGATATACACAGGCAAACACCGTGGAGCTGAAGGAAGAAATAATTTCACACCCTAACTTCCCTTACAATAACATCCCCCCATTACCCAGACACCTTGAAAGATGAAGTGATTTGCCCTGTGTGACAGCAGAGAGGTTAAAAGAATGCTAGGGGAAGTTGAGCCCATTTCAAAGAACAGGGGTTTTCCTGTATGCTACATTTAACAGAGTTTTAATTTTTCTTAGTTACAAGCTCATACCAATGCACCAATTGCAAAAAGACAGTGCTCTCACAGACTGCAGCTTGCAATTCTTTATCATGCTTTGTTTCAGCCCTCAAAAGGGTCTTCATTCTTTCCTTCCTCCCTTCCTATAAATTAACAGTAATCTGCAAAACTGACCAACTTTGACTGACACTTACACTAGTGTAAATCAGGGCTGAACATTAGCCAATATTTAGCAAACAACTATGTTATAAGGAACAAGCAAAGGAAAGTGATCCAGGTCTCCACCTCCACCAACACTCAGCTACAAACTGAAGTGTCAGGACACAGGAATGAACCTACTGCTGAATGCAATGAGCGTTGGCTAAGATTGTACCAAAAGGCAAACACATTACCTGAATACAGAAGATGCAGGAAAATACAGACGTCTGCAGGAAAAATTAAAGTCATATACTCACCCAGCTGTTATGTTCTGCAGAGGAAACTAAATGCAATAGAGAATATCTGTACTTCAACAGGAAAGATCCTACACAAGGTGATCTCAGTCTGCTTGACACAGGGAAGCAAGCGGGTGAAGAATCTGTCACCTCAGTTGACCCAATCTGGTAGCTACAATTCAAAGGACATAGGTCAAGGGCTTTCCATCTTTTGTTACCTTGGCTATTGCATATATCCGAGTGCTGGACGGCTCAGAGAGCTCCTTCTGGAGATCTACGATGGCTGGCCAGGCTTTATTCATGGGCAGATGTGAAGTGAAGCCATCTACAGATGGGTGACACATTCTCAGGGCCTTTTGGAAGCTCTCTTCAAAAGTGCGTCCAATAGCCATGACCTGTAATGGATAGCACTTCCACATTAGCTACAGTGAGCTGCTGCCCAGCCATCCCCTGAATAACAGAGGAGTGCAAATTTAAACCATGAAGATAGACATACAGAAAGATTACAGCCTTTGGACCTCCTCCCTAAGACAGTCCTGCTGGCTTTAAGACAGGCACAGCTGACTGAGCCTTGGGAGTCCCACTCCTAGGCCTGACTCTGCCAGTATTATCAACAGGGAGTTGACAAGTGACTGTTTTCTGCTTTTGTCTCCCTATCTGTCACTGCTCTCCTCTATAAACTGCTTTGAAGCACTTTAGTAGAGGGAAGCATTATGCAGCAGCATGGGTGTAGTAATATACAAGGATATTTCTGTTTAACAACCTGTTAGAGATAGAAACTCACAGTGGGAATTCTAAGGTTCAGAAGAAATCTGCTCCTCTTCTTTAAATTACATTTAACAGTGACTCTCCCCTGTGAGGGCTCTCTTAAAGGATTACTCCTCATTGGCATAGCAGCACTGGGGTTTCCCTCCTTCAATCTTGACACCACATCTAATAAGAAAACAAGCCTTTCTCTGTGGAAATCTGTGAGGTAACAGAGCCCTTTCTCAAATTTCAGCATTTTTATTTCCCAATGCAGTGAAACCCTAACAGCATAAAAATCTTCTCAAACACAATGTTGAAAAACGTCAAAGAAAAAAATAACATTGTTTTCTCTTTTCTCACAGCTCCAGGCCCACTGCCCAGCACAACAGAGCTCAGGAAAAAACAGACCAGGCCAGACTGTTCAATTAATAAAAATACAGCAGGTGCTGCGATCTGGCTTCAAGTTCAGGGCTAGGGAGACAACTGTGCCATACTAATAGAGACACAGCAGCAAGAAACTCTTTGCTTCAAAGACACCCTCTCCTACTCACAGGTCCTGAAGACTAACCTTTTGCTGAGTACCTCTACCAGCTGCAAACTGTATCTCTTAATCTTCTCCATCCCTGTTCCAGTTCACCCCCCAGCAGTCATAGACCGGCACAAGTGGAGCACTGACTTTTCCTGTGTCTCCCCCCGCCCTTTACCCAGCTTCCTGCCTTGAGAAGACAGGGGGTTCATGCAGTTCTGCTTTTGTGATATATGACCACTGGAAGGACTCAATACTTCCACCTGCAAACGTGTATGGCCAGGAAGCGTTTACAGCTGATGGTGGACAAGACAACTGTATTTAGGAACCCCAGCTCTAGAGAACAGTTCGAAAAACCCTAAGCAGAGAGAGGTAATATCAGTAAGCATTAACTCACTGAAAAAAAAAACCAAAAAACCAACCAAAACAAACAAACCACCCTCTTTGCCATTAAAAGCCAAAACTACCACTGGAAAATCAAGTTCTAAATAATCCTTCCAGTTCTGATGAAGGCTTGTTGTCTCAGCAAGGTAGAATTGATGCTAGGAAGGTCTCCTGTGTTAAAATAATTTAATAAAATAGCTACTTGAAACACATTAAGAAAAAAGGCAACTGAAAAAATACACAATTAGTTACTCTGATTTGGTAGCTGATATGTAATTAAGTGGATAATTTACCCATTTTGTTTCACTTCTCCCCTTTTAAAACATTCTGTTATTGTCCCAGATACCTTAAAATCAGGGTTTAAAAGTCACACTGTCATGTTTCAGATATAAGAGACTCAATCACTAAGAGAAACCAAAACTTCAGAGCAAGATTACAGGTTGTGTTTGGATTTCAAGAGCAGAAGTAGGCTGAGATTTGGCATATGTGTTTAACAGAGAGTACAAATAACTATGGGAACAACTGAGAGCTGTGCTCATCAGCATCACTGAAAATCTTAACAGAATACAACTCTTGAAGTTATACTCTAATTAACTACCACTACAGAACCCCAAACAAAAAGAAACTCTAGGAGTCCTGTAGTGAGTGTTAAGAATGACGTCAACCTCATGTGATCCAAAGTGGGTCTCTTCCCTTAAGAGTCAAACCATTTATGAATCCACACTGTGATATCAAAGATTACACACTCCTAACTCATTTCAATTAATTGCAGTACTGGATAAAAATCATTTGAGCTGAATAAATATCCTCAAAAGCCATTAGGTCCCCAAAGACAGATATTCTGAGAGTTTCTAAGAAAGAGAAATGACTTTCCTAAGCAGTGGGATGGAAGGGAAGGAGAGTCTTGCACTCACCTCTCCCACACTCTTCATTGAGCTTCCAATCCGGTTGGACGTATGCTGAAAACGGTCCAAATCCCAGCGGGGTATCTTGGTAACAACGTAATCCAGGCTGGGCTCAAAGCAGGCAGAGGTTTTTCCTGTCACCACATTCTTGATTTCTGGCAAGGGTATACCCAAGGCAATTTTGGCAGCAATGAATGCTAATGGATACCTGCCATAGAGGAAAGGTAGAGAATGGTAGAGTGGGAAGTACTTTGCTTTTGCAAATCCCAGGAGTGGATCAAATTAAATAGATGTGAGGTATTTTTCCCTCCTCAACACAATAGGAGGTTACTGTGCTCAAGCACGGCAGGGCCTGTCTAGCTTCCTGCCCTAACACATTATAGAAGTACCTACCTAGATCTGGGACTTGCTTTATTATCTGCAAAGCCACCATTTTAAATATGTGTCACACCCACAGTGAGACCACATAAACAGATATATTTTGCTCTAAGTCTGTCATCCAAAAGGAAAGCAATCAAACACCCACTGTCCAACATCATGGCTTATCTCCAGTCTGCTATGGCACTTCAACAACCACAAGAGTTGTTGAGAACTGCAAATTAGAGATTAATTTGTGCCTCTCAACAGCATCTGCAAAGTGCAATTAAGAAGCCAATTTTTAAACAGCCTGCTCTGACCATCCTCATCTTGATTAGTTTATGATTAGCCAACAAAACAAAGGCAGCTAGCAATACCATTTGCATCAATCTGACAGACAGCTCATTAATAACTGTGTCCTCCAGGTCCCAGAGATGATTTGCAGCCAACATATGGATACAGTGGATATGCTTTGTAAGGACAGCTATTAGGCTCCCCCCCACACATCTCCTGGGAGTTTTTCCATTTGTAGTAACAGCACCGTCAGGCTGGAATAGACCTGGAGGGCTCACTAACTCCTTCTTCCATCTCCCAGCAGGATCGTCTCTCCAAGGGTCAATCCTAGCAGATGCTGACAAGAACTGTTCTTAGAAGCTTCCCATGCAGAAATCTGCACCTTACTGCCCTGACCGCTCCAGAGTTCTTCCTAACAGCCAACGTCAGTCTTCCTTGCTGCAAATTAAGCCTGCACCTCCTTGTCTTAACTGCATGGAGAGCAGATGCAGGCACTCTTCCTCCTTGCAGATGTCACATATTTAAATAATACACTGAAAAAAGTCCCTTACTGTAAAATTCTCTCTTTCTGTCCTTCTCCCCTCAGTTTTTGTTTGTTCACTTGTTTGTTCTGTGGTTGTTCTGTTTTTTTTTTAAATAATCTTACCCTGTTGCCTTCGATGCCAAAGCTGAACTTCTCGAGAGTCTGGCATTAACTTCAATGATGTAGTACTCCAGGGAAGTTGGATGCAGAGCAAACTGGATATTACACTCTCCCACAATGCCCAAATGTCGGACAACTTTGATGGCACGATCCCTCAGCATCTGAAATTCCTCATTAGAGAGTGTCTGGCTTGGAGCCACTACAACAGAATCCCCTGTTTGTCACAAGGTAGCAGAGAAGGAAAATGAGAAGCAGTTCAGCAGCAGTAAATTCTAGCCACACAGGTCTCTTTCTTTACCAACCCATTGCCAATAATGAAGTTACCACAGACGTTCAAACCTGTGGATGCACAGTTGATGAGAAGCACAGACAGTTAGAGGCTCAGAGTTGGAAAGGCCAGGCAATCTTATGGAAAACGGGATCATTGGGGTAGATTTAGTATCTGTTCAGTATCTGTTTCACTCTCTAACTGGCTCCATCCAAGATCTGAAAAGTATTTCTTNGCCAGGCAATCTTATGGAAAACGGGATCATCGGGGTAGGTTTAGCCTAACAGTATCTGTTTCGCTCCCTAACTGGCTCCATAGAATCATAGANAGAGCCCACTTCATCAATCACAAAATTATGTCAGTAACAGCAGGCAGAAGGGCACTGCGTAAAAAAGTTGATGAGCCATTTCCAGTGAGCCACCCTGTGCCCAAGCCTACCTGTGTGGACTCCCATAGCATCAATGTTTTCCATATTGCAGACAGCAATACAGTTATCAGCAGCATCTCTCACAACTTCATACTCTATCTCCTTCCAGCCAACAACTGACTTTTCCACCAGAATTTGGTTAGTCATTGCAAATGCCTGGGAATATGTTAGGGAAAATAAACAGCGAGAAAGAAAACCTTATTAGAACATGTTCCCATATTTAAGACTTTTGTGGTGTATCTCCAGACATCCCAGACAAACACGAAAATTGAAAGATGAAGATAAGCAAAGTTCATAGTATCGATGACAAGCACTTTATATTTCTCTTTTTTTTTTTAGAAAAAAAATGAATTAGCTTCATTTGAAAGACAAGAAAATATTTATGTGATCTGATGGGAAAAAAGAGCATGTGAGCTTGCAAAGGCATATAAAAAACAAAGAGGAATATAAAAATATCTAAGGCTTCAATCATGCAGCAGACACATGCTTTTGTTTGTGTATGTGGGCAGCCTCACAGACTTCAATAGGAGAACTCTGCAGAAAGCTAAATGACTAAGTGATGAGAAGTGTGGGTGCCAGCAAACTACGTAATTAATAGCACTAATAATGCTGCTTATCATTGGCATACTAACCAGAAGCAAGATTCGTGATTTATTCTTAAACTTGATCTTGAAAGCACTCCTCAGCACAAGAGACAAAAATGAAAAATACAGTTTGTTGGTAAATGAGCATAATCTAAGTGAATAAATGGCCTTAATATTAGCAGATAAAAAACATTAATCAATTCTTGCTCAAAATCCTAGAAAGTAACGGGCACATTATCAATCCATCCTTTAGCAAAGCTTCTTGTTTTAATGCTGCCCATGAATCAGTCTTCAGTCTGGTCCCCTCTGTATTTAACTCAAGCTGTTATTCAAATGTTGCCCTTAGCTCAGTTGCCAAACTTGCACAGACAAAAAAAAAAAGAAAAAAATAGTTTGAGGAGTGGCACTTCACATCCGGCCTAAGCAGGCAATGAATTTGCAAGTGATGTAGTGGGAACACCTAACCACACTTGTAAAACAATCTACCCTGCTCCTGTGTTACTGTCTATTGCCTTCTTTCACTCAAAATGAGCAGTCAGGAGCCATGAACTCAAGGCCAGATTGCTCGAACCCATAGGTTATCTGAATTATATACAATTCAGAGACCAGTGTCTGAAAATCTAGTTCACAGAACTGCTACAGATTTGGGTGAATTTCTGCATGAGCTTGGGCAAGTGAAGTGTTTCCAACCTCAGACATCAATCTGTAAGATGAGGTTACTGCACTCACTGCCTCCTCCTGCATTTGTCAGTCCTGTCCACTGAGCCCTGCAACAGACACTGCCTGAGCAGATGTTTGTTCAGCACTAAGCACACTGGACCCAAGTCTGTTTGCATGAAAGCAGTGTGGAGGAATACAAAAAATGTCATTTTCACAAACATCTCTTACTGGTACAGCAGTATTTTTTTTCTAGAGATACATGAAAGATTAAAAGGTTTAGCAAATCAGAAAAAGACAAAACCAAGAATTTTAGAGCTTTTGTTTTGTTTTCCCCAATTATCTATTTACTTTTCACAGCAAATTTATAAAAAACAGTCCCAGATTTTCTACAGAAAAAAGAGCAGTCTCTTTATAGCCAGGGACAGCAGGTGGATGTCAAATTAAGTGTCATCCTGTTAAATCTCTACAAGAGGTTTTGACCTAGCAAAAAACTCATCTTTAGACAGAAATGCAAGAGGCACAAGCCTCCCAGCTCTTCTGTCCCTGATACTACATTATCACTCAGCATTTCAAATGTTTCAACTTCCTTGACATCTTTCATGTACCATTTACTCAAGAAAGTGGGTGAATATAGTCCACTATGTTTCTTTTCAGACCAAAATTGCTGAAACACTTGCTCAATTTATTACTTGTTTCTCATGAATTTAACAGATCTGTCATTTAACCATTTTCATTACCCACATTATTAGGAATTACAAAAAGTGGGCCTTAGAAAGAATCAGGATAACATTTTACAGATAAGATGAAAGGTAGGGTATGTATAATTCCAGTGTCTGTGACTATTAGAAGAATATCTAAGAAAATCAGATGTTCAGCTCTATTGCCAGAGCTTGCAATTGCAGACATACCTTTGTACCAAGGTCCAGCAAACTTTCCTTATCAGGACATATGCCTGACCCTAGACCACCAAGGGCATAAGCAGAACGTATCATGACTGGGTAGCTAATCTTTTCAGCTGCCTTCAGAGCATCTTCAATCTTAAAGGAGAGGGGAATACATTTCAGAGATATGATAACAATTAAGCTGAATAAAGTCTTCACTTCCGGTTACACTGTTAACTGGAAATCCCATCAGTAAGACACTAAGCTGACCGAAGATAAAATGAAAAGAATAAAAGTTGGCTGTGTAACATTGCTTCTTTGTTCTGCCAAATAGCAGAAAACTGGAATATGGACTCAAGGAGGTGACTTCTGTCCTTACTTACATGTGGACTTCCCTGCTGACTTTCCATGGACAATGTCCTTACCTGGTCTGTCTTCACAGACTTTAGCATGAAATAACCCCCTCCAACAAGACATCTAAACTCAACCAGGCCTTCCCACTGAACTAATTATTTGTTTTCACATTCCCATCCTCAAGAAGGATTTCAGCATTGCTGATTTTGAGGACCTGAAATCCTAAGTCTAAATGGCTTGTGCAAGATTTTTTTTTAAAAAAGTAGCAACTGAAATGTTATATATTTTTGTGCTGCGGCACAGAAGTCACCGCAACCTAATTTACTTTTCTTATCAACACGTAAATTAGCTTAGGCTTTCCAAGTGCTTAATTGCATTTTCCCTCCTTTTAAATCATGATGAACCAGCATCAATCACTGCGGAGCGCTGGTGAAAGCACAGAAGCTACAGTATCCACAGTTGTATTCAGCTTTCACTCAACAAAACTAGAATTTATTTTTTTTAATAACTCAAATGGGCAACCATAATAGTAATCACATCTTCAAAATTGTCTGATTTACCGATTCCACTGCAAAGCTAGGAGCAATCTTTTCATTTAGCTCAGTCAGTTTATCGGAAAAAAGCTTTCTATCCTCTGTAGCCATGATGGATTCAACTGATGTACCTAGGACCTTCACACCATACTCCTGCAGGACTCCTTGCTTGAAGAGTTCTACTCCTGCAGAGTAAACAAAGCCACAGTTTTAAGGACTGATGGTAGATGAAGAAGAAAGTATTCGGAAGATATCTGACTAGCTGACAACTTGTCTGGCCTCATCAAGAGCTAATTTTATTATTCTTTGCCAGTATTAGAACTCAGAACCATAACATGAAAGTTTCTGTCTTCAAATCTATGAAGCCTGGAATATTAGTAGAGTTACTGCTTGGCCATCATCTGCAACACAAAATAAAGCAGTGCAGCTGGATACTGTTGCAAGAAGCTAAATGAAGCTAACTTTTCCTTTTGACCTCTGCCTCAAGGTGGTCTGAATATCCCCAATCTAACTATGACTAAGACTTAACCTGAAAAGCAGGATATATGAATTAAAGTATCAAAACCAGCAATTAGCTGTTATGTTCACATCTTAGCAATTACTCACTCCCCCATGGTCAGTATCTCTGCCTGTATCCCTTAGTAACCTGGGCAACGCATCAGGCACATGGGTCTTGCACGTCTGCACAAATAAAGTCTGCTGAACACATGGTAAAAACCATGAGTTTGCCTGCAAGGAGTGCCAAGGCGCCTATACCATACTCACCACAGTTCAGAGCAGTCTGGCCACCCATCCCCAGAATTAATCCATCAGGACGCTCCACCTTGATGACCTCTGTGACAAACTGTGGAGTGATGGGGAGGAAGTAGACAGCATCAGCTTGCTTTAAGCCAGTCTCATTGGTCTGCACTGAAGCAATATTGGGATTCATCAGGACAATTTTCACATTTTCTTCCTGAAAAATGAAAATCTGCATTAAAACGAGCCACATGTGGAAAAAGATCCAACAGCAGGAAGGAGACACAGAGTTCAACAAGCAATTCACCAACAGCAGAATTTAGAAAGCCTGTTTCCTTATGTACTCTTCCATAAGGGACTTCTGGTATCTTGTACCAGGCTGAGCTAACACCAGTTCTTTACTTTTGTGCCTCTACCTGTCTGTGAATCTTGAGAGAATGGAGATTCCCCACCTGATTCAAAAATTTGGATAAAATTGTTTAACACATTTATGAGTTACATAGGGGAGACAGGAACAAACTCCAGCTTAATCATGTCTGCCTTCTGTTGAACGGCAGACTAAAAGTGACAAAGAAAAAAAATTAATCAAAACCCAATCTTTTCTCACCAAGCGGTACGTCTTTGATCACGGGTGTCCAGGTAGTTCTCAGATTTTTGTACCAACTAGTAACAGTACAAGAATACCATTTTTTGTGTTGACGTTCCATAAAGATGCTTTAATTTTCCTGGTCTTAATCACTTTAAAAATCTTGTCCCATAACTTTTTTTTTTTTGATATTGCACATACCAAAGTCAATCTCTGCCTCTATAAGCAAGACAAAGGTTAGCCAAAACTTCACACTGTTTTTTCTCTGTCACACATAAGAAACTGAGATAGAGTGATAATAAAGTGTATCTGTTTCCTGCTATACCAATAGGATTTTTGCTACTCTTTTGGCTACAGACAAAAATTCACTACAGTTTGCTCAATAACAGAAAAGTCTGAGTCAGAGTTGGGCAGATCAACTCTCCTCACTTTTGCAATATTAGTGGGTAATGAGGAAGCCAGGCAAGTTTTGCTGATAATGATGAGACCAGAACGTGGCCAAGCTTAAAAAAACACATCAACTGCAAGCTGATAAAGAACAATGTATTACTGCTTTGTTGAAAAGGTGGACTGGGAAGTGCAAAAGCTGTGGCCTCATTTTTATAGGAACTCATTCTAATCTCCATCAACTTCTTGTAAGGCAATAAACTTCTACAAACAAACAAACCATTTGCAAAGAACGCTAATTATAGATGCAAAATACATTTTAAGAGAAAGATTTGCTACATAGAAGTTGCGGAGGTTAACAAACAACAATGACGACTCTCATTAAAAACAGGAATGTGATGATACTAAAAAAAAAAGAGTAAAAAGAAACAGGAAATAGGTTGGTAGACTAAGTCAGCCATTCCTCGAGGAAATGCTACGGAAGTGTTGCTGGGACCAGTACAGAAATTGCTATTTTTCCCCAGTTCACAATAAGCATGAAAATGCCATAGGGTTTTTCTGTGTTTCTTTAAAATTTGTGATTACTTGACCGACTGGTTTGGGGAAACAAATATATAGCTCACCTGGATAGCAGTGGGATTCTCACTCAGAGCTGTGACTGCTCAGTTCAGGTGTTGGATAACATTTCTTCTCCTTCCTTTGATAACTTAAAATACTACCTTAAAGACTGGCTGTAAATCTCTGCTGACCCTTTTTCCCCATGAAAAATTGGATTTTTTTCACTGAAGCACACTTTCTTTGGAAATGTGTGGAACAGGGAAAGGAAAGAAGAGATAAAATCCTTATGGAAAATATTTTGGATTTAGACATATGACCCCAAACTGGGTAGTTTTCATGGTGGTGCCAAGGTAAAAAGAGTAGATCTCTAACCAAAACATTCTTCTCTAATAAATGTATTCAGAAATTCTGTTGTAATGAACAGAGGAGGAAGAGGTATATCACTTCCCAACAAGCTGGAGTGTCTGTCCATCTCAGCCCTTTCTTTCCTACTTATCTGGGGCAAGGCATCTTAATGCCCAGTTAGCAGTGATGAGGAAGATAATTAATGAAAGAATGCTCACTGTGCTAAGAGAGACACATTTTGGTGATATCACACCTTCTGGCCCAATTGTTCGAGACGTTGTTTTTTAACCCACTTGCTGTTTGCCCTTGCAACCCTTTCCTTCAACTTGTGCTTCTTTAATTTTTTATAAGCACATAGTACTCTGTGCAACAGCTGTCCATCCTGATTGGAGATCTTTATTACAACTTGAAACAGTGGGCTCCATTCCTCTTTTTGTGTAATATCCACCTGTATTCAGACCAGCTGGGAGAATCCCCACAGCACGTAATCCAGAAGGTTTTTTGGGTGACCACAAGGCAGCGTCTGTTGTTCACAGATGCTTCCAGGTCTTGCTCTTCAGAGGATGTTCCTGCCTTTGATGAACATTCTTGCAAATACAAATTCACTGACTGGGGAAGTCCCAGCTCCACAGGATTCTAGTCTTGAAAAGAGGCACCTATTTAACTGTATAGGACTGAACATTAACAACAGCACCTTCTTATAATGAATTGGCAGCCAACAGACTACAAAGAACAGCAGTACATAGCAGAATGAATCAGAACATCCAGCAGTGAGAATCAATGATGTAGATTATTTTTAACAAAAGGGGAAGAAGTCTAAACTGAAAGAAATCTCTATTGTCTCCTGTTAACTGTCCCTGTTCTCTCCCACCCATGCTCTGCAGCTTTCTCCTGGCAGGCACTGACCAAAAGCCTCCACTCTCACATGCAACTGTAAATCACTCTGCCAGAGGCAAGGTCAGGAAGTGTAAGCACTGCCGCTGGAATGGCTGATTAGCTTGCAGATCAGAGCAGCTGGCTGGTGGCCACAGGAAGGGAAAGGGCACTGTAGGAAGTCAAGATAGGGAGATTTATCATTAAAAAATCCACTTTCTTCCACAAACCGGAGCTGAGTTTGAAGGACAAAAGAGAAAAAAAGGGAGAGAGATGCCTCCTTTCCAACTCAGTTCATTATCTGAACTCACCAACTCTGGGATTCTCCATTCCTAACTCATTCTTGTTTTCTTGATGACGTAGCCAGTTTGAACTAGTAGCCAGCAATAGCAATACAGGACACAAACAAAATATATATCATACAAGATGTGTTGTAACACCAGGACCAACCCAGCAAAACTCAGATTATATTTAAGATTACTGTAATGGATTTTTTCATTCCTTGACTCCAGGGTCAGCACAGGAATAGAATGGCCCTGAAGCCAGAACAGTCTCAGAGCCGCTCACAATCACCATCTCATCTGAAGGCAGCTGCTACATCTGCTCTGAATCTGTCAGACAGACCTCTGCAAGCTCTCCTCCTTCTTCACATGAGGTTAGACATGAACTAGGGGGGCCAGGTACCTGTTACATTACCGGTAATAACCCCATCACAGGAATACTGGTATGCTTCTACACCTTCTCCTGGCGTGAGCTTTTCCCCTAATACCCTTTCTATGTGCTTTGCAGTTTTGCAGCATGAAACAGCCAGAGCAAATTAGACCCCAAAACCCACCATGTGAGCGCACTACGCAGGATGCTTCAGCACAAGCACCGTTTTAAATATATGTGTTTCTCAGGCACGTTCAGAAGTACACATGCATTTTTGCTTGCTTCAGAATAATACAGCCTTCCAGTCTTCAGAAAGGGAACATCAGAAGACAGGTAATATGTTTACCGGACAAAATTCACCCAAAGGAATGACTTTTCATTCACTCCTTTCAAGATTACGAATCTATTCTGGAAACAAAACTTGGCATATATGAACTTTTAAAAGTTCATCCCATTTAAAATAAATATCATTCAGAAAAACTCCCTTGATAAGGGGTTCAAAATCTTTTGCATAACAGTCTCAACAGCAGCCAACCATTCAGCTGTTGTTATTATTTGCCTACCTTGCAGTTTGTTGGCATATCACAAAAATTCCAGTAATTTCAGCTCAGGTGTAGCTGACCATATTCCTCCCCTTCATCTCCATTCAATGTGACAAGCCTGGAGTGACCAGTCATATATTACAAAAAAACAAACTGCTTGATGACTACAATGGAAACATTGAGAATGTCTCTCTTCGGAGTTTTTGTAATTACTTTGGAATAATTGTGAGTGGTTAACTCACGTCACTCAACCAACAAACAAAAAAATGTTGAAATTTCCCTACAGCTATTTATTCTTACCAGCTTCCCTGCCCCAGTGATACCGTAGTTGGATGGTCATACTTAGCTATAAGAAGGGAAAGTAAATTACATTAGATTATTATTTGCAGAGTATCCTCTCACCTTCATGGCTTTCACAGCCTGGGATCCAGAGTAATCAAATTCCCCTGCCTGACCGATTGACAGACCCCCAGATCCAAGAATGAGAACTTTGGAGACCTAAAAGTGTCAAACAGCATGAAAAAAATCAGTCCCCGTGGTAGTGGATATTGAAATAACAGAGACTGTGCAGCACTGAACAGCCTCCAATTACAAAACATAAGTTCTAAAAAGAGAAGAAAAGTCATCTTCAAAACCACTGCAGTTTTAGTTCTAAAAATATCTCTACCGGACTGCTCCTGTGTACCTCTGGTTAGAGAAACATATGACTTATGCATAGGACATACAATAAACATGTTAACTGTATCAAGTGTTTATAGACAACCATGCTTCACTTTGTCTGCCCACGAAGTCCAGCTGCCTTCTAAGATAGCAAAACTGTATGAAATTCAGCTCACGCTAGGAATTTCAGACTTATTTGCTAAGCAACATTATGCTGCTAGCACAAAATCTCATGGTCAGATTATCCCAGGGCACCTCATGTACTGCTATGAGAGTACCTTTCCTGGGAGAACTACAAAGAAAAAAATATGTGAAACATCAGATCTTAAAACTTTCTCAAAGAAAAGGGAGTTAATAGCACAAGAGACACCCGATGACTGTGAGACAGGCAGCTGACAGGCCTTTTGTAAGAGAAGCCTCCTTTGACTTCCACGGTCAGCTTTTTGTGCCGTTTTGTACTGTGGGTTCAGTGGGAATTAACTAGCTCCTAGCTTCACTGAGAAGCATCAATAACGAGTACCTGTACACTGACCTCCACTCTGGAAGCTGTTGCTCCAGCCTTAGGCAGGACGGAGGAAATAGTAGTGCCTTTCCCTCTCTTCACCAGTGAAATAAATGAATCAAACAGGTACTAGGAAAAATAAACACGTGTATTTAAGTGGCATTAAATAAATACCAAGCAAAGAAGGAAAAACCAGACCATTTGTGAACTCAAGCTATCAGTTCTGCTCTGCTGCTTTCAGAAGGCAGTTTTACACCATGAGAGAAAAGGGGATTGTTATTTGAAATTTAATTAACAAGTTTGACATATCTGACAAAGCTGCATTCAAGAAAGTGAGGTCATATCAGGAAGAAAACACGTATCAATCATGCCTGTGTGCTCTGCTTGTATATGGCTGGCAGTGTAATGAATGAACTTGCATTAAAAGCTAAAATACAGAAGACCATACACTTAACTAGCTCAAGGGAACCATCTGGAACGGGGCCTGCTACAGAGCTGGGATCTGAACAAGTGTATGTATAAGCATCAGTTGTGCTAAATCAGTATTGTCCTTCCAGAGGAGATCCCAGATCAGCTGTGAGAAAAGTGTTCTCCAGCCAGGCCAGGCAGGGGAGGCATTGTCACCACCACTGGCATGCAGGCAGCTGCAGACAGTGGGACAGGTTCCTCACTTGACCCCACACTTGCAGAGCTTCTGTCCACATGGCCCCTGCAGCTGGCTGCTGGGAATCACCTATGGAAGAAGTACAGATGAGTCCTGCAAGCCTAGCAGGATAGGCACTATGTTATCAAACCCATCCCAGCAGTGGGAGTGCACAGGCTTGGAAAAGACACAGCCGAGGGTTGTTTTCAGTTCTCTGAGATTCCCTAGTCAATCAGATTGCTAGGAAACTTCTTGATATCAAGAGATTTACTTGCAGGTTTAATCAACATCATCAAATTAAGATTAAAATAAGAACTTCTATGTATTCTTCCATCTTCTTCTCTCAAGAAATGCTAAATAGTTTATTTATGTTCAGACATGCCTTCTCTGCCTTCCACATCCCCTGTTGCTGCTTAGTCATACTCTGTGACTACGCAACCAGTTGTTAAAAAATTTGTGCAAAGTCACGGATGGGGGATTAAAATTTCATTTCACTTAGGAGAACCAGAGTGAAGAAGTGTGAATCCATTTACATAACTCTATAGTAATTATAAAATTTGAAAGTGGAACTAAAATGTATTAGAAAGTTAATGATTTTATTACAAAGCATCTGGCTAGTATTTTTTTCTGTTAAGATAAAATCCTTTTCCTTTTGCAATCACCCCAGGTACAAGAGATTTGAGCCTGATCCTGCAAAGGCTTAAGCACTTCAGTAACTTCCAACACACAAATAATCCCACCAGGACTCAAAGCATACACATCATATGAATGGAATCATTGATCCAAAGCACACAGAAGTCAATAGATGCCTTGCTGCTGATTGTAATTAGCTGTGGATCAAGCTAAGCAGACACAAGTCTATGCACGACTGGGCCCCCTGTTAGGATCCCAACATTTCCAAAACCAAGATTTAGGACCATCACCAACATAAAGACTCATCACTGTAGCTGAGACAATTCTGTACTCCCTAGGCCATCTGAAAGCAAGCCCAGATCAACTCTCATACAATACCTCTGTGTCTCTTGGCCCGGGATTTGCATCTGGGTAGAACTGTGCTGTGAAAATCGGTCTGGTCTCATGCATAATTCCCTGCAGGAGTAAAAACAATAGTCTTAGACGCTTCTTGCAAGCGGGCAAGAGAAGAGAAAGCCCTGTAAGCACGGAAGGCCAAAGGGCTGGGGTGTCTCTAGGGGCTGCCAAATTTACACGCATTTCATTCCCAGTCTTCAGACAATGTCTTATCTGAGAGACTGAGCCTCTTGCTTTTCTGCTAATGCTCCAATGCCCACTGAGCTGTGTGTGGACAAGAACCATAGTAGAGACATCGCTTTGACTGTAACAGCAAACACTATTAAGTTGTAAGCACTTAACAGAGCAGATAGGCTAGTCTCCCTCCAGAGGTAATCCTGGACCATGCAGAGAAGAAAAACATACATGGCAAGAAAAGACCATCTTGGACAAGGCTGTTATGGAATTAATGGTTTTACCACCCTGATCTGGTTGGTTCTGTTACAGGAGAGATGGATTTGGGTCACACTCTTTACTTCCATAACTCACTTTAAATACTGACAGATGCCATGCAGGGCCTTGCAAATTATCTCTGCCCTGGGTCATTGCCAGGCCTGTGATGAAGTGGGACCACTGCTCTGGACAAACAATAGCTATGAAGGACTTAAAGTGAGTTTGGAAACAGTGCTTTTAGTTTCATTTGGAGCCAGGAAAAACAGACGTCTCATTTGTATGGCCTGATAGCACCAACCAGTGTGGTCCACTGGGAGACTACCCTGTAGCTGTCATTGCTTATGGCCCCCAAATCCAGATGGAAGTAGAGAAGTCCCTCAAGAGGCAACCCAGGAAAAATTCTGATACAACCTGCTTCCCTTAGGAATAGACAAAGGAGTCCCAACAGCTCCTGTAGAGCAACGGTGCCATCCAGAGCTGCAGGGTGGGATGCTGGGATAGGACAGGGATGAGAGATGAGTACTGACCACAGCTGATCCATTATGGTATGAGTTTCTGCCCTCAGAGTAAAGAATGTCATCTGCCTGTCACGTTTTCCCTGAATGCTCGTTACTTCTAATTACATACAAATATCTTTAAAAAATATCCGCTCCATGGCTTGTGAGTATTTGCAAACCTGTGTTGGGCCTGTCCAGCTGTGATAGGTCAGGTCAGTCACAATAAGTGTTTTCTTCTCTTTCAAACAGAATAATGCAACAGACTGCACATGAAAGTATATCCAACCCTGCTCCTGTTTGTGCATCCCATGCTAAGAAAACATTGCTTCTTGTCCCTCTCTACCTATGAAGGTTTAGGAGACGGATGCTGCTTTGGGGCTCACTGAAAAGAATGTCATACTTCTAGATCCAGAAGACTCATGTCCAACCTTACCATCTGCTTTATGCAAAAGCACCATCACATTTGTCTCCAATCTTCAGCTAAAGCAAACATGAAAGGCCTGGCGATGAAAGGGTTCAGTTGGTGAACCCAGCTAAAACAAAGTCATTTCAAAAATTGAACCAAACAGATGCAAATTTTTTTATTAATATCTTGTTTGGTAACATTTGTCTCTGTTTAGATACATCTGCAAGGATAAAGAAAAAAGCAACTGACAAACAACAGCCTTATTCTGAAACCATCAGTTGGAAATTACTGCAAAGTATAGCCAGAATATGCCAGAACAGCACTGTTCAATCTGCCAGACTTGATGTGGGGCATTTATACAAAACAACAGAGGCATATTCCCGTGGGGGCAATTGTTTTTGAAAATACCTTATTTTCAATGATTTTCTGATAAATAACAAGACTTCACTGAGTTGTACAACACTGGGCCTAATGGACAAGATTTAAAATGGGCAATTACAAACCCCAGATCCATCTCAATGTCTTGTCTGACCTTGTCAAAACTGAGCTATGGGATATTGTTTTCCTTCCTATGCTTTTCCCTGTTCAGCTGTGAACTACCAGAGGCCAGATATTTTTAAATTTTTTTTTCCCTACATGGACATCACTTGACATAAGACCTCTACGTTAGACTCTAAGTTGTTCTCTCAAGGTAACTGCCTCTGTCCCTCTCATGACTTTAGTCCTTGGAATTCTGTTTACAATAACAGACCAAATTAGATTGCAATAATATTCTTTTTCTGTGCAGACAACACAAAACCAACACAATAAAACAGCGACACAGGCTAGCGCACCTGCAGCACAAGCCCTAAGACAACGGTAACTGAGTGAGCACCACTAATGGCAGGGAAATCATGGAAGTTAATAAGGCAGCTGTTCAAGGGAAATCATAAGGTCACTGTTGCCATCCTACACTTGGGCTAGTATGGAGAACAGTGGTAACAGTTCGCTTCCTTTTGAGGTGTAAGGCAAGGCCCCAAGCAAAGTAGATCATCAAGTTTAGTCCTGACAACTACTGTAATCTGACAGCAAGCTTCCAGGAGGTGAAATAAAGTGAGACAGAGTCTTTGCTCACTAGAGGTTGCTATGTGCAGGTATCTGGAAAGCATGAGCTCACCTCATTCGTTTGATCATTGGCATTCACAAAAAGAGGTTTCCAGCCAGGTGGGAGGGTAGAGCTGTCGATGGCATAACTGTGGTTCTGAGCAGTGATGACAGCCTGTCCATTCACTGCATTCAGGACAGGCTGGTTCTGTCCTCTGAAAGAGAAAGGATCAAAGAACAGGGGACGGAAGTGCTAGATGTGTCTAAATGCCACAATTAGGAAGAGCTGATAACTGTGGGGCAGTGCATAGCAGTTCAATAGTAGCTGTTCAATACTGGCAGCGAATCTCAAAATGATAAATCCTAGGAGAAACTTTGCGATCCTTGAAGGGGATCAATTACATTGCATACTTTCAAAACACCCTCAAAAAAAGCAATGCATGAGATGGCAGTTTAAATTAAAAGCAAGGAGAATGGCTGGAATGAAGAAGTAATGTTACTGCCATGCTAGCTTCCATTAAAGCAGTTCAGAAGCAAAGCACTGCTGCTCTGCAGCCTCTTGCAATGCTGAGCAGGTCAATCTGGGTCCTAGGAAGCAGAAGAGCTGCTGCACCTGTTGGCCATCTGCATCTTGTAGGAAGTAGCTCCGGCTGCTATTCCAGTGATTAGATTCCCCATGCTAATTCCAAATAAGGGCTCTGGGCGATTGCTCTCCAGGACCTGAAATGAAAAGGTTTTCAAGAGATACTGGAGCGTCTCTGTTCAGCAATTCCAGCATAAACCATGCTAGTTCCCTCACAGTAGCCACTCAGACTTGGGAAAAAGCTGAATGCAAGGGTGGCAACTGCCTATAAAGGAAAGTTTTGTCCTCTCCTCTGCTCGAGAGGGAAGCCTCAGAGGACAGCTTGGTGTCTCGGTCTACTTGAAGGGAATAAGCAATGACACTCTGCATCACAGACATTTAGTGCATGACATTATTTCAAATGGGAGCACTGTGAAATCAGGGATGTTCTTTCACAGAGGTCCTGAAAGAGCACCAGGTCCTTTAAGGCACCAGTAGGGAAATTGTGGTAATCATGTTTACTATGTATTGTTCACGAAGGTCTTTATAGCTTTATTGTAAATACTGGTCTGGAGACAACTCCCCGTGGACCAAGATGAGGAATATCCCAGGCAGCCAAAATGACTGAATGACATCTGGTCCGTAACATGTTACTACAATCAACTGTTAAGATTTCAGGCACTTAAAAAAAAAAAGACAAGAATAATTGGCTTATGGCTATTACACTGTACCTTTCTGACATTCTGAATCACCTCCTGGGCCTTCATGGGATCCCCTGGACCTCCAGAAATTATGAGCCCATCATAATCCATACTGGTGAAATCATGGTCCCATGGAACCAAATGCACTTCTGCACCTCGCTGGGAAAAAATCAAAGGAACAAGAAATAAGGGGAGGAGAGGAACAAATTAATTTGTGTCAGGAGGTTGTTCTCATGCTCTCATATCCCAGTGGTTGAGTTTGGATTTCAGTCATTCCTTTGCCAGGGACAATAATGAGGCTTCTCTCCACTATCTGCCCAGATTATTTTCACAAAATTGGTAGACTTAGTCTCTTTGAGCCACCTCAAGTGTTTTTCAAGTTTGTCTGAAATTCACTAACGAGATCAAAACTTACTAATGGAATGCAAAATAAGTGTGTATGCACACATGTAAAATATGTTCACTTTTACACAGTGCATTCACCCTAACAGCTAAAATAAGGCTGCACGGCCTCATTCTGTGACATGCCAGAAATAGTTCTGCACATCAACAATGGGACGAACATCCACATTAACTGAAAAACAGAAACAGGGAAACCCTGTACATCTTAACTCTGCATTCATTCCTCCTGTATGCCTAGAGAAGCAAGGTCTGCCACACCACGGTGCTAACAACAGGAAAAGATTTTCACAGAATCATAGAATTAAAGAATAACTCAGGCTGGAGGGACCTCAGGAGGTCATTGGGTCCAATCCCTGCTCAAAGCAGGGGTAACTTCAACTTTAGGGCAGGTTACTGAGGGCATTGGTCAGTTGAGTTTTCAGTATCTTCAAGGACAGGAGTTCCACAACCTTCCTGGGCCTGTGTCAGCCATTCACGACCCTCAGTGCAATTTTTTTTTCCCTCATTTATTTATTTTTGACAGTGCTGGGTTGACCTTCCTTGGTTGTTCTTTTGTCTTGCCTTGTCTTTTTAAAGCTCACATGCTAGGAATTCTTCTCATGGCTGAGAGGTTGCTGTACAGGTCCTCTTCCTTACCCCCTCAATACAGTGTACCATGTTCAGAAAACACGTCCCAGTCCATAAAAATCATGCTAAAAATTGTACCTCATTTTAGGAGGGAAACTGCTACTAGAATGGATGTGTCCAAGGTGGAAGGAAGGATAGTGAATACAAGCAAGGTTTTTGCCAAAGCAAAACAAGAGATGAAGGACATAAGCACTGACCTACCTTTACCAGCAGACGGACAACATTGTGCTTCAACCCACAGTCGACAGCTACAACTTTAATTGGATTCCCTCTGCCATAAACCTTGACTTCCTATAAAAAGGCAGACCATGCTATAAATGACAGATCACCCTCCGCTCCCAAAACACAGGGAAGAGGAGTAGAACGACTTTTCACCAACATGCAGCAACTGGTACTTAACAATCAATTTACATGGAAATCTCCAGAAGTACTGCAGACATTAGCGCTTCCTTCATTTTTCTGTGCAAGTAGAAGTTATAATGCTCTTTTATATACTGTTGATTACAGCAGTAACAGCAATCCCTAAGAAATCACTTGTTTCCATAGCTAATGACAAGCTTTTTTCCTGTATTTCACCTCATTAGCAGTGAAGCAGCAAGCCAGTTCTCACAGATTATTGCAGCCCAAGAGAAATGCCAGAAAGATGGTGAGAGATTTTCAGCTGAAGTGAAGTTATCCTGCTGATGCCAGTGAAGCAAGGCTACTTCACACCAGCTACAGGTCCATCACATTAAACACCACTCTGACCCTCCAGTCACAGTAAGACCAAAGCATAGAACAGCTGGAGTTATCCTATGACTGACCTCTAGTGCATCGCAGCAGTACAGACCAGGCCAAGCATGGAGAATGACCTATGTTGATATGGATCTGAGAGTTTTACATATCACACAATACTTCTCCTCCTCTTCCAGTTGCTATTCCTTAACCCATTCCACAAAGTAAATTGTCACCGGTCCCAAATCTGTACCATTATGTTTTGTACACCCACTTATCTGTTGTTCGCAACCAGCAGGGAAGACAGTGAAGCCAAACCACCGTATGTTACATGGGCCTTGATACTGCAACATGCAGACATATTGACAGACAGCTGTAGCACTGAGGTAAGGTTATTTATGGACAGCTTCTTTCTGAAACTTGCTGAATTATTTCACTTGTTACATGACTGCAGGTAGCCCCAGGCTGGCATGCAATTCATCAATAAGGACATAAGGCAGCCTTCTTCCTTATAAAAACAAACTCCGTGCTTACCTTTAGTTATGGTCAGCTTCTGAAAGCTGATACTGGTAAGTGTACTTTATCCAAAGGGCTTTTCTCTTGTGTAACACACCACAGTGTAACTCACAAAAATAAAAAAAAATGTAACTCCCTTTTAATCAGCTTCCCTGGCATTCATATTTCACAGCTGGTTCCCTTTATGAAAAGGTGCTAAAATCCATGCCAAATATGCCTGGGTGATAAACTGAATCTTTTCATAGGAGGACTACAACCAGCCAGAAGGAAAAATATCCCCTCTACAGGGAACCCAAGATGAAGTTTATTAGCAGAATATTACAACTCCTCCCTCTGCGTTACCCTAGCTCAGCTCTTGTTTTAACTTTTATCTTCTCAAAGATTAAGATGAAGAGATTTTAGGATGCAAGAGAATGTCCTATGTAAGGACAGCTGTAATCATCATTAGGAGTGACTTACTGCCATGTCAGGAGCAAGGGTGGAAGAGATGGGGTGGCAAGTAGTCACCTCCCTTCACTACAAGGGTTCGAGCTGCAACACATGAACCACCAGTGGTCCCTAATCCACCTTTGAGGACATGACTCAGCACAGAGCCACTAGTGTTACCACTGCTGTTGCAATTCCTGATGTGTAATTTGAAAGGTGATTTTTGTATTGGAATATATCTTGTAGTTCACACTACATAATCAGATGGCAAAGTACCCCACAATCCTTTTTTGAGAATGAGTAGAATGGAAATCATATTGAAATTGGGTCTTGTTAGATCACTCAAGACTTCTGATATGTAGCTATGCTTCACATCAAATATGACAATATCTTCACAGTCACTAATACAAGTGGATTCTACTTCCACAGTCCATGGTGGAACTGTATCACTGCACAGGAATTGCATGGGTCTTCTACTTGCTGTCCTTCAGGCTTCTGACAAATGGGTTCCAAAAAATCTCAAGAAGAGTGCCCAGTCCTCACAGAAACTTAATGTCACGTGCCAGATTCCCTTAAGAGTAACTCACCCTCCTTTTTAAAAGGGCTTTTGGAGAACCCTCAATTCCTCACAACATCCATACTTAAAAATCTGCAAGATGTTATGAAGCAATGATCTCCCTCAAAGGTTCTCTTTGGCTGTTCTAATGGCCAGAGAAAGTTGTGGGACAAAACTGTTTTGAGGTACTTTAGTTACCTCATTCTCAAAACTCTTTCCTATCCAATTAATTAGACTACAATTTGTTACACCGTTTCCTTCATCAGCAAGACTGATTTTAGGTGCTGCTGTTTTCACAACCCTTCCCCCACTTCTCACATTTATTATTCTTCTGTACCACAGGGCACTGACCCCTGCATCTGGCCGAGAGTATGTCTAGACAGAAACCAGACTGGGAAGTGGATCAGAAAACTGTTAAAATATATTCCCTCTAAAGCCAGAGGATTTCCCTCATCTGTTCACTGCACAGCCTATAAAAAACTGTCCCAGTCTGAAAGGATGACGTGGGAAGGCTGCGAGCCAGCAGTCAGGGAGAGTAGAAACTCCTGCTAGCAACAGTGTTGAGAACAAAAAGAGTATGTGGGGCTGGATGTGTGGATAGAAGTCACCTTTTAGCTTCAAGTGGTTAAATACCTCTCATCTGCTTTGGGACCCTGACCATCCCATGCACCAAAATACATCTCCAACACACGTTCCCGCAAAATACTGGCAGTTTTCTACATTCCCTGCCCTGTATAGGCAGTGTTACCAAATAGAGTCTGTATCATTAGCATCTAAAGAAGCAGAGGGAAATAATAAAAAAAACATATCAATCATTCCTAATGTACAATTGATAAGCAGATTCCTGATCTTACTGTATATGGATTTACATGAAAATAACTGTTTGGCAACAGATAGATTATCATGTCCAGTAATTACCAACATTGAACAGCTTACTTCATTCTCAGCTTTATTTGTGATGTTGCTTTTTAAGCCTATAAAATGAAGTTATAAACATAATGAAACCACCAAAGCTCCATTAATCTTATTACATCTCCTTTTTAGAAGCTATTTGCAGCATCTTTACAGTAATTCTGTCTTAGTAATTGCAGAGTTTAGCATCAGCAACCTTACCTATTTCAGAGTTACTGCTCAAAATGGCTCCACCTGCATCTTGCAATCATACATCACAACCTCAATAAGTAATTGCCATCCTTCTGTGTAGCAATAAGGCCCTGACTCAAGATACAGTGGAGACATTGGCATGAGTTGGGGAGATCCCCGAACGTGAGATTTGCAAGGTGGCCTATGTATTCCAGTGGCATCCCAGGTAACCAGTTACTACCATAAATCCAAGCCTGGATGGAGACTACACTTCAAATTCCTACTTGCTCACCAAGCAGTCTATTCAGGACTACTTCGCACTTATGCCACTAACACACCAGCTTGTGTGCAGAACAGTATACAAGCAACTATTTGCAGAGCTCTTCCAGAGCCTCACTGATCTTGAAGGAGCTGCAAACACCATAGTAAGCATGGAATTTGTACAAGGGATTTATACACCCAGTTCTTACTTCAGTCAATGGGATTAAGGACCAAAGGCACTCTTTACCCCACAATTAAATCCCCAAAGGGTCCACAATTTAAGATGGTAGCCCTTGCATTGGAACAAGAATAGTTCCTATTTTTAGTATGGGCCTGGTTTGCTACCTCCTGGTGATTTTTAATGTTCTTCTCAGCTTGTGGTTGAACGTAGTTTGCACACGCAGCTAACAAACTTAACTGCCGTTCTGTACATATCTACAAACAAAGCAGCTAATACCAGTGATATTAGATCCAGAGGATTGCTAACTTCTGTAGCAATCTGTAAGTATCTTCTGGATAACTGAAATCTGTAAGTATCTTCTGGAATCATCTCAACAAAACTATGCCTGAACACAGATTATCAAATGCTATTGTGAGCTTTCCTGAAGTTTATTTAAGGAAAGCAACCATTCTTTTTATTAATTCTTTTTATGTTTGAAAATGTCCACCATACACTAAGTCCAACTGTATCCTCCACACTTCTCAATCCTGTCTTTGTAACACAATCATCTGATCAGAGTACTGTTCAGACTGCATCCAGCTCAACACAGCTAATTTTACATCTTCAACAATGCACCTAAGGAGCCACGGGGATTCTACGAGGATGATGTTGAGACGACAGTCCTTCAAAGGTCTGGAAAGGTGTTTGGTTTAGAAAAGGCCCCCAAACTATTTTATTCGAGAGCCTGGACAATTCCCAGAGGACCAAAGGGGGAGCAGTTACTACCTAGAGTGTACAGCCCTAGGACTACAGAATGACTTCTCACCTTTGTTGAAACTTCTGCAATTAAGTTTTGCTTATTTGGGTCTGCAAACTCCACAGGTTGACCTTCAAATTCAATCTTCCCAAGTACCGTGCCCTGTGGAAATACACCAGTAAACCACAAAGCATGAGCAAAGGAGAAGCTGTGAACACTGGGACAAGGTGCTGACAGGCACAGCAACTGGACAGCTGTTTAGAGATGGTTTCTTGGCAGCTTATAACCATTTCTAGCATCTTCAGAAGTTTATGAGCCTACCACAGTATAAAAAATCTGTTTAAAATCCTTCATTTGGGGGAAAGGCATTGTCAGCAGTAAAAATTGTTAATAGGCAGTTTGGCAAGCTGTCTAGTGACAGTAAAATGGGTTGCCTTCCAAGAGGATCAGAATTCAGATCCCCAAATAACCGTTGTGTAGATCTGGGAGTAATCCACAAAGCAGTTTGAAGCTTTTTGGTTTTGGAAACCCACTATGAGGTCTTCAGTCATGTCCTATGGATAGCTACAAGGCAGCAGAGCTGGGGTAAGGCAAAGCTATGTAGGAAGCAGGTCAGCAAAGCTGTTTTCTGAATAAGCTGTTAAAATAAAAAATCACCTCAAGCAAGCTCTACTTTTATTGCTGTTACCACCTCGCAGAAGCTAGGATACTCTTGCTGTGCCAGCAGCGTATCCTTCTCCTCCTCCTTCTCATTAAAGTTCTCAGTGGAAAAATCCCTGTTTTGGCTTTGCCCCACTCCTGGAATAAGTGAGATTAACCTAGGGTTAACCTCTTCTCAGCATGGGGACAGGGTGTGCAATACAGGACTTTTCAAGGATTTCAAGATTTTCAAGGATTTCAAGAACTTCTTTAAGGGCAAAGTAAAACAAAGGAAGTCAATGTTTTGTTGTAGCTTTTAATCCATTACACTTTCATGATAAAACACGTTAAACTCAGGTCACCCTGTAGATATCAGACCAGTATGCACACCAGGATTGCTCATTGGGTTTAGCGATACTTCCATGAGAAACTTCAATGGTTGGCCATACCTGAAATATCCTTGCCATTTTCCTAGGGCAGGAAAGAACCAGCATCTTGCATTGCCATCCACACTACTAAAGGTAAGTTTTAAAGACAGAGTTTTGCTCTTAACAGTGGCTGACATCCTATCTCAAGTAGCACCTTACACCAAAAGCTACTCCAGGCTGCTTTACATGGAGCACAGCTGAAAAGGTCAGCATCATCTTAAACAAGTCAGGTTCTTGGGAACCACAGAAACTGCTGAGTGCCACCATGCAGTCAGTCCCATAAACACTGATGACAAAGCCCTAAATCCATTGCTCTCAAACAGGAACCCTGTGTCTTGCCTGCCTCCCAGATTATTCAGCCAAATGGTGCTCTGCATTCACCTCTAGGTCCAATTTAACAAGTCACTGCTCATTTCTGCATTTATTGTAATGAAGCCCTGTTCTCACCCCCAATTTATAAACAGACAGAGTGAAATACTAAACTGCTTTTTTCAACCTGAGAAGACTGGGAGAAAAGGCTACATTATGCACTATTTTAAAAGCCATAAACCAATACCCCTCAAAGTCCCAGTATAATGGGCATTACTAACATACACTGTTAAGTTACAGGATAAACATTGAAAGCGTATTTACTTTGGATGAAAGGAACACTGGTCCATTAAACAGTATGACTCAAGAAAGTAGAAAATATATTGCCGTTTTCTATTGTATTAAACTGCACTTGTCTGCTGTCAATAAGACCAGGACAAGGCCCTATCTTCCCATAAGAATTCATTTCGCCAATATTCCTCTATTCAAGCTGGGTCATCCATATTTTGCTCTGTGGAATGGAAGGGGGTGTGGGCCTGGACTGCAGACTGCAAACTGATCACCTAAAGCAAAGAGCAGCTTCAAATAATCCATTACAAAAGAAGATCCTCCAAGGCGCATTTACATTCAGACTGGCTTTGATCACTGTTTTAGCCAGTGTGAAATGTATCTTGACATTAACCTCCGTTTGGTAACATAAGCCTGCTTGTGTCCTTCAATTGCCAGCTCTTGGAAACCAGAGAAAAGTAATAACTATTAAAAATAATATCAGGCTTCAGCCAAAGAAAACCAGCCTGAGTTAGGAATACATCTTAGGTTATTGTAGGCATTCCTTTGTCTCTGAGGAGTAGGAGAATTTCCACTGACCAAAGATGGTGCTGTCTGTGAACTATTATCCACAATATCTCCCAGAGTTGTCGCTCTTTCTGACTGTTACTATCTAAGGGAACGTGTGGTTGACACTACTACCTGTTGTGTCTGGCACAGTAGTCTGACACAGCTACCCGAGGCCTTTCATTTACATCAGCCTGTGCTGGTTCACTTATGTAGAACAGGAAACCCAGAGCACAGCCAAGGAGAGGGAGCTCCCTGGGATCAGAGCATTGCCTCAGCTGTACAGAAGAGACAGAGCCTTTGGAAGAGCACAGGGACCTGAGGTCAAGACAGCCCAGCAGTAGCATTGATACCCCAGGTTTGCTGCACTGTTAGAAAAAGGGTCCAGCAATAGCAAGGTTAATGCAACTGGACCAAGGGAAGCAGATCATACCTTGTCACGAATTAATTTGGACAGCATTCTGGTATCAATCCCATATAGTGCAGGCACCTGAAGAAAACAAAAGAAAAGGATAAGCTAGAGAACAAGCAGCTAAGACAGAGGAAGACAGCAGCCAGATCACTTTGCTGAGAACATGTCCTTGGTTAAGGAGCTCTGGCTCTTAGCAGCACTATTACCAAGGCTGCCTCACTTCTCGTTCTTCACTTCTCCCTATTCCCACTCATAAATAGCTTAGTTCTTCAAATCTAGATTCTGCACTAAACAGCACAAAATAAAAAGCTCACTTGTCAAATATCTGCCTCATTTCTGAGCCCCATTTTGCCTCACTTATGAGCACCTAACCGTCCCAGCTGTCACAAGTCAGTGACAGTTTACTGACACATCCTTGACTCCCATGGCTTCAAGTCAGTGGGGTTCTGGCAGCTAACATCTCTTGAGGTTACAACCGTGGCAACCACTAGGAGCAGCACAACAGAAACATTTGACAAGAGAATAGAATATAATCTAATGTGTATTGTTTTGATGGAGAACCAAACATCCCCATTTAATTAACATTCCTCTGGACAGATCTTGGAAGTACCAATGCACCCTGAAAAAGAGAAAATTATGAAGAATCAGAGAACTAAAGAACATCGAGCCCAGTACAGACTGGAGAAGACATCAGAGGAGGAGAGTGGTTACCAGCTCAAAACCAGGAGTTCTTTCCCCTGTTCCCATACATACAGGTCCGTTCCCATTATGTAGTTACCCCTAGATTACTCACCTGTTCTTCCTTCAACCACTCTCCAAGGCTCCTAGCAGCCTGCCAGTGGCTGTACTCATTGCTGTAATCCAGCACCAGCAAACCTGAAACCTGCAGAGAGAAGAAATGTCATTTGGCACTGAAGGATCACTCTGTACTTGCCCTGTACCTTCTGAGTTTTCACTATTCATCCACTGCAAACCATATCACAGACAGGACATGAAGCTCGGCAGACATGCTGTGGCTGCTCTTACATAACGAAAAGATAGCAAACCTGAGTCTTGACAGGGAGAGGGCACAGAACAGGTACCTGGCAAAGGGGTAAAGACTTCAGTGCTCTGTTATGATTGAACCTGGGCCATTTTACTCAGGAAACTCATAGAATAATGTGTCTTCCAAGTAACCAAAGCTTCAAATTGCACTGAACTGAAAAAACACTTCTCGTTAGAAAGAAAATTAAAATTTAAAACAATAAAAAATGTTTTATTTTGATTCTTTTTTTGTTTAAGAAATCTTTCCACTTTTAAATGGTATTTCATTTCAAAAGTCAATTCCATTTTCCAGTAGAGTTAGTTAGACAGCTTATAAAGGAGTCATTTCATCTCAGGACAGACAAAGCATTTCACTGGTTCGCAATTACATGGTTTTGTTTCATTTTTCAGTACTGCCACCACTACACGGACACAGTCCTGCTCCTAGTCAATATTCCCTGTCACCACAGGGTGGTGGTTCCTGCACTAATACCTATGGCCTTCTCCACACAACTGTCACCCCCCCTTTTTGTAGTAGTACAGGCATGTAGAGAAAAGTCTCAAAATACAGCAACTTCTCACTCTCACTGGCATTTGATCTGTCTGTGGCAACCAGTCCTGGGCAAACACAGATAAATATGAGGCAGAAGGGAATGTAGAAAAAAAAAGCCATTCAGGACAGCAGTCCGCAAAAACTGTAGCATATGTTTCACTGATAGGAAACACACCACTTTCAGACAGCACGTGGCCTGGTACACAAAGCAAGATGGATTATCTCTTGCCACCATTCCTCCAAAGGACAGTATCGAGAAGAAGAAAAAGAAAGGCTGGGTATCATTGATTCCTTCTAACTTCTGTGAGGGTGCCAGTAAACTCTTGCACAAACAGGCACACTCAGGCTGCTAGCATCACCCTTTCATCAGCTCTGCGTCTCCCACTGTTACCTTGATCCCGTCAGACTCCAGAAACCTCCTGAGGCCCATTTCATCCAAAGCAGCTGTGTCGGGCACTCCACCATTCCCAACTATGGGGTTAGCCAGTGTAAGAATCTGTCCTTTGTAGCTGGGATCTGTCAAGGCTTCAGTGTACCTACATGAAGAAGCAACAGAAGAAAAGTATGTTGGTCCAGAGATGAAAGGAAATCAAAAGAGCCAGTGAAAACAAGACAGGTCTGAATTCCCGTATGACAAAAAGACAGAAATGGCATTCACGCGAAAGCATTCTCAGTGCAAAAGCAAACACATCTGTGAATCTGCCCTGACTTTGCCATCTGTGATTAAACATTTGACACTAAAAACAAGGAAAGGCTTTGGCTTCTCATGTTTTGTCTAAGAAAAGCACAGGAGCTATTAACAAACTCAGACTCCTTGTGATTTAACATAAGGTAAACTACCACACAAAGTGCAGAGCGACCACAAAGCTGCAGTAAGTGCATGGCATATCATTTGACCCACAGATAACAACTGGGGATTTGTCATTCCCTGGGCACCCCATGTGGGCAGTGCTTTGTCATTGATGTCTCCTTCCCTTAATTCGTTGTAAGAATTTGCTCCTCTCAGTGGCAATAGAGAGCTCAAACTGAAAAGCCAACAGACAACAAAGCTGTTTGCCCAGACTTGGTCACTTCCCCAGTCTGGAGCTTGCAGGTTTTGAGATGTTCAGGGTTGTAACTGCCCTTTCTGTGGGGGAGCAGATAGACAAATCTATGCTTATCTTTTTGTCTGGGGATCAGAAAAGCAGCTATGAATCATCCTTGTGATTCCTCACTACTACTCTGGTTTCCTCCCTCCTACCTGCTCTGTTAACAAACCCTACCACAGTACCACTCTGCAGCTTCTCCCAGGAAAGGCCTGGCCTCTCTTCTTGTCACCTGACAAGACTCCTAAGTGCTTCAAAGTAGGTTTGTGTATCTCTGAAGAAGGCAAGTCGAAGGCAATGCTTTGGGATCCAGCAGTCCACCCTGGTCACAAGACCCCAGAGCCCGTCCTTATATCTTTAGCCCAGGCAGAAGTCCCAGGAACAGCAATTCTGTTCAAGCACCTGCCTGAATACCCTTCTCAGTAAAGACAGTTCTAAAAGTATGGTGGAACATTCTTCTGCAGTGGAGGATCGAACCTAGGATTTCACAAAGTATCAGCTCTGGATCCAGTAGATCCAGTCTGACTTTCAACCCCAATGAGGGGGACAGGGTAAACATTGTCTACATGCCCATGCTCCTGTTCTTCAGCTAAATTAACATGCAGTCCTTCACTTTCTCCCTTATACCGTAGCATACTGTTGCAGCAATCCATTAAACAATTGCTGTCTTTCAACCCAAAAGCAGCTGTAATTTAGCAGCAGATAAAGTTATCCAAACAAATATTTAGCCAAATGCAGAAAGACACTTCAGGATGAATCTGTCCTACACAAAATATAATTTATTATTGTCATCATTGTTTAAACAATACATAATTGGCAACTCCAGCCATCTACCAGATATCAGCAAGTCACAAGAGACATTTTTATGGAACATCGGACTTCCTGCCAGAAGATTCATTGCCAAACATTGGGAAACTCTTCACAAAACCTGGAATGGTTGCAGGAAGATATAGACAACGCAACACACCAGCCAACTCTGAGAAATGACACGTCAAATGAACAATGGCCATGAAATATTTTCAGGTAAGCCTCTCTGGCTGTTCAAATCTATATTTCCTGCTGCAGGTAAACAACCACACAAAGTGCAGCGTGACCACAGAACTGCACTAAGTGCATGGCATGTGCACATTTGGCATTGCTCTCTCCTTCCGAGTCAGTTGGTTATGCTTCCAAAAGACTCTTTGTTAATGACAAAGCTAATGTAATTAACCTTTGCACGTTATTTGTAATCAGCAAACAAGGACAGAGAGCCATTGGGTTTGGCTGGGGTATGAAGACACAGCTCTGCAGTGAGACGCAATGCCCTTTAAGCAGGCACAATGCCTTGTGGAACACAGAGGAGCAGATGGGAGCACAAGCTCCAAAGATGCTGCAAGGTCCAATCCTTGCTGTGCCTGCCCAAAGGCCTGCCTGATTTCAGTAAATTCCCGTCCATCAGTTCTCTCACTAGAATATCATGGGAAACACATGCAGACTTACTGGAGGCAAATGCATTTACTGAGCTATTTCAAACATGGGGACATTTTATGGGTTGTAATTCCTCTTTCTTAATTGGAAATCTCCTGTCTTCCTTTTTGTTTCCTCTACCAAACAGATGGCTGCAATGCTAGGATTAATTTTTTTTTGAGCAAATGTTTCTGAAAAGTTCATCCTCATGCTTTTCTAATGAAAATTCAACATTCCACCCCCAAAACAGTGCTCTCTGCCCTCTCTTCTAGCATAATATGACAACATTTCATTCAGCTTTAGTTACTTCAAGCCCGAAAGCTGTATGCACATAAAGTGTTTTGCCTCCCCATTCTATGACAAGAATCAGAATGTGGGAGTCCAGAAGAGGAGACAAGGTGCAGAGCAGCATATTAATGAACACAGCACAGAGCCCATGCTGACCCCACTCAGGTCTAGAAACATCCACTTCACAGAAAGCAGTGGCCTGAGGCTTAACAGCAGCCATGGCAAAATCAGCCCCATACCAGCCTCTTGCTCCCTATACTGACAAATTGCTATGTGTCCAAACAGCCTGTAAAAGGCCCTAACCCTGGGCACCTGCTTCACACAGGCACTTAGCCTCTTACTGTGTCAACGAAAAGAGGTAGCTGGGTTTCTCTGGATACATAAAGTCTTGATCTCTATGCTCAAGAGCACTAGGCTGAGCTACAGGGTTTCTTTCAATGGACAGCAATCCCTGGACTGGTAGCAAATCTCACTTTTATGATCTGCAACAATGCTGCAAACTCTTATCTTCCTCTTCTCCAAATCAATCAAGGTCATGTTCCTGGAGAGTGCTCTGAGGATACCACCTTACATTTTTGAATGTTCCCTCCATGCCCATATGCTCCCCAGCACAGAAGAGATCTCTCTTTCACAGGCATCCTCTCCAAATCACTAGAAAATGAGCAAACACAGCTTCTGCTGCCACAGTAACATGTGGAGAGGAAATTAATCCATCAGGTCCTCCTTGACTTTTGTGATGTGACAAGATTTATTGCCCATAATCTATCACCAAGAAGAGAACTCTGGTGCCCTCCATCATTCTGATCTATATTAAACAGTTGCTTGTTGGCAGGTATATTAACACAGCCAGTAATTAGTGCTGTCAAAATACTTAAATAATTGCCTCCTAATGCAAAACTTTGCAAACAGATTCCCCTCTGCAGCAATTTAACATTCTCACCAATGAGATAATTTAAAAACTCATCCTGTGAGTATTGGTTTCTCCTAAGGAAAGCAGAACTGGGGGGAATGCAAGGCAGCTGGGCAAAGACAGCTATGAATGACTGCAGAAAAAGCTCAAGCACCAACAGTCTCGGAGCTGTCGCACCTCCTCAGCGATATGTCCCTCTCCTGGCCAAAAGCCTCGTTGCTCTGGGAAGATTTACTCTGCTCAAGCAGTTCAACAAAAGCACCGGCAGCATTTGGCTGCCATCCTAAGCCAGCCACTGGCTTCTACCACTCAAGAGGGCAGAGAGTCATGCTAGGTTAGGCATGAATCTGATCCTGCCCTCAGAGTTTAAATGCATCCTTAACTGTGGTATGAGCCAACGAATGTTATAAGGGATGGATCATATAGGTGACCAATGTGGGAACCTCAGGATTTAAAAAGTTTGCACTCAGAAGCCAAGTTCCATTACCTAGAAGGCTGCAGATGTTTCAAACCTCTGTATTTGATCAGGGCAATGGAGAGAGAATAAAGACAGCTCCTCTGCTCTGACTCAGCAATGGCTGCATTTCAATGGGAAGTGATCAGATCCCTACATACTTCACTATCATGGTTAGTTATATCAGTCTTTAAAGTTGCTCATCACCACAAATGCTATGACACAAGAGGACTGCTTGAAGTCTCTTCACTATCTATATCTCTCTCTGTATCCCTGGAGTACAGTGTTTTCTTATACAGAACACTACATGCTTGGATCAGGCCCCCCCAAGCTTGGAAAAAGAACCTTTCATACTTTAACAAGCTCCCAGAGAAGTTTTGGTGGTCTCATTTGCTTTTGCCTTACCCAGAAAGACCAGTGTTGAATATGACTTCCCCTGCTGTGGAGGATGGATAGCCAAAAGAATAGCCCTTCATCTTCGTCCCATCTTCCAGCACCAAGTTCGCTGTCTGCGCCTAAAGAAAAGCACATGAAGAGACTCAAAGACAGGAGAAAAAGGCTTGGTGTTTATACAGATAACACCTAGGACACCCGCCTCTCATGCTGTAAGTATTCCTGCCCTTCTCCCATTCCCAGCTGCCAAGATACTGTCTCTTTTACTAGTGTCCTAATGGTCTTTTTTCTTTCTAACACTTAGGAAACATTGTGCTCCTAATGAGGGTAACACAGCTGGCAAACCTCACCGCAAGCAGAGCATGTGCTGCTATTATTGTGGGATCACCCTGGCTCCTTCCCTATCACCTCCTTCATTTCTTCCACCCATTGTATCTTGCAATTAACCAATATCATAACTCTGCAGGGAAAGGATCGCCTCTCTCCTCAATGTTTGCTCAAGGATTGCTGCTGAGCATGCTGGCTCTCATCCAGCTGTGACCTTTGATAGGTGCTTAACTTCTGTTGCAACTGTACAGCTAAGCCACTAAAAATAAGTATATGCTTAGTTGGACTGGTGTCAGGCGGCAAAATTCAATATACCAGTCCATTCTGGTGCCCCCCTAGGGGAAGGACTTTTTACTAGGGCATGTAGTGACAGGACAAGGGGGAATGGCTTCAAACTGGAATAGGGCAGGTTTAGATTGAACATTAGGAAGAAGTTTTTCACTTTGAGGGTGGTGAGGCACTGGAACAGGTTGCCCAGAGAGGTTGTTGAGTCCCCATCCCTGGAGGTGTTCAAGGCCAGGCTGGACGTGGCCTTGGGCAACCTGGTCTAGTGGGAGGTGTCCCTGCCTATGGCAGGGGGGTTGGAACTCGATGATCTTCAAGGTCCTTTCCAACCTAAACCATTCTATGATTCTATGATTCCACTGTAGGACACAAGAAGAGAGGAACTCGTGGATCAGACAGACATTCACGGTCTGTTACCTCAGGGACAGGTATAAGCTATCCTGGAAGAGGCAGATATGGAACAAGCAGCCTAGAGGAAAACTTCCCATAAAACCACACCTCTTTCAGAGAGCGTTTAGCAGAACTGAGTCGCACACTAACTGTGGGATCTCTTACAGGCTTAATCACTATTTTACAGCAGAGGAAAATGGGACAGAGAGAGTGACTTTTGCAAAAGTCGTTAAGAGATTCAGTGGCACAGCTGGGTCTTTGCACATACCAGACTAAACACCCCCTCTTTTGCCTCATTTGGAAACTAAACCCTTCTTAGCCTGTCTAGGAATTGCATGGGAAACCACTTGGGAACTCCAGCTTTTGCAAAGAAAGTAATGTGTGTATATATATGTATATATATTTATATATATATATATATATAACTGTCCAAGCAGCCAGGGATCAGGTTAGGAAAGCTAAAGCCCAGATAGAGGTAAATCTAGCCAGGGGCGCCAGGTGCAACCAGAAAAGCTTCTATAAGTATGTCAATAAAAGGAAGACTAGTGAAGATGTGGACCCTCTCCAGAAGGAAACAGGAGACCTGGTCACTCAGGATATGGAGTAGGCTGAGATACTTAATGACTTTTTCGCCTCGGTCTTTACCAGCAAGGGCTGTAACCACACCGCCCAAGTCACAGAAGGCAGGGGCTGTGANCCCATCCCAACTGGGGGGAGTAAGCGAGCAGCTGTGTGGTCCTGGTTGTTGGCTGGGGTTAAACCACAACAGCACTTTAAAAAACAGATCAATGATCTGATTCAAGGCCAGGCTGGATGTGGCCTTGGGCAACCTGATCTAGTGGGAGGTGTCCCTGCCTATGGCAGGGGGGAATAAACTCGATGATCTTCAAGGTCCTTTCCAACCTAAACCATTCTATGATTCTATGATTCCACTGTAGGACACAAGAAGAGAGGAACTCGTGGATCAGACAGACATTCACGGTCTGTTACCTCAGGGACAGGTATAAGCTATCCTGGAAGAGGCAGATATGGAACAAGCAGCCTAGAGGAAAACTTCCCATAAAACCACACCTCTTTCAGAGAGCGTTTAGCAGAACTGAGTCGCACACTAACTGTGGGATCCCTTACAGGCTTAATCACTATTTTACAGCGGAGGAAAATGGGACAGAGAGAGTGACTTTTGCAAAAGTCGTTAAGAGATTCAGTGGCACAGCTGGGTCTTTGCACATACCAGACTAAACACCCCCTCTTTTGCCTCATTTGGAAACTAAACCCTTCTTAGCCTGTCTAGGAATTGCATGGGAAACCACTTGGGAACTCCAGCTTTTGCAAAGAAAGTAATGTGTGTATATATATGTATATATATTTATATATATATATATATATAACTGTCCAAGCAGCCAGGGATCAGGTTAGGAAAGCTAAAGCCCAGATAGAGGTAAATCTAGCCAGGGGCGCCAGGTGCAACCAGAAAAGCTTCTATAAGTATGTCAATAAAAGGAAGACTAGTGAAGATGTGGACCCTCTCCAGAAGGAAACAGGAGACCTGGTCACTCAGGATATGGAGTAGGCTGAGATACTTAATGACTTTTTCGCCTCGGTCTTTACCAGCAAGGGCTGTAACCACACCGCCCAAGTCACAGAAGGCAGGGGCTGTGAAAATGAAGAACTGCCCGCTGCAGGTGAAGATCAAGGACGAGATCATGTAAGAAACCTGAAGGTACACAAATCCATGGGGCCTGATGAATTCCATCTGCGGGTCTTGAAGGAACTGGCAGATGAAGTTGCCAAGCCACTTTACATTATATTTGAAAAGTCATGTCAGTCTGGCGAAGTTCCCACTGACCAGAAAAGAGGAAATGTAACCCCTATTTTCAAAAATGGAAAAAAAGAAGACCCAGCAAACTACAGGCCAGTCAGTCTCACCTCTGTGCCTGGCAAGATCATGGAGCAGATCCTCCTGGAAACTATGCTAAGGCACATGGAAAATAAGGAGGTGATTGGTGACAGCCAGCACGGCTTCACCAAGGGCAAGTCATGCCTGACAAATTTGGTCGCCTTCTACAGTGTTGGTAGATAAGGGGAGAGCAACAGACATCACCTACCTGGACTTAAGCAAAGCATTTGACACTGTCCCACACAACATCCTTGTCTCTAAACTGGAGAGACATGGATTTGATGGATGGACCACTCAGTGGATAAGGAACTGGCTGGACAGTCACACACAAAGAGTTGCAGTTAACAGCTTGATGTCCAAGTGGAAACCAGTGACAAGTGGCACTCCTCAGGGGTCAGTACTGGGACTGGTGCTGTTGAACATCTTTGTCAGCAACATGAACAGTGGGATTGAGTGCACGCTCAGCAAGTTAGCCAACAACACCAAGCTGAGTGGTGCGGTTGACACGCTGGAAGAAAGGGATGCCATCCAGAAGGACCTGGACAGGCTTGAGAGGTGAGCCTGTGTGAACCTCGTGAAGTTCAACAAGGCCAAATGCAAGGTCCTGCACATGGGTCGACGCAATCCCAAGTGTAAATACAGGCTGGGTGGAGAATGGATTGAGAACAGCCCTGAGGAGAAGGACTTGTGGGTGTTGGTTGATGAGAAGCTCAACATGAGCCAGCAATGTGCTCTCGCAGCCCAGAAAGCCACCTGCATCATGGGCTGCATCAAAAGAAGCGTGGCCAGCAGTTGAGGGAGGTGATTTACCCCTCTACTCCGCTCTCGTGAGACCCCCACCTGGAGTACTGCGTCCAAATTTGCAGACCTCAGCGCAAGGGTATGGACCTCTTGGATGATGATCAGAGGGCTGGAGCACCTCTCCTATGAAGACAGGCTGAGAGAATTGGGGATGTTCAGCCTGGAGAAAAGGTGGCTCCAGGGATACCTTATAGCAGCCTTCCAGTATCTGAAGGGGGCCTACAAGAAAGCTGGAGAGGGACTTTTTACAAGGGCATGTAGTGATAGGAAAAGGGGTAATGGCTTCAAACTAGAATAGGGTAGATTTAGATTAGATATCAGGAAGAAATTCTTTGCTGAGGGTGGTGAGGCACTGGAACAGGTTGCCCAGAGAAGTTGTAGATGACCCATCCCTGGAGGTGTTCAAGGCCAGGCTGAATGGGGCTTTGAGCAGCCTGGTCTAGTGGGAGGTGTCCCTGCCCATGGCACAGGGGTTGGAGCTAGATGATCTGTAAGGTCCCTTCCAACCTAAACCATTCTATGATACGCACAACAGAAATGA
The DNA here is from genome assembly GCA_008711295.1 of Anarhynchus alexandrinus. NCBI lineage: Eukaryota > Metazoa > Chordata > Aves > Charadriiformes > Charadriidae > Anarhynchus > Anarhynchus alexandrinus. The sequence goes on along the minus strand of VUYV01000065.1, from coordinate 743,536 downwards.
CAGAATGAGTTGGGAGACTCCTTCGGGCAGTAGGATCACCTATGACACGCAGGGGAAGAGAGAGAGTGAGCAAAGGTGGAAATAGATTTGCCAACGAATTTCTGGGCTTAAAATAATTTGGACGATGAGCTTGTTGGGCCCTGAGAAATTTCCACTTCTGGACTCCAAGCACAGCTGCCTCCTGGGCACAGACCTGCAGTCACAGAGTAACAACCCAGTGCAAAAACCCCAATGGTCCGTGCCACAGGAGATGTGCCAAGCTTGTGCACCGGGCAGCAGCTCTTGCCATGATTTAACTTCATATTGTGTTTTTTGCAGAACAATTCCTCTTACTGGAATTTTTTTTAAAGAAGACTCAAGATCAATTTGCTGTAGAAAGGAGCAGGAGAGCTACTTTCCATTAGTAGTAAATCAGATGAACAATCACAGAAAGGAGAAATTTCATTCCCAGCATTGAACATTTTGTAACAATCATGGCAAACATTCATCTAGAGCTCCTCTGCAGTTACAAATACTGCACAGATCAATTACTAATGTACTGCAAAATACACTAAAAATCAAGCTGCACTGCCAAGTAATTGAATTCTGTGCATCTGGGATGCTTTTAGCTTTGCATTTTTTCCTCATTAATGTCAAACATCCAGTCATTCTCAAAAGGTTTAGCCATCGCTTTCTGAACCTTCCCACCCCATTGGATGGGATAGCTATCCACACACACCCCCACACCCCCTCCAGTTATAAATATAGTTTTTGTGGCTAAATCCCCTAGATTTAGCCCCCCAAATTTACAGTTTGACCAGCTCCCTAATCTCACTAAGACTCTCATTACAGAAAGCTGCCACACACTCAAAACATTACAAAGCACAGAGGTTGCCTGGGTGCCTCTGACTAGGCTTCGGATAGGACCTCTGCCCTTTCTGAAGCCTGCTGAAAACCCAGCCCACACTGCCAACATAAGAGACTGACTGTAGGAACCAGTTTCTCTCAGCCCTGGTTTCAAGAGATGGATCTTTTCACCCAGCAGGCATGTATTTGAATCCACCCAAATATCAACTCCAGTTCAAGCAAGTCCTACCATTTGCTGGAACAAGTTGGGGTAATCACCTGAATCGCAGTCTCAACTGCAAACACAGCCTGGGAGAATCCTCCAGGCATTAAAATCCACAACTGTGGAATGATCAGAAAAGTTAAGATCCATCTGACTCCTGAGGGCCAAAATCCAGAGCAATCACTGTGACCTTTAGAGCTTCACCCTCACTATAATAAGGTTGCCCAGGGAAGTGGTTGAGTCCACATCCCTGCAGCTATTTAAAACACATGTAGATATGGCACTTAGGGGCATGGTTTAAAGGTGGTCTTGGCAGTGCTAGGTTAATGGTTGGATTTTATGATCTTAAAGGTCCTTTCCAACGAAAATGATTCTATGATTCTGTAGTACTTGACAGGAATCTGCATGTCTTTCCCCCACAACACAGACCACCTGCCTTTCTACGCACCAGACCAGCACAGAAATAATTTCTGTTGAACAGAAGCCCCCGTTGTACTATTAGAGCCCCTACACAGTGTTCAAGTAATGCTGAAGAATATCCCTGAGCAACCATAACCTGCCTGCAAGTTCACCCATAGCAAGGAATAGATGTTCAAATGTTTCCCTCCCTTACTTGATTTATTATTCTTAATTAAGTGGTTGGTTTGTTTGTTGAGCATTCTAGAAGCAATTATTCTTGCTTACATTTCCAGCAGAGGTGTTACCATATCCCTAAGCTGACAGCCTACCTTGTCTTTTCAGTTTTGTTTTTAATGTGAAAAGTGATTTACAGGCTATAAAAAAGGCCAGTTGGCTCAATCAGGGGTTAGTTGGGAGAGATTTTCACTTTCAGAAAAACAACAAGCAAGAAATAAACAAAACCCCCAGAGATTCCATGAGGTCCTTTTGTCTCCACCCTTCTCAGAAGCACCCCCATGTAGTCTCGGATATATCTCTGTTGTAGTCTCAACTAAAATGTTTCTCGCACACACACCCCCAATGTGAGACACACCATTTTTAATCTGATTTCTCCTTCCTACACACCAGTAGCTTTACCTTTAGCAGAGCTCCTTGTGCTCCAGAGAGGCTGCAGGGCTCATGCATAGCTTTGAGGATGGAGATGGCTAACAGAGAGGGTCATGCTTTGCTTCGGTATTGCTAGATTTTGTGCATTTTGTCAAAGCAACTTGAAGAGTTAACTAGTTCAGGTACCACTTCACTAAGCACTTAACACATGAATTAAACAAAGCACTATAGCAGTTAAAAAAAAAAAAAAGAAAGTAAAAAAACCAGATTAATTTAGTTCCAGTTAGCTCCCTGCTCTAGCAGCCCTTTCCATCTACGGGATGAGTGATAAAGACCTGCAAAATCTCAAAAGATCTGCAGTACAATTTGTTTTTTAAAGTGTGTCTGCTATAAACCCCTGTACTGGAAAGTGAACAGGTAATTTTTCCTCTTTTTTACTTGCCTCACAGAATAACCAGTCAAGGCAGTCAACCTTTTCCCCTCCAAAGAAATCTCTCAGTTTGTCTCGGCAAGGCCAAGTTGAACCCTGAATGCTGGACTGCTGAAAAACTATGAGTATGGTGAGTACTGAGGCCAGGATGGGCACTTACGTATGGCAAGAACACAGTTGGAACTCAATTTCAGTGCAGGCCAGTTTATTTGCCTCCAGTAAGATGATAAAACATCTCCTTTCTAAGGCAGGCCATGATTCCATTCAGCACAACAGCCTCTGTCGCATTTCTCAGCACACGAATTTGGCTGGCTACATAATAGCCAACATATCAGATGCGCAGAAGCCAAAAGCCACCAGATTTCTTTTACAGTAGAAAGCTGCTGCCAGGACTGTGCTACATCCACTCTCTCAAGACCAAATAACCAGCAACAAAGGAGGAGTTTTCTCTTTGATAGAAAAACGTCTCTTCTTGTGAGTACTATGCCACCACAGGCTGAAAATCTATCTGGACATTGCTAACAGTCAAGACATTTTTTGCCAGTCTTTTTTTATATATATAATTTTATTTTAGCACATTTACTTCTGGCTAAAATTAAGAGAAGAAGAAAGGGCAGGAATAAAAAAAAATTAATCAAAAGCTATGCCAGTGTCTTGGGATACACCAAAGATGATTCACACTTAGGCTAACTTTAGGGAGAAGCTTTGGATTAGTTCCTTTACCATCCAAGCCAAAGAGAAAGCAAAGCCAGAAACACAACACAGGTACCATGGTGGAAAAGTCACAGCTCCTACAACTTGGACTCTTCTTAAGTCTCAACTTGAACTTTTCTTAAGGCTGTTCACAACAATGCCACAAATATTTGTTCATGACAAAAGTCAAAGGAAGAAGGGGAACCAAGACAGGTGAGGGAGCTAGCAGAAGTCCGTGAGGACCCAAGGAAATAAGCACCTCTTCTCCCCAGCAGCAGCAGCTCACTAAGTTCCCCCCATCTCTAGGGGAACAGGCCCAGTGTTACGTCCCCTTTACACTCACCTCCAGAGGGAGAGGAGTGGAGTAGCTTGTGACTGATCTTTCATGTCCTAAACCATCTCTCTGCTTCCCATGCAGTCATTTTCTCAGTTACTTTCCACCTGCCTCAAAATGTATTTGAAGACCCCTTTTACAATAAGCTGAAATAGTTTCTGAAGCCAGTGCTCAAAAATTTTCCTCCTTTCCCTCTCATTTCTAACTATATTTTTAGCTTGCTCCTGGTGGTTTTTATAGCTCTCCCAATCCTCTCTTTACTCAGCCAGCTATACTGTTACAAGCCACCTATTTATTGCTTGCACTACTCTTTACATCCCCATTTAACTACATTGGCCTCAGATGAGCATTAAAAGATACTAGCCTTGAGCTGCAGTCTCTCTGCCCATTCCTGTATTATAAAGAGGTTTGATTACCCCGAAACCAGTGATGCTAAGCACCTCTACAGAGAGCTCCCAGGGCTCTGATCTGCTCTCTGTGCCCCTCTTTCACCTGTGGATGCTCCATCTCTCCTTTAGAACTGAAGGATAGGATGCAATAGGGAAATAGAGAACTGTGATTCCCCACATGTCAGACTGCGCACCTACAATGGTGTTTCCCCACATAGACTGAGTTTAACTGGACAGAAAACAGTCTTGGGAGAATTATTAGGCACTCTACTAAAACTACCACCTTTCCCTCATGCTCTCTAATACTTTACTTAGCTTATACATAGTTAGAAACATGTTTTCATTGTATTTTGTTATGCTCCCTAAAATATCCCACTGAGAAAAAGCAATAAAAGGCAACTAAACGCTCATTTAAGCCTGCAATAATGGGAGAATGAGATCATTACCTATTCTGCCATTAGCCCACACACCTTAATTACCTCACATTTCACTCTTTCTTCAAACTTCTTACAAATATCCATTACCCCTAATGACGGCTGGAACACTAAACCCAGTCATAAGTCACTACTTGGTCACTTGTCTCACAACTACAGTTAACTTCCACACTTTGAAGCAAAGCTATGCAATATGTTGAATTTTTAGGACCACTTATCCTTAAATTTTCCCTCAGGCCTGCTGCTTTACTGCTGCTTATGTATAGTAGAGAGTCTCTTCCACTTCTGCTTCTGTATGTCCCATGGAAAAAACTGTATAAACCTGATACTGTCTTAAAGCACTAGACCAGGAAAGGTTCAAGGTTTTGTATTCCAGATTCTGCATTGAAACAGTCTCATGTGGCCCCTGGCAAAGGTGGTATTAAAAATCCAAGCTGAGCTCTCAAGAGCCACAGGGTCCTAAACTACACTAGATATCAGCCTTCTCACTCTCTGGGAGTTCAAGCATCCACTCTGACAGCACAAACTCCTGTAGGTATTGAACTCAAATAATCAAGTCTAATAAGGAAACAGCTTTTTCCCCCAGTGTCAATGCCAAGGCAGATGATGTCACATAACGTATGTCAGAAAGAGACTTCTGGGGCTGGCTGGCTAGAACCACACCTTGTGGTGAGCCAGCTAGTCACACTGCAAGTACAAATGCTCCACTGGACTCAGCTCTTCAGATGCACGGTAGGTCTTGGCTGCCCTGTGATAGGCCCTGTCATACACTTTGAAACAAAAAGAGGCCCCGATTCATTCTGAGGTGTATTTGCTATTTCTGGGACTGAGGTTAAAATAGCTCCCAAGGGTTTCACTTGGCATTGCTTTCTTAACAGGTATTCATTCTCCTTGCCTTCAGCATTGGTGTTGTTGGCTTTAAGCAATCACTCTTTAGCTTTACAAGTACAGCGTTAGGTAGATGCTAGAACAGCTGGTACTCCATCAGAGTGGGGCAGCAGTTTTCCATTAGCATGAAACTTCTTAATTGGATGCCTCAGCATTATGAGATATGACCTTGTAGGTCTGTCACTGTGCAGTCCTTGAATAAGTGACACCATCAATCTGTCATTTAAGATGCCAAATCCAAACTTCAGATGCTAATCCATTAGTATAAGAATGCATCAGATCCAGTCTGCTATAGGTGCCTACCAGAATTATCCTGGAATGTGTAAAGAAAGACAGTGTCTCATGAAAAGCTCAACCAGCAATCATAACCATGCAGAAACTGGTAAACATGATGGCTTCCCAATTCACAAGTAGGACTCCTGTTGTCATCCCAAGGAGGAATAACTTCCTCCTAAGTCAGATCTGATTCAGAGTCAGGATCAATCTTCTGGAAGGAAGAATACTGTGCTGTGTTTTAAGACAGTGAACAAAGTAACAGTTCATGTCTGCTGCACACTCTCCACAAGGAGAAGACAGGTCCATTATCAAGAACGCTATTCACAACACAGGCTCTGTTTTTAAGTGCAGTTGAGACAAAACTAAACTGAGAACTCACGTGCTGAAGGAAGGGATGAAAATAGGGATGCTTCCTTCTTCATCTAGTTTTTCTCTGCATCCAATTTTTGTTTTAAAAATAATGGGTCTACTGCCAGGAGCTCAGAGACCTCCTGAAAAATCATTGGCTGTGGGACAGGTAAGAGAAACCCTAGTCCTCAATGGACAGAAATGATACTGATCAGCCCTCTACTCCACCCTGCCAGGTAAGGTGGCATCTACTGGGTACCCCCAGCCCAAGTCCCTTAGAGATCTTCCCCACCACCCACTGAAACATCACTCCTCCAGCTGCCAATTCTATTACACTGTTGATTCAACAGGATACACGTGCAAGAGTCCCTTTTCAATGCAAAGTGCATGATGACAAAACTGCCAGTACTACAGAATTTGCACAAGAAGTCCCATTTCACCACTGTGCTCTGCCACACCTGCCCAAGTTACACTAGCAAAGCTGGTCAAATGCATCTCTTGTAACAACAGAGCAGAAGAAAGTTGGGGAAGTGAACTAAGGGGTTCCAACCCCAGTAAATCAAGAGCTGATACACTGATGCATTCACAAAGAGTTGTCTATATCTCTGATTAATCTCAGAGCCATCAAGGTTTTCAATACATTGAAAATGGATCCTTTGTGGATCCAATAGGATTAATCACATGCTTCAAGTGATGCATGTTTTTAAATATCTAGTTGATTCATTCTCATATGGACTGAAAGATCTGCTCTGTTAGCTATCAGGCCTATAGAAGGGTGGGGTGTTTCTAAAGAAAATACCATATAATAATTAACTGAAACCCTGAACTTCCACCTTTTGGTGCAATTTACCCTATAATTTCTATTCCAGACTACACCAAAAGTGTGTTTGCTTAGCTAATAAAACCATTTAGTCAAGCAACCCCCTTGCTTAGGGTTCAGACAAATCTCCTTTAGTTCAATTATATGTGTCTAGGTAAGCCCTGTTATCTGCAGTGAGCTATCTCTCAGCATGCCAAACACATCTATTAAACCACAGTAGCTCAGTTACTCTTACCTTGATGCTCAACAACCTGGTACCAGTCCTTGAGAAACTCCGGTGATCAGCAGACACATTGCAAAACTCCAATCTGCCTTTCAAAGTCTTCACCACCTTGCAAGCTGTCAAAATTCTTGTCATCTTGAAAGTTGCTGATCAGTAACTAAAGTTTAAAGAAAACAAGACAAAACAAAAATCTGCTTGTATGTATTTATTCAAGATTTGGCGCAGACAATATACTCTTCCAGATTACAGGGGAAGACAACCGAGACACAGTGGGTGCACTGGACTGACTGTACAGCGCTGCCCTACACCTTCCCATTTAGTCTGTCATTAAAAGTCTCTGGTGCAGCCCCACCTCCTCCTGCCCCTCCTTGGAGGGGTGCCTGCTTAGACACCCTTGCAACACTTTTCTTCAGGTTGGTCTCTGAGCACTGTTGTAGAGGTTGCATCACAGGCCGGACACTAGCTCTGCCTGCTGGAAAGCAGCAAAACCTGCTAGAGAAATCACACCCACACCCGTGAAGTCAGTCCTTATGCTCTGAAACAAATACTTTACATTTCAGTAAGATACAAGGAACAGCACCACTTGTTCTCCTAACAGCATGTGGTCTAGGCAAATTAAGACAGCCTGTTCATAGTATGCTTTTGAGTGGCCTCCAATGTGTGATCTGGGGTCCACACGTTAGCTAGCGGGACAGCCTGTGACTGCTACAAGCATACTGGTACTAAAAGAAGTGGGAAGACCAGACTTTGCGAAAGCTGTAGCTTTTTTATTCTGTGTTTGGAGAGTACACAGTCACTAGAAGTCCTAGCGCAAGTCCCAAAGTGCTGCCCCTCCCCAAATAAATGAAAAGGACATCACCAGGAAAAATAAATGGCTGCAAGAGAAAAATATCTTTTGGTAAAATTTCAGTGGACAACAGCTGAAATAAGGTGAAATGTTCCATATGCTATTTCCTAACTGACTATAGACCTTTAGTCAGTTTGTAACTACCACATATTCCCTATAGCCCTACACTATAGTCTTCAAAAAGAATCATGTTCCTCACTAGCCAGGCATGAAAATGCCCGATGAAGACAAAAACTGTGGGAGAAGCACACACATCATTATTCTTCAAGAACTAAAATGCTGAGGCATCTTTTGAAACCCAGGTGAACAAAGCTTCAATTAGCTCAGAGCAAGAAAAAAAAAAGAGATATAGAGACTTTTTTTTTTTTTTTCAGCTGGACATATACTGCTGTAAAAGATTTAGGTGACCTTTTCTAATCACTGACAGTAATAATCAGGACTTCTTTGTATACAGTGGTTTGAGGTTAGTCTAAATTGACACCAGCATCACATGAAAATATTTCCTGCACAGGTCATTATAGCACCAGGTCGAACCATCATGCACTTAATAAAAGACAGAGAAGAGAGCACAATGGGTCTGAGTACTCTCTGTGATGTGAAGAGCTTACCAGAGACTTGGATGAGAAACACATGGGAAAGGCCTGAATCCAGATGACTGAAAGAGACAGCTAGAGATAGGGTGGAAGATAGACTGGGTGTAGAGGAGCTCACTGCTTTAACACGAGCTTTACAAGTGTGCAGAGCTGGGAGAAGCAAGACAGCAACATTCCCTGGTAACTTGAGTGTGGTTTAGGAAAGACATAACCATTTTTCCTACAAGAAGATACCTGACAATCATTCTGATTCATAAAAGAAGCTTGAGACACATGGATTTCACTTTTTGCAAACAAACAAAAAAATAATACAGAGAACCAGGAAATGTTTTAGCTAGCTATTCCTCTATTTGCCCAGCGCTACCCTGTAGTGATCCAGGTTGGAGATACACACAGGAGAGGAGATGTACAGAAAGCAAAGGCATGCTTATAAGTGAATGGACTGCAAAGACCTATACCTTGTACTAGAAAGGTCATCTTAACATACAAACAAATACGTGCTCACACATGCAATTCAGAAGCCAGCTTTCTTCCAAAGTCACATTTCACATGATGTTAGCTTTACACTGCCATGAACGTCATACATAGCATTTGGAAGGTTACAAGCACTACCCTTTGTTATGGCTATACTGAAGGGCAAATTCAGCACTCAATTTTACTCTCTACCAACATCAGGAAGTTACTCTGGGCCCTGGGTAAACACGTGTTTGAACCAGAACCAATTCACACTGCCAATTTCAGCACCCTAATTGCTAATTCCTGACTGCCCCCTTCCACCACCTGAGTTTCAATGTGGCTGCACAATGAGGCAGATGGATCCAGCTAAAAACTAACCCTTTCCTTTCACTACGAGGCCATTTATGAACACAGGGGGACAGGAGTGAGCAGAAAAAGTATCATGCCATTTGGCAGAGGGGCATCTTTTGACAGGTGAAAACAGCTGCATAACCACATCATGAACTGCATTCCATTTGTCAGGGATCTGCAGTACATACACAGATCTCATGTGGCACCTGTATATTACAAACGAAATGCTCTATGGGGGAACAACAGGCAAAAAAATACTTTTCATCACCTTCACAGCAAGGATGCCCCATTGACTACTGCTATAGATTTAACCCTGCTGTCTTCCCTTTTTTATCCATGTTTTATTATCAAAATTGATTAAGCCCACCTCAGACCTTCTGAGATTAGGAAGGTTATCCTGCCAGTGTGAGAACCACCTTCCTTTTCAAAGCCTCCACCATCGTGGAGGAGCTTCCCTCTGCCAAAACCAGGAAAAAACATCCAAGCTACCTGTCTCACTGCCAATGTGCTAAAAAGAGGTGATGAACTGTTGACTCTTTAAGGCCAGAAAATATATCAGGTACTCCTGAGAGTAGCCTCAGTTCAGAAAAATCTGTCAACATACAAACAAGCCTTCTGTGGTTTGTATGTGCTTTTGCTTAACATAAAGACCCGCAGAAGGGGCAGAATCACTAAGAAACAGGGAATTGATACAGAAAAAGAAACCAACCTTAGAAGGGTGGAAAAAGGAGAGCAGAGACCAATGGTTTTATGGAGGTGCAACCACCCAGTGTGAGCTTAAAACTTGCAATTGTATGGTCCCTTTAGGAAATAAAGTTTGGGCAGGGGCTCTGGAAGAAGGACACATATCAGATAAATCAGGAATGTAAAGCCATGAAGGCAGAAGATTCACTCAGACAAGAACAGTTNGAGAAGTACTCACAACTCAGGCTTCCTTAGCATGGTCTTAGACTTGGCATAGCTGTTTAGAGAAAGATAGACTGCCTTTTGTTTCATATTCATTTATGCTATGTTGTACACAGAGAGGGAACAGGACAAAGAGAGCAAAGTGCTCATTAAAATGAGCTTTTGCTTACTGTTTCCAAGTGAAAACCACCAGAAATGAAATTCATCACACAGTCCCACTGTACCATAAAAATCAAACAAAATCAGTGGTCTGTGGCTTTGTAAATCCCCAGGGCCAAGATATTCAAAGAAAGCTAAGTGTCTACTTTTTCAGAGGCTTAAGGCAAACTGCTTGGTTTTCAGAAGAGAAGTGCTCAGAGTACTTGAGGCCCTGTTTAGGTACCCCCAGACTGGCACCCCAAAATGTAAGCTCCCAAAGCCACTCGTCACAGCTGGGAAGCTCTGCTATAAGCAACCAAGCTATGCAGGATTCTTCATTTTCAAGTTCTCTGTAAAAAGCACAAGATAGTTCTGTTCTTACTTGAAAGACAACAGATCAGGGCCAATTTGTGGGCACATTGGCCCAGATTCACATCAGTGCAAGTCCCAAGTAACTGCCTCCAGCTCAATGGAGCTTCAGTGGCGTAGGTCTCCCCAAGATTGGGATCAGCGTAACAAGCAGCCCAGATGAATTGCTTGGACTCTCCTTCTTGTAGCTGAGATCAGAGAGGAGTTCTTTCCCCAAGTGTCCTTCAGACGCTTTTGGAAATCTCTCCTGCCATCTGTCAGGTTGTGTCTGATTTCTGACCACCCTGTCTTGCCCCAGCTAAAACACATTTCAAAAATACTGACTGGAAAAGCAGAATAGCTGAAGGTTCCAGCAAAACTGAAATTCTCTGCTGCCACAGGGAACAAGACAAATACTCTCCTCCACCCCTACAGCTAGCAGAAAAGCCCCCAAAGGGACTTGGAAACCCTGTCTGCCATTTCAAGGCAAGCATCGCTTGCTTCCCAAGGAAATTATAGGAGGAGTTTTGAAAGCACCTGAAAAATATTAAGATTTGCCATACATTTTCAAATCAGGTGTTAGTTTATCAAGCAATATCACTGCAGTGGATATAACTAAGTTTGAGCTAGATAACAATTTTTGTTCACAGTATACTGCTAACAAGTCTATCAAACTCCATTACCTCAGAGACCATCACTTACTTTTTTTTTTTTCAGTATATAGGGGGGGAATAAACTGAAGTTATCTTGTTCACATGCAAATGAACTAACAGCATCCAGGCATCCCCTATCACCTGATCCTCTTGGATTGCTACAGGATAGAAAGCAAACTCAGTTACACTTTCAGATCTGCTGCTTTGAGTCAATCTCAGATCAAATGAAGCATTTCAAACAAAACCCACAATGTTTAGAAAACACAGTAATTGCAATGCAAAGTGCGACAAGCCAAGAATTTCAAAACTAAGGCTGATCTTCACCTGAGTATATGGAGAGAAACTGAAAGGAGTATGAACCAAGTGCAAGCCTTACCCCTTGGCACTCCTGAATTCTGTTATTTAAGCCATAGCCAGAACATCGTTTTTTTCCACATAGTTTGTTCTATTTTAGAGGAGGTCTGCAGAAAAGGGTATTTTAAATTTTAATGGGATAGGCTCATAGCAGGTCAAAATACAATCTTCAGAATCGCGTGATGCATTTTGATTCACTGTTACCAACTCACATGATTGTACATCCTGACATTTTTCCTTCTGCCTGAAGTCCAGCCAAACAGTAGCAGTTCATTATTAAAGAAATTCAGCCCTCATATATAAAGAAAAAAAAGGTTGGTAGATGTGATTAGACATGGTTCTGACCTCAACACAGAAGATAAATTTTAAAAAGTCACATTTCAAATTATAGCAAATTCAAATCTTGCCAGACCCTAACTTTTTCCAGACAGAAATTCTGCATTAGCAGAAGTTGATGGTTTCATACATTCATCCAGAATTCCTGGACAGCTAGAAATACTGGCTATGTCCACTCTGCCTGCACAGATTGACACTCTAGAAGTCACACATGGAGATAAAAGTTTTCTGGAAGCATCAGGTCTCCTTTGTGTGTGCAGGTCAGCAGCACACCTGCTTGGAATGCAAGTCTGGCACTGCCCTGCAGTTGGGAATTCACATCATATGAACCATACTGCATATCCACAGACATATGACTGGGAACGTTCATGAAACCTGGCAGAACAATACATGCAGGTTAGTATGAAGCATGATTTGGGTGAATGGCTAATCCATCTGCAACACCTGAGATCTGACAGCTCCTGCCAACTGGTACCTTGACAGAAGTATACTACAGATATATACAGATGGGAAAAAGATCAAAGTTTGGCTGTAGCAGTTCCTCTTCCCTTTCAGCCTCAAATTTTGAGTGAACAGCAGACATTTGAGCCTGTATGCTCTCTTACTGTTTCAGAGTGCCTTCATGTGGCATAAACATTGATAACGACTTTCTTTGCTTGCCTAACTTAGTGACAAGCCAAATAAAACTTATTAAAAACCCACCTGCTTGATTCCTTAGAGATGGACAGACCAGTTGTTATCCAAAAAGCCAAGCATTGCTGATTGTTGACTTTTCTTTCACTTATTATAAACCTGAATCTGTTTGAGTAAAACTGTGAGCTTTCATCCTCCTATTTCAGTTTCAGTAAAGCATAGAATGGATGTGACAATAGCCCAAGTAAACTAGACTTCACCCTAAACTTTTTCCTACCCTGAGCTTCCCAAAGAATACCAAATTGCTTTTAAACTAATAAAAGACAGGAATGATTGAATATAAACTCAGATTATTTCTTTTTTTAGATAGAAACAATTCCAAGTGACGAGGCAAGAAGAACAGAAACTAAAAATGGACTGCCCACTGTGTCCTTATAGGTGTGCTCTTGTTTGCAGTTTGATTTCCATCCAACTCAGTGCCTTCCTGAGATGCAAACTGCCCAGTCCTCTCCAGTCCCTAGTCCCTTCTACACCCAAGACCTGGCTTTTTGCTCTCTGCTTCCTTCCACTTTTTCTTTGCATGAGTAACATTCTCCCAGTTCCTTGATGTGACTCTCCTGCTCACCACACTCCATGGGCCCTGAAAGCTGCTTTCCCTTGAGCATGCTTCAGAGGAAAGAAGTTACCCTCCCTGCCTACAGGAGTTCAGTTTCCCCCATTACTATCACTTACAGGAACACAACAAAAAGTAAGAATGAACAAATTGATTGTTGCATCATTTTTATTTTTTTTTCCTGTGGGTCCTTGCTCGCAGAAAACATGCATGCCTGAACAAAGGAGAACTCTCAGATCTGAGCCTTAAGCCACATAAATTAATGGAAAATACAAAGCGCAAGTGTTCTTTGAATAAGATGCGCAAACCTCGGGTTGGTGAGAGCTTGAGATATAGTGCAAAATTCAGCCTGTTCTTCTCACGGGTCTTTGGCTGACAAAAGCCCAGTCTGAAGAAAACATGGATACATTCATACTTTTGGATGGAAAACACAGTAACTATAACTTGAAACATCTTCCTAATTCTGACTGAATGTCACTTATTGTGTGGGAGTCCAAACAAACAAAAAAGTATAAAGAAATGTTTTAAACAGAGTTGCTCAAAGTCTGATTTTATGAAATACTGCAAGTCGTTATTTGAACTACTGAAAAACATTTTTTTGTGAGAGAAACATATTTTTCTTCTTTTAAATTAGAATTTTCCTTCTGTTTTTTTTTGTTTTCAAAACACAAATCAAAAAGCAAATTTCAGTTAAAAACAAAAAAGACTTTCATTTTGGTATTTTAATTGAAATGTCAAAAAGCATCAGAATCAAACCAAGATGCAGTTTCACTTTCCTTCAAAAATATTAGTTCAGTCTAGCTGACAGCTACTAGTAATTTAGTTCTGCAAGGTAAATACTTAGCTGTGGAAACAGACCCTCACAGCCAATGCACAGTTTTATAAAATGAAGGAAACATGCCTCAAAACAACCAAAGTATCCAGGGGCAGTAGCAAATACCAAAAGGATTCAGGATACAAAAGTGTTAACGATCAATCAGCAGGCCCTGTGCGAGTTTCAGTTAACATCTTATATGATAGTTTTAAAAGCTAATAAAGACTTTTCATTTTGTAAAAGAAAAAATACTGTAACAAAATAATTGAAAATCTCAAGCCAAGGCCATGTGAAAGAGCTTTTTTTAAAAAAAAAAAAGAAAGGCTAATTTCTTGTTAATTCTGAATTTTCTACCTTGGTACCTCCATTCTTTTCCAAATTTTGTGTATAGAGTAATCAAGACAGCCTTTTGACCAGTAAAGTTTATATAATGCTCAACAAGACTGTTATATATCTATTCCCAGGTTAGAGAAAATCCATTTTCAAGGAGATTAAACTTTTCTTTAAGGCTTGAGCAGCCCAGGGTACATTCATCTGCTGTCTGGGATACGGAGCCCATGCTTCACCCAAACTTGACAAAGATAAGGCTCTTATCTTCAGCAAGACGAAAAGAATCAATGTCTTGAAAATGGGTCAAATTCCATTGCCACTGGGATTAGCAGCTCCTCTTAGATCAGCTGACTTGGAAGAAATATAGAAAACCCTTGCAGTACCTGAAAGATACTGACATTATTCCAAAAGGCCAATTTCAGAAAACCCTTAGTTAGCTAAAACTGAGTGCTGCCCGAAGAGTGTTGCCCGAGGGGTAATAATGACTATACAAAGTGCAGTTTGCTCCCAGCCTCACGACTGAGCACCACACCTCAGACACAACTCTTATTTTCATGTTGATGTAACCAAGGGAGACTGCCCCCAGGAGTCTTAGAGCTACCCAGCAGGAGTCTGCAACGTCTGACTTCAGTCCAGAACTGAACTCTATTTACTGGAAGATGCTTGGAGGCAGCAAGATTTCTCATTCCCTGACATTTTCTAAAAAGACATTTTTACAAATGGGAGCCAGGATTAGGAATCATCCCTTTCGCTTGTGATTCCAGAGGCTCACACATTCCACTGGCTTGTTCCCAGTGGAACAAGCCCTAAAAAGGGCCAAACTGGCTTTACAAAATAAAACAAAATCAAAAGGGCTACAAAAACACCATCTAACACGTGCTACACATTCTTTACACAGTTTAAAAATAACATGACCTTACAATGCAAGATTAGCTACATTTGCTCAAGATTGATGTTACGCTTGCTTCCTTCTGTGGCAGTTCTATCATGGTTGAATATTTGATAGGTTATCATACCCAGTGTGTTTGTTGTAGCAAAGGAAAACAAAATTGACTTGCCGTTGATTAGACTACAAATAAACAGGCTTTTATCTTGAATGAAGGCTACAACATAAACTGTCCCTCAGCTGCTAATGTATGCATATAAAACTCTATGTACATTCGCATAGGCACATACTGTGTTTACTGGAGAGCTGTCATTTTTCTTTGAATCGATAGTCCATTTTTCCCAGTCAAATATAACTTCATTAAAATCAAAACTCCTATGACCAGATTGTTTTCATGGATATTTTGACCTGGGACAGACCACTTGATCCAACCTTCTTGGTGGACATGTCCAGAGGATCTTGGCCAAACCCATCACACACCCTGTGGTCTATGATCTCAGATCTGTGACCAGGGAGACCCAGAAGGGAAGTAAGGAACTGAGTAGAGAAAGAAAGCATCCATCAGAAGAGGTAAGCACCAGATCACAAGAGCATGTTATAGACATATATAGTGTCTAGAACAACAGGTCCTCACAGCTAGGCACTCTGAAATACGATTCACAGTAACTGCCACTGGTAGGACAGCTACCCATTCCCTGGACTACAAAAACCTGCAAATAAACCAGACTCATTGTTCCCAGCACATTTCTGGGTCAGACCTAAAGCTAGGCTCATCTTGAGGAAAAAAGCAGCCCCACTGAAATGGTGGAACACATGATGAGTCCCAATGATTATTTTATGGGCTAGTACGGGCTACCATTTAGGTAAAGCATCATCTCCCAGCCTTATTCAACCAAGCCTGTCCTGAGCAGGAAATACTCTACTAATAATGTGCTCTAACATTTCTTTTACTACAACAGGTGTCATATGCAGTGACAGGATGTGTGGGAATGGCTCAAAGCTGCACCAGAGAAGGTTCAGACTTGACATTAGGAAGCATTTCATTACCAAGACAGTGGTCAAACACTGGAACAGGCTTCCTAGAGAGGTGATCAAGGCCCCAAGTCTGTCAGTGGTTAAAAGGCATTTGGACAATGCCTTTAATAATATGCTTTAAATTTTGGTCAGCCCTGAAGTGGTCAGGCAGTTGGACTGGATGATTGTTGTAGGTCCCTTCCAACTGAAGTACTCTATATGAGAAGATACAGAAAGTTTTCTACAGAAAGCTTCTTCCCTAACTTCAAGAGAATAAAAGTGAATCAATCTTTCTTTTCGTATAAATATATTTACTCTTTGAAAAGGAAATACACAACATTTCTCTCCAGCCTAGTTTCTTACCCTTTAACACCAGTCTGTGCAGTGCTGGATGTTTCTGGTTTTGGTGGGAGGGGGAGTTAACATTTCATAGGAGTTACTTAACATGGCCTTGGCCTCTCACCATATATACAGCATCCCTGATCAATCAGCATTTTCCTTGTTGCTTCATGCCTGGTGCTCCAGATTGGAAGGATTTGCAAAATTTGTTTGTCTTTTTTCTTCTCCTCACTCCTAGTTGGTTTGTTGGGTTTTTTTCTTCCTGTGGTTACCCTGGGAGGGGGAAAAAAGATAAAAAGCTTTGGCTGTTGTACACTGTGTTGTGCACTGAAATACTTGCTCTAACTTACAGAGAGATACGCATTAGGCGGATACATGCCTGAGGACGGAGATCTCTCTTTAAATATCACAACAAATTCTTGCTATATGGATCTTGCAATGTCATTTAGCTGGGAAGGGGGAGAAGGGACATGATTTTGACTGACTGAAAAACATTTTTAGGGCAGGAGAGCAAAGAATTCTGAAGAAGCAATTGATACTGTCAGGTAAGCGTTCAAGACTTTAACCCCAGAACTCCAACACTGTCTATTCAGCTAATATTTTTATAATAGCAAGGAAACTTTATGAGTGAGTTAATTATAAGACTATATCATGCTCCATGGGGACGAGAGACACTTGATAAAGTTTTATACCCAGCAATACATACTGCTCTACTTCAACAAATACAGCCCTTTACACTAGCATTTTCCTTAGTAAAACCCCCAGAAATATGCTCCTCCCTACAAAGACCAGTTGGCTTAAAGAGAGTCTATGCTTTTGAGCAGGTGCTTTTATTGCACACCTTAAAAGAGGGCACAGAACCCCAGCAGATGTGTGAGTGGGACCAGTGCTGTAGTCTTTGGGTGCGGTTAGGCTGCCCTTTCCCTGAGGATATTCTGTATTTTAATGTCCCCGTCACTAATTTCACTCTCACACTGTTCAGCAGGGTTTAAATTAACCATCCCATGGGAGGAAATCACTATATATCCAAAAGCAGCAGGGTCCTAGTTCTTTGTTCATTTGAAAAAGGCAGATCTCAAATACTCAAACATTTTGTCTCATTCAGCTTCAGGAAAGACAAAGCATATGATCACTGAGGAAAATTAGGGAGCCCCAGTTCACATTGATAAGGCCAAGGTAACACAAGATGCTTTTTCTTCTTCCTCTAACCATACAGAGCTCCCCTCCTAAGAGCACAATAACTAACCACAGAGCTGGAGACACCGAAAAGGCCCGTCTGGCTAATGCTCTTCCAACAGTCCTCTGAACTGGCTGGTATCAAGTTCCTTGCACAGCCACAACTGGGACAGTGTTAACATGGTACAGTACTATTGGAAAAAAACAAAACACCCACATCTGTGGATTTGATTGGCTTAGCCCCACAAGAGTCAAAACTGGGGCCTGAATATATCAAATATACGTGGGGGGGGAAGTACGCCTACTTCAACTAAGAGCTCTAAACAAAGGCTTTACTGTTCAGATAGCTAATTTCATGAACAGATGTTGTTACAATATTATCAGATTTTAGTAAAATGAGCAATCAAATTGTAAAGGAGAGTAGGACAAAGGTACCTTATTCACTTTCCTGTACTGATTAAAGTCATTTAAATACTCAGTTTTCCATCTTTATCCACGGCCATAAAAAACCCCAAATCAATTCTATTCATTTATTTCCACTTCCTATGGATTCCACCATGCTACAACTCACTATAACCAAAGTAATCATAAACTACCACATCCAGTGCAATGAAATTGCACTAACCTTATAAAAATCCACAAAGGCTAAGTACAACTGGAAAGTTTTCATTTCATTACTCTGATTACAGAGGTCTCAACAACAGTGTATGCTTTGGAGATCACAGAAAAGATGAAGAGTTGTCTTATATAGGTCACACGGTCAAGAAGAATCACAGAATCATAGAGTCAGAACGGTTTGGGTTGGAAGGGACCTTAAAGATCATCTTGTTCCAACCCCCCTATCAGAGCTTCAGTTTGACATTTCTCACTTGAGGGAGTAAATAAGGCTTGAAAAATACAGACCACTCAGAATCAGGAGCACTTAAAAAGCACGTATCCATACAGTGAGGCATCCAAGATCACTGGCTGTTATCATCCATGGTAAGCTGACATGTTGTCTGTGAAACTCTGGTTCAAGTGTAGCCCAGGGTTGTTCAAATATGGAATAAAAACACATTGAAGTGCTGCTTTGTCTGAACAACTGCTTATTACTGCATCCACTCCCTGTAACACAGGCTTCATACAAGCATAATCTCCATCTTAGACAGCTGTCCAGAAATCAGATGCACCCCTTATTGCACAGGAGTCTCTCAGTCTACAGAACAGGACCACCAAAGCTGATACATGAAAGCCAAAGCAAGGTAGGAGGTAACTATTTGAAGCATTAGCATCCGAAGCGTCATAGCATATATGTGCGGGGGGGGGAGGTGTCTCTAAACCAGACTCCTATGGCTGAGAAAGCTTATCAAGAGACAACTTTGTGAAGAAGCACTGCTGAATTCTTCCAAGCAATGCAGAAGGGCCACGGGTAACCAGAATACAACGTGTTGCTATCTGAGCCTCACACAGTCTGCCTCTGAGCAGCAAGAAGTCACTGAAAAAGAAAGCACCATTTGAACTAAGCACACAGTATTTAGAAATTATATACTGCAAAGAGCATATCAGCTGATAGGCAGGGTGGACGGAAATGTTGTTAGGGACATCATCCACAAAAGAGTGCTTTACACAAGTGTTACCTCTTTTCTGTTCCAGTCAGGGAGTCAGCCAGTCATGCACTCCTGCAATCACATTTAACCTTTCCAGACAACCTAATTCTCTCTCTCCTTTCCTTCTGCCCCTAGCAATCCCCCTGCAGCTGTTGCACACTTAGGAATGTGCTCTGAAGAATTTGGAAGCTCATTTTGGGCAGCATGGGTCTGATTTCCAGCATCAACAGCAGAAGAAATTGGTCTCAAGCCATGACTTTGGAAAAGACTCAAACTTTTCATTCTGCTGATTCACATGGAGCTTAAAACCTTTACCCATACAAATTTCTGGCTTTGGCCTTGCCCTCCTCCTCTCCTGACCCTTATCACAACAACTCATCCTGGCAAAATACACTCTTTTCATCAGAGCTCTGACCCTAATACATTTACCTGTGCAATCCAGCAGGTAGAACAGCAGTGCTGGTACGCTATGAATGCTTTCAGTTTTCTGTTTACTACCATCCTCTCACCATCAGCTTCCTACAACAGATGGACTGTAATTTCATAGGCACAAGAAGATTCAGTAACTGGGTGGGAGAGGCAGGAAGGGCTGCTGCTTCAGCATAAGACCAGCCAAAAATAGAAGCTCATGAACTTCATGGCTTGAGCACAGCACTGCTGCTGACCAAACGAAGGAATTTCTGGTTTCAACACTTGTTTTTTCTCCTGCCTGTTGAATAGGCCTGCCTGTAAGGGCCATATCAATATAAGTTTAGCCATTCACACTGGAAACAACATTAACTACTCTAGCCAAGTGAGTCCATGATAATGTGCAGAGTGGCAGATATTTTAAGTGCCAAACATCTGCACCTCCCTAAATCCAAGAGCCTTCTTTGAGAAGGCTCCCTCCTTGTGCACCAGGTTTCTTCTTGTTTGCATTGTACACTGTTTTGAAAACTCCTTGAAAGGGAAAGTTAGAAAGTGAAAATTAGAAATGAGTTAATTGCAGAACAGAATCCTAGAGGAGGAATACCTTGAGTATAACATGTACACCTATACTCTGAGCAATTAATTCCTTTTCCTTTCATCTGCATCACAAGAGAAGTCACAAGAAAGCAATCTGAGATAGATGAAACATTATTCTTGCAAGGTGGGAAGCCATGAGGTTGAGAATGTAGCGAGGAAATTGCCCCTTTGCTTTGAGCAACATTAAGAGTTGGCAAAATATTTTCAATCCTTAACGGCTAAGCTTTAAAAAGCCCTTCTGAAAACAAAAACATGGCAAACTATATAAAAGACAAGGAGAGCAAGAAACTCTCTGGCATACAGCAAGCTCTGTTCCTGTGTTCCAGGCAGCGACCCATCAAGAGATGTCACTCTCTGGAGAAGAAAGCGTGGCGCTGTCTCCTGGCACTGCTAGCATGGCTTGTGGCTGAGTGACAGGCAGCTGTGCTGGCCCTGTGCCAGCCAGGATGAGTCCTCTCTCTGAAAGCCTCAGCACAGCAGCTTGCTTTTTTTGAAGAAAAAAAAAAAAAAAAGAGAAGCACGCAGAGTTATGCACACATCTGAGGTATTAAACAGCATTCTCTAAGGGCAAGCGCACATCCAAGCCTGCATTTCTGCAGTGTTTNTGTGGGGGGGGGGGGGGGGGAGTGAGGTCCAGACTCTGCAGAGCTGCATGAGGGTCACCTGGGAAAAGCCCTGCTGATCTATTTTCTTTTTGTGCTATGCATAAATCTCAGGGGTGCACACAGCACCACTAAACCCAGCACCACAGCTGAGGAAGAGGAGCTTCACCGCACCTGCCTGTTGAGATACCCACCAGCTACAAAGATTCTTTACCACCATTTCTAGCATGCTTATGTTAATGACTAATTAACGCTCCAGTCCCTGTTCAGTCATAAAACTGTCAACACAATTAAACAAGTGTCAGAATGGACATCCATCCTCCCGTACATTCAAGGTAACTCCAAGCCCAGCTTCACTCCAAGCAGCACCCAGCTGCATTCAGGGCATACCAGACACTGGAAGACTTTGCAAAGAGCAATTCTGAACATCTGAAACAGGAGAAAAAGAGTTCAACAGAAGTTCACAGCTTATTAGCCTCTGGAGTATTCAACAGGAGACAGAAATCTATAGGAAATTAGGTTGATCGGGTGGCATTACACATTTATAGGGGGCAGGATATAAAGCAGTTTATTTAGGAGCTGTCTCAGGGCTTCTGTGTACTGACACTGTTAATTGCAGCTATTACTAGCACAGGGACTGTGTTTGGTGATGCTAATGAATACCTGCCTCTTGTAGGTGTGTGATTCTCTGACTCTACCTGCAGGAGGGAAGGATGACTGTAAGAGGATCTGTAAGCTACAGGAAGACTTCTAGGATACCGGTTGCAAGGAAACATTTTGGGCTGAAATCGAGCCACAGATTTTATCACAGCCAATCTCCGAGCAGTAGGAGACTGACTGTGCGCTACCTGCTCTGACTTGCTTTGCATCAGAATGGGAATATCTCCTTCCTCACCAGCTGCCTTCCCTTTTGGATCTGAAGGCTGAAAATGCTGGCCACAGCATTCACGAAATGGACCCATCTCTACCAGGTTTCCCTGAAGGAGACGAGAAGATCTGAAGAAGTCCCTCCTCAGAGCCAGCCACCACTTCCCTCTCCAGTGGTGGGAAGAGCCACAGAAACACAACAGTCAGCAGCAAGCCTAGCAGGGGCAGGGGACAGGAATCACGGTGAATTATGTTAATGGAGAATCCAGGACAAGTGATCTCCAGAGAGCTGCAGAGAGTGACGGGTGCTCTGAGAAACAGCAGATACCTGAAACCGACCAGAACAGCAAACCTGGGACGTGATGGCACATATTTACTGACCAGAACAAATCTAGACAAATCTACTACCATAAGGGTGGATGTGGAGAATGAATATCAAGATACTGGCACAGGTGCCAAAGCATTGCTGGATCAGAACACACATTGCAATGCGGCCTGGGTGTCCCAGTTGTCGATGGTATAGACACTCAAGATTGAAGGTCCTTTAAAAACATGATACCCAACAGTTTCCCCCCAAAAAAACATTTGCACATTCTGAGCAATAGCAGATTCCATTATAAGGAAGGGGTAAAAGATACCTTCACAGGGTACCAAATGAAAAAACAGGGCCCTTTCAATGCCCCTCAGAGTCCTTAGATCACCTGTAAAGCCTAACTTTATTGCTGAGTGTCACAAAGACCCTGGTCACTGCCACCCCAAACTGTTCACATAGCTAAGCAAACAAGTCAACAGTCACACTTGTGCACTGCTCATGCTGTAGACACGCAAAGGTTAATGCAGGAGCAGACAGATGTCAAATACAGAGTCAGGGCGAGCAATCAGCCATACCCACATCATGTTTTCATTGGCAATCACGTCCACTCCCCACACTGAACTTCAAAGACAGCATTAAAGATGGAAGCACCCTATGCAGAACTGCTTTAGTCATTACAGCAAAGCAAAAGAAATCTGACTTGATGTCAGTCCTGTCCAGGGATCAAAGTGTATCAAAGTCTCAACAAACCCTACTGTCTTCCAGATAACCTCATCACCAAAACGGAGTGCTTCATCCAGCTCTCAGCAGTTTCCTGTCAGGTTTTCTTTGCTCCTGCTCACAGGTAGCCCTTCCTGATCTCCTCTTCTCAATCAGGTCTGCTCTCCAACCTCTCTCTTTCATTTGCTAAGAAAGGATGGATTCCCATTGCATTTGGGGTCGATATCTTATGCGCCTCGAAGAGGAGAAAATAGCAAAATGTCACAGAGGATTGCTATGCGCGTTTCTCCAAAGAGTTCTGACCTGATACACAGAACCACCGATCTCTGCTCATTACTCACGACAGAAAACACCCACGCAACCCGCACTGAGCAGTGCATAGCTGCTTTGTCTGTGTGCCAGGCAGAGCAGGTCTCCTCCAGCTTCTTACTTGTGAGACAGGGGCATCTAGCGGCTGATCCCCAAAAGAGCAGGGTAAAGCCACAGCAACACAAGTTGCAGCCGCACTGCAATTAGGTTGGTAGTTGGCCGCTTAAGTGGGACGCAGCTGCTGCCAACAGGGAGACAGATCATTACAAAACCGTTAGGCTATTAACTGCGCTACCCAGGCTAACATGTCATAAATCAAAATATAAACACACAGTATCAGGCACACCAGCTCAGACGAAATCCTCCAATACCACCTTTAATGTCTGATGCTCAGGCAGTACACTAGCAAACACATGCAACATTCCCTAACGCAGTCTCGTAACTCCCAGAAGTCAGTGGCTCAGGCACGTCGTGTGCACAAGCACAGTGGTATATTTTTACTTGACAACCTGTCACAGCTTAACTATATGAATAATCTCCTTCACCTTTGAATGCTGCTCCAGGCATTTTAGTTGATGTCTGCTAGCTTTGAAAGCCAGACCCTTCACCTTCACATATCACCTTCTCTGTGCACATTTGTGAACACTGTTCAAGACTTTACAGACATCTTCTACAGCCCTCTTTAGATGTCTTTTTTCCAGCCTGAGTAGTCCTAGCCTCGCTACTTAATCCCTGCACTTAAGCCATTTCACACTATGAGCTATTTTTTGGCTATTTTTTGGCCTAATCTGATTAGTTCTATAATTTGTACCCCTTCTAGTTCTGCCATCCCGTTTGAGATGAGATCAGAACTAAACACAGTATCTGAGATGCAGGTGAATCATGGACATACATAATGGCATTCTCAGCTTTGTGCTCTTTTCCTTTCCTAGTAACAATTGACTTTCTTTTGCCTGCTGGTAAGCAGTGAGCTGGTGTTTTCAGACAACCACCTACTACATCTCTGAGATCTGAATGGGAATCACTAACTCAAGGCCCACCACTGTGCATGTACATAGAGTCAGGATCGGTATTTACTGAATACTTAGCTTAACGTCTGGCCACCACAACAAATACAGGCAGGATATAGGTGAGCTGTGCCCCAGACATACTATCAATATAATCAACTAGCTTAGTTCAGCTTCTGTAACCAATACTCAGGCTTTGATCTCTTCATAGAAGCTGCTAAAAGAAAAACAATCAATGCCATCTGCAATCGTGCTTACTGCGAATTGGAAAAAAGAATCCAATAAAATAAGATGCTTTTCCCCTCTTCTGGGTATCCCTCTAAAATGAAAAATTTTACCATCATAATGCCAAGACATAACACTTCCTTTACCTTCCAAAAACAAGTCTACTTAGCTTCAGAATGGCACTAAGATTTTCAATCTCTTAACATACATTTGAGTTTTTATTGAGATCAAATACAGGGAGCTATGGATCTAATATTAAAGAATAGCAAAGTTTCTAGAATTATCACTGGTTTATACCTAGCATTACAGCTGAAACAATATCCATTATTCAAAATTGTTATTTTAAAAGAGGACATCTTTGACTTTGATCTTTCATATGTCTTAGGACGCTTTGGACATCAATTCTAAATATGTAGTATCTTTAGCCATGCTGCTGCTGAATAAATAATGTGTAAGAGAGGCTAATAAACACAGCTGGGAAGCTCCTCACATTTACTCTGTAGTGTCTGAAGCTTGAACACAAAGAAGCCAACACAAAAAAAGAAAAAAAAGAAAGCAGAGATGGGGAGATAAATGCCACAACGTGGATTACATGTCACAAAATTTTGTATTGCAGTAGTTCTGTGAACGTGCCAAGATACCCCTGGGGTGATTTTTCACTAGGTGAAACCTCTCCCACCACCCAAACGCTTTGCCTGTACAGTTTTCCAGGACATTCTCACATACAGTGAAGATGACCATGCTCTGTGGATCATTTCCAAACACAGCTTCCCCAATCCCCTTTTCTATCTGACAAGGCTATGAAGGACACCTTATCCTTGCTCACTGCACTCCCTCACATACAGCATTCAATTGCAAAGGCAGAAAAAGCAACCTTCACATTTATCATTATGGGATTACCATGCCAAGCCCATCTGGTCCACAGCATGGAGTCCACTGTCTGAGGTCAATCCGACCCTGAGAGGAGGCTATGGAGAGGGGTAGATGCCAAACCACCATTTTGGAAAGACCACTTGCAAGTCCACATTTACACTGCCCAATTTGGGCACCTGCTGACTGGAGATTAGTGGTAGGTGAGATTACAGAACTGACAGATGCCTACAGCCAGTGAAGGATGGTGACCCCAGGAGGAGGCATCTCCTCTCAGGTAGGAGGTTCTTCAGTAAGTCCTCAGGCAGGATGCCAAGTAGTCTGTAGGCAGCTGTAACATCTGGCAGAGATTTGGGATCACATCCTCACTGGAACAAAGAGGGAGCAGACACCCAGGCATCCTGAGGTTTTCTTCAGGGATGACTGTGAAACATCAATTTTATTCATGTAACTACAGGACCCACAGACATGCTACCAGTCCAGTTGGGAACACCAACAGCCAGGATCCTTATGCTGCTAACATTCAATAAGGATATGTCTTTTAGAAAACACTGTGGAGCAGAAAATATTACGCACTGTTCTTTTCTCACAAGTAGAAAGATTTTTGTTTGTCTTTTCCACCACTGATTGTGAGTCACTTCAGAAGCAGATTTTTCTAGGGCTAACTGTGCCAGGAGGGCTACTGGAACCTGTTTTCTCACCATTTTCTCTGTCTACTCTGATAGCTGCTTCCACAAAAAATTCGTCTCTAGATGTGTTCTGAACATATTTGCTTTAGTCACCTTTTTTTTTTTCTTCAGTGAATCTAACATCACCCTTTTCAGACAAAGTAAATGAACATGCCCCTCACACCCAAACACCCCAAAGTGACTGGGATTGCAATGAGGACACAGGAGCAGCTCTGTGTCAGGCTCATTTCCTTCTTTCATTCCCTATTCTGCATGGGCAGGTTACCAAAGACAAATCATGAGTCACTTACCTGGCCTCCGGGTGACAGCCACAGAGAGATACTCTGGATTTATCCTGGGCAGCAACAGGTCCATCAAAGCCTGAGCGATCATGACCATTTAGAAAATAACATACTGAAGCATAACTCTTTGGAAGGGTGGGTGAGGAGAACAGGCAAGATTATTTAGGAGAAGCATCTTTGTCTTTAAATGATCTGGGGAAAAAAAAAGAATATGGGAGGAATCAAAGACAAAAGAAAGACTCTGAAGCTGAAAGGGTGTGCCTTATGTTGGAAGTTAACACTGAACTGTGCCTGGGGGAAGAATAGCAGCAAATATTAGTTTGACCTGCAGATTGAAGGGAACACCATAATACAGGGCTGTGAATTTGGCCATAAGCAGAATATCCCACGTTATTTTTGCTGATGCTAGAGCTGCCTCTCTGAATACTAAAGCTGCACAGTCCATCTCCCTGCCTTGAATGCAAGGCAATGTTGACATGATTGAAATTCACTAAACAAGGAACAGCTGAGTGAAAAAAGGAACTGAGAGCAACCATAATTGGGATTCCTTCTTTTCTGCTTGTTTCTCACCATCTCCTGCAATAACTTTTTTTTTCTTTTCTTTGAGCTCTGATTTTAAGGTTTATTATAAAGAATGGACACATAGAAAACCATAATCCCTTATATAATACAATTGTCCCAAAGATTAATGCAGCAGCCTAATATATTCCCATGGGTGTTCTCGATCACCACCAAAAGGTAAATTCTTAGAGCAGCTGTTTCTCCTAAATCCACCCAGATGGATTCAGCTCCTACAAGGGGCAGCGCCACTGCACTTAGACTTCTACAAGCCACCAAGAGCTTCAAGCTCAGCCACATTCATTTGCGCTTGCCCGAGAGACACACAGGCAAGCCCGCAGAGCTAGAAGTGCTGGGGAACCCCAAAGCTGTGCCTGTTGTGCACTTCAGCAAGCCAGACCCCAAGCAGGGATGTCACAACACACCTCGGGCCTAAGGGGTCAGGAAGAGGGGAGCTTTGCGCAGTGTTACACCAGGCAGAAAGGCCTGAATTCAGAAATACAGCACATAAGGACAACTTAGCCCAATGAATGCTACCCTGTAGCCAACAGTACACTGTACATGGCTGGCTGCACGGTGGCACACCACCACAGAATGACTGCGGGGAGATTCCCCAACACCAGGGCACCACAGCTACATGGCATTTGGGATGAAAAGCACTGCTCAGGCCTATGACTCATAGGGACCTACCCTACATTGATAAGGAAAACATGGCTCAGCCAACACAGGTGAGACGCAGCAGCTCAGCAGGGAACAGCGAGGAAGAGCCCCTGTCCCTCACCTAGGCCCAGCCCCAACCCCAGTGAGGAACTACTGCTGCTGGAGGGGAGCAGGACTCAACACCTGCTCCTTGAGCCTCTGCCACCACCTGCACCCCACACCCATGGGGCCACCAGGCTGGTGGGTACCCACTCCCACGAGACCTCAAAACCCCCAGGGCCAGCTGCAAGGGGCCCCAAACCCCACAGGACCTGCAAGTCCCATAGGGCCACCCTAACCAAACTGCACAGGGGCTCCTAAACCCCACAGGGCCAGCCACATGGGACCTCTAAACCCCACAGGGCTTCCCAAACCCCACAAGGCCAGCTGTGAGGGGCTCTAAACCCCACAGGGCTCCATAAAGCACACAGAGCCAGCAACATGGGACCCCTAAATACCATAGAGCCAGCCACAGGGGGCCCCTAAACCCTACAGGGCTCCCTAAATCCCACAGGGTCAGCTGCCAGGGAACCCCAAACCACATAGGGCTCCCTAAACCCCCCAGAACTAACTTCAATGGGCTCCTAAACCCCACAGGGCTCCTTAAACCCCACAGGGTCAGCAAAAAAAGGCCCCTAAACACCCCAGAGCCAACTGCGACGGGCTCCCAAACCCCACAGGCCTCCTTAAGCCCCACAGGGTCAGCAAAAAAAAGGGCCCCTAAACCCCACAAGTCCAACTGCGAGGAAACCCTAAAGGGCTCCCCAAAGCCCTACAGGGCCGGCCGAAAAGAGCATCCAAACCCCGCAGAGCCAGCTGCAAGAGGCCTTTAATCCCCTCTCCCATACACACGGAGCCCCCACACGCTCAACCGCGCAGCCCCGCGGCGCGGCCTGACCCGGCGCCTCAGCGCGGCGGGAACGGGAGCAGCCGCCTTCCGGGGCGGAGCGGGGGCGGATCGCAGCCGAGCGAAGCGAAGCGGCAACGGCACCATGATGGCGCAGCGGGCGCTTCCTAACCCTTACGCGGACTACGACAAGTCCTTGGCCACCGGCTACTTCGATGCTGCCGGGAGGGTGAGTGGGGAGTCGGGGTGAGGCGGCCGGGGCGGGAGCGNCCGGGAAGGGCCCGCTCCCGCCCCGGCCGCGAAGCCAGGTTAGGCAGCCAGGAGCCCAGCCTGGTCCTGAGGTAGCCAAGGGTTTCTAGCAGCGGTTCCCTGGTTGCGCTGCCTCTGGGTTACTTCCATCTTACCGACACCCCCTCTCCCCCCCCCGTCTGCCTGCCGGTGTTTCCTTCAAGTGTGGTGGTCTGTCGTTTTTGTTCTCCGCAGCTGACCCCTGAATTCACGCAGCGGCTGAATAACAAAATCAGGGAGCTGCTGCAGCAGATGGAGAGGGGCCTCAAGTCTGCCGACCCGCAGGACTGCACGGCGTACACCGGCTGGGCAGGTAGGGCCCCCCGTGGGATCGGATGGAGCAGCAGCTCTCCGGAGCAGATGTAGAGGTCAGGCCAAGGCAGACCATGGGGTTTTTTTTTCGGCTGTTTGAATGATCACAGTAGGTCCCTGTCAAGAACCTAAATGTCTTCTAAATGTTTCAATCCATTAAAACAAGGGGCTGTCTTTCTCAGGACTCCCCTTTTTTGGAGCAGGTTTCAAGCTGCAGAGGGAAGACGGTGGTGTTGCAGGCCAGGATTGGGTTTTCTCTTGGTTAATAGTGCCAGACTTGTGCAACAGAGAAGGCCGAAACCTGCTTGAGAGCAAACGTGGGAACTGTTGAAGGGACTGGCTCCAAATCTGGCTATGGTGGGGATGGGGACAAGTAAACCAGTGCTCTGTGAGGTAGGCGGATGCGCGTGGTAGGTCATTTACCTGCAAGGCATCCTTGCATGTGGCAGCGGTGAGCTTATGGCCTGAGATAATGTCCGTCTTTTCTGTTTGGGCTGAATTTTATCTTATGACATTGTCTGATTGGCAGGTTGCTCCATTCCTGTTCCCCAGGTAGTGCCCCTCCACTTAGCCAGGGCTAGTTCTGCTCCAGTACCTGCTGGAAGGAGCAGAAATGCAAATGTGAGTATAACGAAGGATGGAAGCCTTCCTCACACTAACTCTCGTGTGCAAAGCTTCCAGGAGCTTGTCTTTCTCTTGTTCTGCATTTTCAAGCTGGTTTTTCTTCCTTGGGAGCGTGCCCTGCCTCCCCCTCCCTATTCCTATGCACTGGAGCCAGGGAGGACACACCTTTCTCTGCCGCCTCATCCTTGGCTACTGCTGTGTGCTTTGTCAGCTTTCCTGCCTTCTGCACTGTGCCAGGCTCTAGGGAGGGATCCTGGGGTAGTTGCAATTAATCTCATGCTTGCTGCAAAATTTTTTGCCGCTTTTTTTTTTTGGCAGTACACTACAATCCTAAATGGCAACTTTCTGCATTATAATGTGGGTGTGGCTGGCTTGTGCTTGGATGCTATGGTACTTGATGCCAACAGCTTGCTTGGGAGAATGGTGTTCATTGTGTTGGTGCTAAAATAACGTCACAGCTTAATGACAGCAATGCCAGAAATGCCTGCTTAAAAATTTTAGTAAGGTAGACAGGCACTGAGAGCACTCTAGAGCAGTTCATAAGAAATTCTAGGATGCCAGTATTAAATTCCAGCGTGGGAGAGCATTGATTTCATCAGTTGCTGCCTGGCAGCACTCTGCTGCTGATGCCTGTGAATTTATGCATTTTTGTTCAGTGCTGGCTGATTTCACCTTGGGAGACAGGTTCAGTCTTCCAGTCTGTGTGACCCTGCTCTGAGGTCCCCTTGGATGAAAAACATTCCAGATGTAAAGATGGTCTTCAGTCATAGGGGTGCTACTTGGCCTGATGGTGGAGTCTACCTCTGGCCAGAATAATTCAGCTTTAGCAGGAGGACAATTAGCTGATGTTAGGAGTACCCTGAAAGTCTGTGGGGAGAAGGTAAAACACTTTTCCCCAGAGACCATGTTCCCTTCTTTAGGGTGGCCTTAAGGAGCTTCGTGTTGGAAGGTTGCTGCAGTTGTGAAACAGTGGTTGGTAGCTCTGGTAGGATTTCAGCTTGTTTTCATTTGGAAGGAAGTTTCTCAAGAGGGATTCTTCTCTCTTCCTCCCAGGAATCATTCCTCCTTGGGCACACAACCTTCTCGCCTTGGCTAATAGGATTAGAAAAAAACCCATGGACAGATTTCCTGCAGGTCACAGCCAGCAAAGTGAAGTTTGCAGATATTACACTGTATCTTTGTCACCCTCCCTTCTTTTCTAATTCTAGCTATATTAATTTATTCAGTGCTGGTTTCCAGAGACAAAATTAATTGGGCCAAGACAGCAGCTTTTTCCTGTAATTGCTTATGCAGAAAAGGCTTGTTGAGTATCTTCTCATGTAAATCATTGCCCAGCAGTCTGAAATCAACCCGCACTCTTGTGGCTGCTAATAAGAGAGATTTGAAATGTGGCTCTCTTAGCGCAAACTCTGCGTGAAATGTAATGTACTTGAGTGTACTACATTACACTCAGTAATACACAGCATATGCTGGCATTTTACTTTGGTGCCTGTTTCTTTCCCAACACACTTGACAGAGCCCTGTTCCCCCGGCCTGCATTTGTGCCAGGGAAGCCACAGCTTCTTGGTATGTGAAGTTGGAGCAGAGGGAGGGAAAGACTTACATTTTCAGCTCAGAGGCAGTGAAAACACTTTGGATCAAGATTATCCAGCATACGGCTGAATGCCCTCAAAACACATTTGAATTGGCTTGTTACAGTTTCATTCAGTTCCCCATAGAGATCAGGGTCCCGTAGGCAACACCTGGTGCATGCCTGGGTATAGACCAGACTCGGCTGTTGTGTTCTGTTTTGTCTTTTAATCAGTTTAGCTAGACTGCTGTAAGAGCCTTTGTGGTCTTAATCTGTTTCATTGGTATTGGAGTGTTGACTGAGGGAAGGTAAACTGCCGTAAGCTAATTCTGAATTGGAAGCAGTTCAAATCCTGGCAGAAGTACAACTGCCTCATCCATTTTCAAATAGATTAGCGTGACGATGCTGAAGAGTACATAGGTGTGTGTTGGTATTTCTCATAGTGCAAGAGGGCTTGCTCCAAAGACTATCTCGACTGGGAGGATAGAACGGGAGCATAGAGGATGGAAAGGGAATGGAAGGAGTCTGACTTCACTCTTGTGACCTCTTAGCTGACCGCAGAAGCTAGGAAGCTCCTGAGTCCGGGTACTGCTGGACTGTTGTGTCCTTCCAAGATTACAAGGTGGTCTGCCACCTGAATGGTATATAAGGGAGAGATTTCCCTTTCCTCCACATTACGGCCGTGCCTTTGGAATTTGTTTCCCATGCAAGCATTCTCTTCTCTAGCAATGTCATAGTCATGGCTTTCAAAGCTCGAGGGCCTCTGAAACAGACCCATGAGTCCTGCTGGCCTGCCCCACCCACAGCTTTTGGCTGGCCTGTTGGTGAAGGGAGATGAGGAGCAGGGCTGAGTTGCCTTTTGAAAGGACTCTTCAAAAAACAACCAAATGTAAGAAAAGCCATTTAAGAATGTATAGAAATTCACACCATACCAGTTCAGGAAAGCTTCTGGAAAAAACACTTTCATTCACTTTAGTGCAGTATCTTAGTTCTAATCTCAGAACCCAGAGAACTTGCATCTCCTTAAGAGAATTCTGTTCAGAAACACAGAAATCTTTAGATAACCCCTACAGAATAAGAGGCAGTGAGACTGCATTTGATGAGGGAGAATACAGTGCCTTGTGTCACCTACATAAACTGCATTCCTGCCAAGTGCTTGGTGGGTAGTTTTTGTGAAACCTCCATTCTTAGAGATAGTCAGTATTTGACTGGACAAGGCTCAGAGCAATGGGATGTAAAATTAAATTTGGCCTTACTTTCAGAGGGTTGGATCAAATCACCTCCATGGATCCCTTCTAACCTAACCTGTTGTGGGTTTCTGTGATGAGGTAATGGGAAGCTTTGGTTTGGGCTGGGCTGTTTTTTTTTTTGTTTGGGTTTTTTTTGGGGGGCGGAAAGCTTCTTTTACAAAAAGTTTTACAAAAGAAGCTTTGTTACCAAGGCTTTAAGGCTGGAGAAGCTGAGGCATCCTGAGAAATGCCCCATGTCCCACAATGCACAAGGAAAGCAAGCTGCAGTAAAATGCACCTGTGGCTCCCCAGACAGTTGTGAACATGGGATGATACAGCCCTCTGGAGAAGATGTCTCACTGCCCCATTCAGCATGGCTTTGGCATACATTTATGAGCACAAGATAACATCGCATGCATCTGCACCAGAAAAGATGCTTATTATCCTTTGAGCTGGGCAGTAAAGCTATGTCACCCCCTCTGTAACTTTTACCCCATGCCTGACTCATTAAAATGACATCAGGTTTCTCACTAGAAACCATCAGGGTTCATCACCACATGCACAGATGGGTTTCCGCTCCTTCCCTCTGTGTTTGACACTCTGCTTTGAGGGTGCTGGCTGACTTACTTCCCTGAGTCAATGCAAGATCTCTAAGCTCTTTATTACTGTAGATGGCAGGTTTGGAACTGGTCCGAATTAGGTCAAGAAATCTCCTCTTGTGGCAGCCTAACGTCCTTTGTGAAAGGACCATGTTGCAGGTCAGCTCCTGGTGGACAAGGGGTCTTGCAGTGGAGCTGACACCGAGCAGTGCTGCTTCTTGGTTTTATCCACTGTATTCAGCGTGAAGGGCAAGCTTTGTTTCACTACTGCTGTTCTCCCACCAGCAGAACTGTTTGCAATGGTAGTGCAATCCAACAGTCTAAGCTTGCAGGAAAGTTGAGGCACAGCTGTGCTTCTCTTTGATCAACAGAATGGTCATATGGATGAGTATTTTTTTCAGCCTGCTGCAGTGCTTTAGCTCTCGAGCCAGAAATTTTCTGGTATCTCCAGCAATGTCTGCGCTGTTGACAGCAATGGTTGCTAAATCAGGGTCATCAGCACTAGCCAGCTTGTACAAGCAATTCCATTTCTACTATGTACATTTAAGTCTCCTCTTCTGCCCTGCTCAAAAGAAATCTCTAATGCACAGCAGCCCTCTGCATCCACAATACTGCTCATACAGGATGGCAAGAGGAGAGAGATGATGTTTACTGTCCTACTGAAGATGTCAAATAAACAGGCTTTGTGAGAGACATGCAGAATTGATTTTTGCCTCCTTATTCCCTGCAGTGAGCAAGCATCTCAGGCATTAATACTCCAGTGTATTGGCTTTCTGCATGCTAGAGATGGCAGTTTCAGTCATCAGAGCACTGCTAAAGGATATGCTGTCACTAGCACATGTGTTCACTGCAGTCCTGCACCATCGAATGATGTCTGATGCATTCTCCGTCACGTGTGGCTATGCAGCAGGCCTTACACTGCAAGGAGCAAAAAACTTTGAAATCTGGAGAAACTACAGAGAAGAAGGTCCAATAGTTACCAATAAACAGAACAAAACCCAAACACCTTTGGCAGTAGCAGACCACAGGCAGCCACTGCATGGCAGTTCTGCTGCAAACAATCAGGAGTCTCAGAGGTCACAAAAATGGGTCACATCTCCAACTGGGACACTGAACACAGACCTCCAGGGCACACAGAAATGGAGCAGATCCACTGCTTATCTAGCCCCATTTGACAGATGATGCCATGTTTGTATAGCACTTAAAGCAGGCCAAACACCCAGTCAGTCGGCAAACCCTACCCGGTCAGTTGGGGTGAGGAAGGTATTATTGGAGAGGGAGTGAGGCAGAGCTGTGGACTAGCTTCTGCAGAGCAACACTGCCTAGTTCATCAATTTGAAACTCTCTTGTCTCCAAATTGCACTGCCTCTGAAATATGCTGCCTACATCTTGGCACACAGGTCAGTATAGGATATTCCCCCACCCAGGTGACTGCATTTTCTATCCCCCTACATACATCTATAAACGTTGCCTCTATGCGTGGGCCTGCCCTCGTCTGCTGGCCTTCCCTACTTTCAGGCTCACAGATAGCAACAGAGCAAGCAGTGGCCTGAAGGCAGCACTGCATTGTACCCTTCTGATCAGCTTGGGAGTATGAATTCCTTCAGGAATGAGTTGAGAAAACTGGCTTTAGATTCAGTTTGTAGGGCCTTTGGGTTTTAAAGAAAAAGGGAAAATGAATTATTTGGGGAAGCAACTCACCCCTTCCGTCCTTTAGTATAGGTCAGTGGTTTTTTGGAGTCTTTTCCAAAGGGCCTGGGAGGAAAGGGAGCAAGAAATGTTTTAAAAGCAGAGAGGCAAAGAAGTCAGAGGAAAACAATGCTGAGACATTAACTTTCCAAGGATTCAATCCTAACAGTGGTCTTAGCATCGTAGTTATGTACATAATTAGGGTGGTGTGATGGCAGTGGGAATAGAAGCTACTTACAAAGCAAAAAATTGTATATTAAAGCAGATAAGTCAAGAGTGCAAGTTGTCCTCAGACAGCTATCAGGCCTATTAAAGTCTAAAAACTGTGCTAGGTGCTAAATAAATCAAGGATAGTCACTTGACATTTGCTGGGTGGAAAAGGAGGGTTCCCCTTTAAAGAAGGGCTTCATCTCCACATCCTTATAGACTTGAGTGATGGCACCGTACATCTGAACTCTCTCTGGAACTGCTTAAAGAGAGGACAAGGTTATTAGCTTCAGCAGGAAATGGAAGATTGCCCTTAATATACATGTGGAATTGAATTGTCTGTAGCACAAAGGTTTGGAGATTACCCATGCAAAATGAGAAAACGATCTAAATTTAAAATTGTCCTCAGTACCTTGGAAAGTAATTTTGCAGCATGCTTGCCCCTGCCTCACCTTACCACATCAAAATCTGCAGAGATTGGCTCTATTAATTTAGGCTTAAACGCAGGACCTGAGTCTTCTTAGACATGGTTACTGGTAAGGGCAGAAATAAGCTTTTCTTGAAGTGATGTAGGCCAGTAGCTTTCTTCAGTGCATGTTTGAGGATGCCTTCCAGATCAGAAGGATGGTTCAAATGCGGCAGACCTTTCAGACACAGACTTACTGAGGACTCCTTAGTTACCTACTAAAATCTTCAAAAGCTGGGTGATTAGAGGGAAGACAGAGGCAAAGGACAGCAATTGATGTGACTTCTTAGTAGGGGAATTGTTTCTGTAGCTGGCCAGCCCATTGGAAACTTCCAGGGAGGACCATGCAGCCTTTTCTGGTGTTCCAGGTAGCTGTTTATGTTTCAGATGAGGGCTGATCTTACAAATGATGTGCTGCAGAGGAGAGTTGGGTAGCCCCTTTCTTTTCTAGGGTGTACCAGTCCCTGGTGTAGGGCTTGGGACCTGCTCAGCTGCAGGAAATGATGTGTGGGGAACTGTAACAACCTTGCTGCTGCTTCCCAGTGGGAAGGAAAACAAACAAAAAAAAGAGCCAAGTAGGATGTCTTAAGAGCAGTGCTTCTTGGTGCTGATGATGTGTCACTTTTTAAAAAATCCAATCTAAGCTAAGTAACCCAGCCCTTTACCTGGGAAAAAATCATTGAGATAGGGTAACAACTCAGCACTGCTCTGCCACAAGTACCATTTTGCCCAAAGGTGATTTTTATTTTTTCCTCCACTGTTTAGCAACAGCCCCAGGTACAGTTGATAGGTTTAGGTGGGTTTGTCCAAGTCTCATGTTTTGCTCCTCGCTACTAAAATTGTATGTAACCTGTGTCTTAGAAGCTCTGCTGTCCTTCAGGACCTCCTGGGTCAGACACTGCTGTTTGTCTTGACCTGCAGTCCACTCATGAGCAGCGTCAGGTACAAGGAGGTCACAAAGCAGGAAAAGCAGCTGTGGATGCTGTAGCTATGGGTTATGCCCTTGGATGTGCCTGAAAAGCCTGTCTAGAAGGTTTATGCCTGAGATGAGGCTGAGGGCCAGTTTTTTAGGTTTGTTAAAACAGCCAGGGCGCATAGTGTGAAGGGTAGACTTCTGGTGGGAGCAACCTTTATGTTCCTTTTGCAGGCATTGCTTTGCTGTATTTGCACCTGTATGATGTGTATGGAGACCCAGCCTACCTTCAGGTGGCCCACGAGTACGTGAAGAAGAGCCTGAGCTGCCTGACAAGACGATCCATCACTTTCTTGTGTGGAGATGCCGGGCCCCTGGCAGTGGCTGCTGTTGTCTACCACAAACTGCAGAACCAGAAGCAGTCAGAAGACTGCATCACTCGGTAAACACTTGGTTATGTCTTTGACCTAATGGTCCTCTTGCTCATAGAGCTGGTCTGGGCTTGTACCGGGCACTCTCCACCAAGCCTGAATACATTTTGTTGCAGTCTTACGTGAGGCGTAATCCAGTAACTTAGCAAGGCAGTGCAAACTTGTTCTGCCCTAGGGAAGGAGCTTTCTTAAGGACAAACACGCCTGTCTGGCAGCCTGCAGCAAGGATGTTGTTCAGCTGGTATTGCCATCTTAAAAATAATTTTGATAAACGCAGGAAGAAAAAAATGCCAAAATTAAAAAAACCCGGAAAGTGAGGTTTGCTACTTTTTCAGATCCCTTAAATTTAGCTCTACAGCCATTTTGATGAAAAGGAGAAATGTGGCAGGATTATTAGATTAATTTTGTCACTGACGTCCACTTGCTATTTGTTAGTTGACTTTGCCTTAAACCTGAGATTGACAGCATCCCTTTCAACTGCTGAATGCAGCTGGTTATGATTCATTTATTTCTATTTCCTGCCTTCCCTCAACTGTTTGCAAATGTATTTTTGTTGGGTACTTAAGACAAGAAAAGGACAAACAAGCAGTCCTACAGTCAGATCAGCATGTGGTAGAGGAAGGAAAAAAGTTAAGGAGATGCAGTTGCAAGCTTTTCTTGCTTAAGGGAGATCAGTTTTGAGAAGGTGAGAAACAGCGCTGTAAAGAGCTTCCATTTATGCATGGTCAGCACGAAACCAAGACAAAACTCCTGACACTTCATAGCAACACTGTGTGCCCTTTAACAGCCATGAGCAAGTGATGCATAATATCAATTAAAAAAGCCATGGGTGGCAATCAGAGGTGCCTGTATGGTTTGGACACCAAGTTGACACTCTTTTAACTAAGAATAGCTTCTGGTTTATGTGGA
This sequence comes from Anarhynchus alexandrinus, assembly GCA_008711295.1. NCBI lineage: Eukaryota > Metazoa > Chordata > Aves > Charadriiformes > Charadriidae > Anarhynchus > Anarhynchus alexandrinus. Next base: position 706,046 of record VUYV01000065.1, on the reverse strand, counting down.
TACTGTCAGTCTGAGGACAGAACTCTTTTTTTATTCTTGAAATAATCTGTGGTTTGGGTTTTGCTTAGCATTATTGTATCAAAGTAGTGAATCTCACTATGATTAATATACTTGGTAACAAAAAGGGAACTAATCTGTCAAACAGTACTTGCTAATTGTGGTCACTGCATAAGCCCCAAGTTGTGAAAAATCCCTGATTCATGTTTTCTTGCTGTAGCTCTCCCATCCCCGCGTCCCTCCTGTTCTGCCTACTGTTTTGTTGCAGAATGGAAACTCATGATTAATTCTGCACTGCCATCTAATGGCATAATAAAGGCAGAGCCTTCGAAATTGGTTTCTTCATACATCTGAGAGGAGGAAAAATGTGGCTTTCTCAAAGGAACAGTTATACTGTCCTTACTCTGCCACCAATTCCCAGACCAGTTAGCCTGACCATGCTAACTCCAAAAAGAGAGTATTTCTTTGAGAAATAGCTCCCTTAATCAAAACTCGGAAGTGTTTTTGAGTATGCTGTTCAGTTACAGAACAGTTGCTAAGTTATGCAGTGCAAGTACACTTCTGTTACAGCGGAGGGCCTCTCTCTGTTTTGTTCTCAGTCTTTTAAAGTACCTCATTTTTACAGAGCCCAAGGAGAGAATCCATCAGCCAGGTTTCACCTGCAGTAGAAGAGACAGAAGCTTGCTTTTTCTTACCTCCTTGTTCTTGGCCTAAATGAGTTCATGACCAATAGATGCACTTTTATGCTCTGGAGAGACATACGTTTCAGAGCAGACCATTTTCCAAGAGCCTGTGAAAATCTGAGCCGTGTTCCAGGAGTCCTCTTTTCCCTGCCATCTCCCACCAGTTGAGAAGGTTAAAGGTTTGCTTTTAGAGCCAGTGGCATACAAAAATCTCATTTTGCTGTACAGCTGCCTTGCTTTCCCTCTGTCCAGAAACTACTGGGTTTTGACAGTTGAGGTAATAGGCGGATATGTGAGCAGGAGTGGTTCTTCCCTTCAGGGACCTGGATTTACCCCCTCGCACCTGAGAAATGCATTCTGCATGCAGTTAGTCCAGCAGCATCCCAGGCATCTCTTGCTGCAAATGTACCGTGAAGCCCTCACGCACATTTCAAAAACAGCAGAAACTGCTGGCAGGCTTCCTCCCCTGATTGTCCTGGCTGGTAAAGCAGCTAGAGGTAAAAGCAGTAGTGCATAAGGAGCAAGGATAGTAGCTCCAGCCGCTCTAGATTTCCCCATGAAAAGAAGATCTCACATCCGGACCTCAGGAAATCCCCACTGTGGGTATTACTGTGTATCCACCCATCCATTCCTTCTATTGCACCTGACATTTCCCTGACATCTCAGAACTGAACAGCATCACCAGCCAGCATCTCTTCTGCCCAGCCTGCTGCTGGGCAGAATCCATGTGTCAAAACACTGTTTTCCTCCTTGGAAACCCTTGTCTTCATCTGCCTTCCTTGTACTTGGGGGCAGGGGACATGAGGCAGCAGGGCTTTCCTTTCAGCCCACGCAGCTGAGACAGGGACCCCTGCTTGGAGAGGGACTTCTAGCCTTGGATGTAAAGTCTGTCGCTTGGGTTTAATCTGCAAGGAGTCTCCCCCGTGGAGCAATGCATATCTCAAGTTGTACATGAGGAGATGGGGCTAATCCACTTTGAGATGCCGCTCTCTCCTTTAACATCCCTGTTCACTGAGTCCAGTGCGAAGGGAAAGTTTCCTGCCATGGGGAGTCACAGCCCAGCATCCTCTCTCTGCTCCAAGGGTACTCTGGACATTTGGTTGCTTCTTTCTTTGCAACACATTGTTCTGCCCAGGAGCAAAGGCTGCCAACGCACACTTTTTGCTCCTCATGCTGCTGTGACAGGGAAGCCCTGCATAGACACAGCTCTCCTGGCTGGTTTCTTTGCCCTCTCCCTGTTGCAGCCACAGCAGGGAGCAGCTGAGGGAACAGCTGCAAAGCCACTTATGCTGGTATTTTAAAAGTGATGGCATTTTTCAGATTGCTGTCTCAGGGGTGAACAGAAAAATAAAGTCAAAACCAGTCACATCCCTGCTTGTGATGAGAGGCAAAACAAAGGAAAAATTGTATCGAGAGTGAATTGGGCTACAAAGCACCAGTGTGAAGAGCTGTCAGTCTCTGTTAGCACTACAGGAATATCACCAACTTTGCAACATGATAATAGGAAAACGGCAAAGAAAATATCTGACTCCAGGAGACCTCTCACTCTGCGCTTGTGGGCTAAAGCCTGGTGCCAGCCAAGCTGTCCTCAGTGTGGGGTTGCACCACAGACAGCCCACAGCACTCACAGTCTGCTGAGCTGCCCTTGCCACTGTCAGCTCTCCCTAGAGAAGATTTCTTACATGTGCCACAGAGGCTTGATGTTAAACATTTCCAGCTGCTTCTCCTCCCTAGATTTTTAGCTCATGAAGGCACCTCTTTCTCCACTGACAGTGTGCCCTGGCCACTTGCAGGCATGGAGAGAAAGGGGCTTTTCTATCAGGACTTCTGAGCATAAGGGGTGAGATTTTTCCACGTAGCATCAGCACTAGTTTGACTTTCTAGCATTCCTTGAACAACCAAATTAAAACAGATAGTAGTTTAGTTTGAAAATAGTAATTTTTGGCAGAGGGTCTGCCATGCCAACAGCATCACAGGGAGGTAATGGTACCTTTAGGTAAGGTACAGGAAAGGGCAGCCTTTCCTGAGCAGTCAGCAACTTTATGCTGACTGTTTCCTATATCCCAGGTTTCCCCACAAGTAGCTTTCCCAGAGGTGGTGCTCAAAAGCAAGTACATAGTACAACTGCATTGTAAAGAGCTGAGCAGACTAAAGCAATAACCCAAACAAAAAGCAGAGGGGAAAGAGGGAGTCTGCACCTTGCGTAGCTGGAATGCTGAGACCCAGAGACTGCCCTGAACATCTCCCACAGTGAGGGCAGCATGCAGGAACGAATCATGGTTTTAAGCTCCAGTCTTACTGCTTGGTTACATGGCTTTGAGTGTCCTCTAATCTCCCCCATGTGAATTTTTCTTTGTAGTTTGCTCCATCTACACAAGCTTGACCCACGAGTGCCAGATGAACTGCTGTACGGGCGCATGGGCTATCTCTATGCACTGATATTTGTGAACAAGCACTTTGGAGAGGAAAAGATCCCTCAAAGTCACATTCAGCAGGTACTGTGTCTTCTGCTGATTTGCTTGCTATCTCTTCCCATGCAGCTCATCTTTGGGCAGGTAAAAAATCAATGCTAGATATAGAGAACTCTGCCAACAAGGGAGAAACCACATCATGGTATCCCTGCTGCCCTTCCAAAGGAACAAAGCACCACACGCCCTCCTGCCATCCATTTATATCAATCCATAGGCAGTACTGAATTGGCATGTATTTCACTCCCTCACCCACAGTCTTCCCTCTGCTTGGGCAGAAAATAAACTTTTTTGTTCTGTGTCAGGATACTCCCTATGCTGTGTCCAAGGCAGCAGTGTTTCCCTCACCTGCATCTGTTCCCATCTACAGGTCTGTGAAGCAGTTGTAGCCTCAGGAGAGGGCTTGGCCAAAAGGAGGAACTTTACAGCAAAGAGCCCGCTGATGTATGAGTGGTACCAGGAGTACTATGTAGGGGCAGCCCATGGTTTGGCTGGGATTTACTACTATCTAATGCAGGTAAGAAGCACTGGAGGGGAGGGGCCTTTAGCAGCTGTTTCACATTTCTTTGAACAAGGAGGAGCATTCTATGCTATTCTGTTCTGTTCTGTTCTACTCTATTATTTGAATTGGCTCTTGGTGATGTCAAGCTGGGCAAGATCCCTTACTCTTCTGTTTGATCATGCATCCCCACTTCTAAAGGTTTTCTCCAAGGAGAATTTGCCACCTCCATGGAGAATGGTAGAGGAATGGTATAATGCACGTCACATTTCGCTGCCTTTCTCCATGGAGAATGGCAATTTCACGTAATAAAGCCCTGTAAGTCAGCTAGGTTTGAGCTTCGCCCTCTTGCATTAATTGCTTATAAAGTATTCTCATTTGTTAGTATCTGTGGGCTTCCTGCATTTTTTGAAGTGGCTACTTGGAGCAATCTCAGATCATTACAGAGTGAGAATTTCTGTAGGAAAAGCATGGTGAAAGAGAATGTGTTCATAGTAGGAAAGTAGGAAATGCCTTTGTTTCCAAATCAGGGCCTATATCTAAATGTGAAAGAAGTGGGACTTTTTACTTTGACAAAGCAGCTACGTTCTGTGGTGCCTGAAGCAGGGAGGGCAAGACAAGAGGTTGGGAGCTGCAGTGCCCCTTTGCTTTGATGCTGTCTTTCTCACAATTTTGCACAACTTACTGGAGCTATGGGAATATTCCCTTCCCCGACTCTGAAATGAGGGTCGTAATTCCCCAATGTAGGTCACTTTGTGTATAAATTTACAGTGCTTAAGCTCTTAGAAAAATAACAGCAATAAATAACATTGCATTTTCAAAGCATTAAGGGCACCCACTGAGCAACACAGATTATTTTAACATAGCAATTTTCATAGAAATAGATATCTTTTATGAGACCCAACTCTCACAACAGGTGGAAAAAAAGCCACCAGGTTTCAAGTACTTCAGCTTTCCTTCAGGACCCTCAAAGTTCAAGCCCATATACAGGATAAGCGGAGTTCGTATGAATATAACCCTCTTATAAGACTCAGAGAGGAAGGGGCGGTTGGTGTTTTTTAAGAAGAAGGAGATTTGGCAAGCAGAGGATGCAAGGTGATTATTGCCCAGGAGTACAGAGTGGCTAGTTTGGAGCAGGGGAGACAGCAGTGTGCTGTGAGCCCGAATTTGCACCAAGTCCCTGAGCTTGTTCCCAGGCTGATGTTTTTAAGTGTAAGTCTCTCATAAAATACTGCATGGGCTTCATGCTTCTCCGCTCTGTGAAGTAAAAGGAGCCTGGATCAGCCAAGCATGATGCACAAAACGCCTTGGGGGAAGCAAACAAGGGAAATATGGAGAGGAGAACATTGGACTTTTATCTCTAATGGTTTTACAGCACAAGTATTGATTTTTAATTTTCAAGTTATCAACCTGGGAACAGTGTGATTCTTAGATGAGAGTGCTCACTGCAGTCGGCCATGGGAAATTAGAATTCCACAGATTCATGTGGGGCAGTGCCATTGGAAGAGGACACTGAAGCCACTCCCGTGCTTCTGATGTCATCAGTGAAGTCACCCCCTTGCAATTACCCAGAAACATCTGTGAAAATGCAGCATCACAGCCCGCCAGCTGGGTTGGCCCAGTAGCTCAGAGCTGAGATGCTCTAGGTGCTAGGAATCATTCCTGGTATTCATCCTTAATACTGATTTTAGACAGTTTATCTCTCTACTCCAACTCTGGGTACCTGAAAATATTCCTACTCATCTTCAGGAAAAGAAGCAGCAAGCGCTCTTGCTTAGAGAGCCAGCTGACACCTTAGGGGCAGCCTTTGTTTCAGGGGATGCAAGGGTATGACTGGAAATAAGTCCCTGCCTAGGGGCAGAGCAGCCTGGGGCCAAGAGGGTATTTGTGATGCATGAAAGCCTGAACCAAAGAAATTATTTCATTTACAAGGAGCAAGAGGGAACATGGCCATAGTTGGCTTTGTTTCCGCCTTTCAGGCAGATCTTGGGCCTCTTAGGGAGAGGCAGAATGGTAATTCTCCTTGGTTTAACGCTTTCTTTCTCTTAGCCTGGCCTTGGAGTGAGCCAAGTAAAACTGCACAACACAGTCAGACCCAGTGTGGACTACGTCTGCCAGCTCAAGTTCCCATCTGGCAACTACCCTCCATGCATCGATGATACCAGAGACCTACTCGTCCACTGGTGCCATGGGGCACCAGGTGTTATCTACATGCTTGTCCAGGCCTACAAGGTACCAAAAATCTTGCAAAAACCCTTTGGGAACCCCTAAATGTGAAACTTCATCATGGAGAAGACTCTGTTGTGACCCTGTCTGAGAGTAGGATGGCTTGTTACAATGAATCACCCCACAGGGACCAGACTGAAACGGAAATTAGTCTTTTAAAAAATTATTTCTGAAAATACTTATCAGCTGTGTGGGGTATCCTGCTGCAGGTGACTGATAGTGACAACTAGTTGTGTGCGAAGTAATAGTCATACAGCCCCATTCATCATATCAAGAACATCCACCTTTAAAGCAGACAGCAAAGTCACAGCATTAAGACTTCAGTAGGAGAGAAACTAATTAACCCAAGCCTCCCCACTCAGACAGGGATGCTCTTTGTGTGGAGGAAATTGCTTCAGCAAGAGGGAATATTTCTTGTCTCTGCAGGTCTTTGGGGAACAGCAATATCTAAATGATGCCCTGCAGTGTGCAGAAGTGATCTGGCAGCATGGGTTACTGAAGAAAGGCTACGGGCTGTGCCATGGGACAGCTGGCAATGCTTACGGCTTCCTAGCACTGTATAACCTCACTCAGAACATGAAATACCTGTACAGGGCCTGCAAGGTGAGCGCCTGTGTAAGGGAGGGAGAGGGGATTATTCACTTCTGCCTTTTATGTCATCACCTTTGCCTTTGAAGCCTAATTTCTAGTGTGGCAGAGATGCAGCTAGATCTGACCAGCTCCACCAGAATAGTCCTTCATTAGTGCAGTCACTTGTCAGACAGCTTGTACAGAAGTAGTATCCTACAGGAACCTTCCTCTACAAGGGATAATGTGAGGTTGAGGGTGGTGGGGTTTTTTTAAGACCTGTCTTTAACAAAATCTGCACACTTTTTATTCCTTTTTCTCAGTTTGCAGAGTGGTGTTTAAGCTATGGTCAACATGGGTGCCGGACTCCAGACACGCCTTTCTCTCTCTTTGAAGGTAACCTCCATTTCTATGCTTGTGTTCTGCTCTTGGATCTGAGCCAGTCCAGCACCAAGGAAAACCAGATACAGGCTCCACTGAAGTCTTTGCAAAACTCAGTGTAGAGGATGGGAAGGAAATTGCCTTCATTGTTTTTACCCTTTCCCAGAAACAGTCTTCTTGTAGCACAGGCTCATGTCTTAGCTGGAGCATCTTACCCTCTTGGGCCTCCTGCAGAGATTCTGCACACAGGTCTCAAGGGGAATTCTTTAATGGGTACAGACCAAAGTCTACCTTACGGTAATTTGTCGCCTGGCTTCTCAGACAGTCTCTTTTCTGGGCATTTTTAAGGATTAAGAAATGGGCTTTCCAGTTCCATTCCAAAGGTGGGTGAGGAACAAATGGGGCTGCTTTTGTAGGCCTTGTTGGCTCCTATGGCACTTTGTGTCTCTGGCTAATGGCTCCCCCAAAATCTGCCATCAGCAGGTATTGCTGAAAGAGCAGGTTCCTCAGCTAATGTAAATCTAACTTTGCTGCAGGCCAAGGAAAAAGGGCAGTTACATGAGTGAGGACCCGAGGCAGCAATGTCACAGGGTCCAAAGTTTTGCAGAGATACTCAGATTGTTAAACCTGTGGACAGGTAAAGCAGAAGGTAGGGAGCTGGAGGGGGGAAGACCCATCATGTTTTCCCAGGTGCTTTTCAACATTTTATTCACTTCAAAATGCTTTCCCCACTGAAGTACGTAAGTTGCTTGGGAAACCTGGGTTCAGACCTTGGAAATTATTTAGGTCCTTCTGAAAACGTTTTCCTTTATTCTGTCTTCATGACTCATTCACCCTCTGGATAATTGATAAAATGGGTCCCCAAAGGGAATCTTTCTGAAGCACATTGTGTTTTTTTTATCCACAGGAATGGCTGGAACAATTTACTTTCTTGCTGACCTGCTGGTGCCAACCAAGGCCAAGTTCCCCGCATTTGAACTCTAAATCTGAGCTTGGCAGTTTCCTGCCTGAATCCTTCCGCACTTGGAAAAGCAGTTCAAAGCTGCTTTCTCCTCCCAAACTCATCGTTGTTCACCTAACTGAACGTAAATCCATCCTCCTGAGGGCATGTTGAGTTCTCTAATATTTCTAGTCATCTTGTTGCATTGTTTCAATTTAAAAGACAGAATGCAGATTTTGCTGGTGTCTCCTAAAAACACAGGGCTGCAGGTGGGAGCAGGGAGAAAATGTACAGTATTTTGTTGGCTATAGAGTTTTGCTATTTTCTGTATCCCATTTCCTGGGAGAAAGTTTTCTATTGAATGTAACTTTGGCCATATGATTTTTATTTTTTTTTTGTGCTGACAAATAGTTGCAGGAATTTAGTTGCCTTTAGAAAACAAAAGATGAAAAACTGAGACTATTGCCATGCAAGTTGCTTTTAAGTGTTTTCTTTCTGAGCACCCAGGGAGTGGGCAGTTCAGTAGCCGGGCTGCTCCACATGAAGCGAATGTGATGGACTGTGGAGTCTTTATATATGTTTTTTTTAATGTCAGAGTGCAAGTGGCACAGCTGGAACAGACATGCCAAAGCCGTGTCCTGAATTTCCACCTGTCTTCTTTGAAGGCAAAGCCTATGTATAGCTCTTTTGTGCATTTTTTCCAGTGACAGACAAATAATCCACTAGCTTTTGTGCTTATTTGCCATCTTATGCTAAACCTTACAAAAGTCCAGTGATCATCTGATGGAAAACGTGAGCTAAGCACGCTTGCTGGTGTAGTCTCTTCTGTTTAGCTTTGAAGTTTATTTTGCAGTCTTTATTTAAAATTATGTATGAATATTATAGGTGTTAGGTGGTGTCAGACCCACCAGCAGCAGCATGGGAAAAGAAATGTATTCCACTGAGTTCTGTCAGTGTGTAACCTGTTACCTGTATAGATGCTGCTTACATGCGTTGTTTTACAAGCTTTCCTGAACCTGGATAATTTGAGTCATTTGTTTGCCTTGTTACTGCTTCTTGTAGTTTGATATACGACCACGCATCTACCCAACTGGAAAATCTGCCCTAGGTTAAATAGCTTTGACCTGTCAAGCAGACTAGATACTTGGAAGGGATAAATCTACTTTTCCGTCCTTAGCTGATGCTGCAATAATTTGCAGCAATTAGGGACCTGACCCTGTAACCACTCCCTTAGCACTGAGCATGTGTGCAGTGAAAGTTACTGCAACCATACCGCTTCGTGCTGTTTGAGGGCAGCTCCTCAGCCTGCACAAGAGTGGACGTGGGTTTTGATCTTTTAAGGGCTCAGTTGCAGAGTGCCTCAGGCCACCTAAGAGCAGGCAAGCAGCTGCAGGGCAGCATGGGCAACCTCCAAGCTGTCGTGCTCCTGCACCAGCAATAGTGAAACAGGAGAACCAAACCCACCACATTAACACAGCTAGCTCACATGTGCCTGAACACAAGGCAACCTAGCCACAGCGGCATAGGCAGACCCTCAAGAACCTCCTGGATGGGCTGCTCCAGCAAAGAGTAGAAACCATTCCTGGAAAGCTGCCTGTTTCCTCACAGCCCAGCCTCCTGCTGCCATCACATGTTTCTGGAAGTCCATCAAAAGACAGCCTGAAGCTCAGAACAGCTCATCTGCTTTGGGGTAGGCATCCCTGTCAGAAGCCTGAAGCTCATGCAGACTCAGCAGTGGTCATCCCCCATCATTCACGGGGCCTAAACAACACAGGGAGGTGACTGGAAAGGGGGAAGCACAGTCTTGAGAGCAGGATTTGGCTAATCAAACAGCTTGGGGGTGGGATCCTGCAGTACATGAGGCCTCCTGTAAGTTACCTCCCAGCTTGGCTGGTGTGATGGCAGTGTAGGGACACTGCTCGAAGCCTGGCTTTTTCCTGGGCACTGCTTCTGTAAAGGAGATGGTTCTTGCAGCCTGATGTCACGGCAGCATCGCATCCCAGGGTTTGTACACTGATCAGGGGATCGTCAGGGGGTAGTGTACAACTGCTGAGTGCAGCACTGTTTAATAAAAATGCTGAAATGAACAAGCTTTGGGTTATTTTTACCTTCCACTTTGTGACCAGGATTCGTGTCTGAAGAGATCAAGATATGCCACAACAGCCACTCTGGTGGCTCCTGGAGGCTCATTGGCCCCCCTCCCACCCTGAGTGTTAAGGGTATTTCACATTTTTCCCCATCTCCAATCCATCAAGGCCAGTCCTGTGCTTTCCTTTGCAGGCTGTGCTTTTCTCCCAGGACATCCTTTTGCAGTGCTGTCTTCATTCAAGGCTGTGTCCTCCCTGCTGTGGCTTCCATTGGAGACCACAGTCCTGCAGGTTAGTCTTAATTGCATCTAAATATGCCTGTGTGCAGCACTGGCCACCAGAAAGAGGATGTGGATTCTGCCAAAAAATCACCTTCCTCCCCAGTGGAAGCAGGAACAGGCTGCCTCTGGGAGGCTGTGACTGTCCAGCACCAGTAGCTGTGAGGAACGGTATGGGTAAAGGTGATCCTGCCCCCCAGCACAAGCACAAATCAGGTTGCTTGAGGTCCTATACAGCCTGGTTTTCTACAATTTCAATTTCTATTAAGGTTTGTGGTAAAGCTTTTTGGGGAGGGGGGGGCAAACAATCAGGATGGGAAAGAAGAATAGCGCAGTTTCTCTGGTTGCCCTTCCTTTCTCACGCAGGGGGGTGGTGCTGCCCACTTCCACCTATCTTTGTGCTAAGCAGAGGGACCAGGAGCAAGACGAAGCCTGAAAACATGCAACTGCTCCTGCTTCAACAAGCTACCCGAGAGGGACTTTTATCAGAAGTGTAGACATTTAGCACTTAGCTCTTGGTGATGGTTATGTTTGTCCATGGCGGTGTTCTGTTTGAAAAATTCAAGTGCCTTATGCTCCCAAGAAAGAAGTAAACATTTTGAATGCATTGCCAGCTGGCTCAGTTTGCATTCACCTCCTGTGTATACCAGTGTGATCAGTAAGATGAAAAATGTCCCAAACACTGTTAACCAAACGTCATCTGTAGGTGTGCATCTTCCCCAAGAGCCTGCTGTGGTTTCAGCTCTCAAGAGCCGACGGCAGCTTCAGCTATGAAAGAGGTGACACAGGGACAGTGCAAGGGGACAGATATGTTATTGCTGCCTCTACCTGACTTACTTCATTTCCCATTCCTGCATATTAACTTTTCAAATGCCCACAAACTGTGACCAGCGCTGATGCTAAAATCATGGCTAATACTGTGTTGCCAAAACAACCCCCCCGCCATATGCAGTCCTCAGCCCCTACAGCATTAGCAGTCGGACACACAGCTCATCTGATAAATTAGTTCACAGACGACCACTACAGTCATTTAATGTACACTGGTTTCACTTTGAAACCACTTCAGAGTAGGCAGACGTCCTCCTTGTGCTGATAGGGAAAAAGCACAAACCCCAGCTCGGCCTCCTGCCCCCAACAGGGATGGTGTTTCCATCTGACAGGCATGGAGCTGAGCCAGACGGAGAGTTAAGGTTGTGTCCCCCACGTGTGATACCACAAAAGCAGCTGTGGGAGAAGTAGCCATGCAGGGCACAAAGCTGCTGGTGAAGGGCTTTCTTTACATGATTTATCCAGCCAGACCTCGCTTCTCTCCAGTATCTCATCTAAGTTCCATCCCTCTGCACCACTATCTCACCTTTCCCCTTACCCCACTTTTATTTTGTTCATGTTTTTCCATCACAGTGTAATACTTTGGCCAAATTTGAGTGGGGTTTTCTGATGGTAACTACACCCAAAGGAATGTGGCTGGGCCCAGCGAGACCACAAGTCCTGCTCCAGGCCAGCAAGATCCCAACACGTACAGCTGATTTGTTGCAAGAGATTTATTTTTTTTTTAATAATTTCTTACATTGGGAAGAACAACACAGGTTCCTCACATCTTCCTGCCCAGAACAGCTGAGCCCTTTGGGCAAAGTGTCCCCCCCATCCCTTTAGCTGTACCTAAGAAAGAAACCTGAACCAAAGGCCAGTACCCAGACCAGGAAATATAAACCCCAAGAGTTACAACTGGTAACGTTACGAAGTGTCTGAAAACAAAATCCAAGAGAGCAGGAGGCTGCAGATCTACCCAAAATAAGCACCTGAGGAAACATGCTGGAGCCCAGCTAGGCTTGCCCCTGGCAGGAGAGCTTGCTTGGGGGCACCCCTTGCTGAAGCGTGGGTGGAGGTGGCCTCAGAAAGGGTCTGTGTGCCCCCAGCAGGTGGCAATGCAGCCTGACAGCAGCAGCCACCCTGCCACCGTCAAGCACATGTCCCCACCCTCAGCTGCGACATCGTACCTGCAGAGATCTGGGATTCAGCTCTTGCGTAGCCCTGGGAAAGTCGCTCAAACCAAAAAGCCCACACGGATGAGGTTGTATTTGTATACTGTGTGGGATGACAGAGATGTGAGAAATGTGGAAGCCTTTCAGAAGTGCATGGCCGCAAAGTGAGACATACACACCCTCGAAAAAAAAAACCCAAAACAATAAAAAAGCACATCTTTCCCAATCCTGCCTGAAGCCACCCAAGCTCCTCCACAAGCCCCCGCAGGGGAGGACAACTCCTCATGCTCTTCAGCCATATGGGCAGGTTTAGGAAATGCTCCAACTGTTGGGCAAAAACGTTGTGTGCGTCCCCACGTCAGTTTTACAGAAGTTCTGCCACCAACTGATCCCAACTCCCAGGAGCTAGAAAGCCAACAATCCCCCTCCCCACTTGGCTCTGTGAAGTCTCCTGCACTGAACATGCCTCCCCTAGAACACCATAGGGCTTGGGGGCATCCCAAAGGGCAAGAGCATCAAGAAAATCCAGCTGGGCACATGTGTAAGGGTGCCAAGGCTCACCACTGAGATGTTTTGATGTCAAAGGAACAACCAAGCCTCACTAGGCCTGAAATGGCTCCTGCAGATGGGCTTGCAGTGCTGTCTCCGTTGGGACATGGCCTGAAGCCAATAGGACCAGAACAGCCCTGGTTCTCCATGACCCCGCTGACAGACGGTCTTGGGAGTTTTCAGGCAACCCCTTGTTTCGGCCACATGTGGGGACAGAGGAGCAGAAGGCAGGGAACAGGGCATTTAGGCCAGTGGGTTTTTTCAGGTTTTCAGGGGCATCCCTGTGCACAGTGGGTGTGCAATGTCGGCATCCAAACTCACTCTCAACACAGCAGGAAGCACATAACTAAGCTCGGGCCAACATAGACTCAAAACCCCAAATTCAGTATCATAGCAGGTGTGAACGGATCCTTATAGGCATCCTTATAGGTGGGCCTTTCAACTTACCAAGCATATTTCATTGACCTTAGCAAATAGGGTAAACATGGATTTCCAGATTATAGCTGAAACCGAGAGGTTTGCTTGATTGACTGTTCTCCCTGAATTAATAAACACAGCTTATACAAATTAATCAACACAGCTTATACCTTCTGCTTGCCTTTTTTGGTTTTGTTTTTCCTCCTTACTTTTGCTCTCCTTGGTGGCAGTAATATTCTGGAAAAATTGCTTATATGGGCTGGATCAGGAGCTGCGTAAAGCCCGTGGAGTTAAGCTGATTTAGAGCAGTTTAGGACCCAGCCCTGCTGCAACAGCTGAATATAGGAGTTAGGGGGAGTTTAATTAACTTTGAATAGGTGATCAAATTTCAAGCCTAGATAATAAACCTGTTTGTGCCTGACCTTAACAGCAAATCTTGGTATATTAATTAAATGATCCCAGCAAGATCTGGCAGGTGATTTTTTGTTCTGGGTTTTGGTTTTGGTTTCTTTTCTTATTTCCTTTTGGAAAGAACAAGCAAAACCTTCCATCATTCAGGATGTCCCTCATTGAACATCCCCTTACCATGAGCTAAAAACATATACACCACCACTCTCCCTTAAACACAAACATATTTCCATTCCTCCTGTACCTCCTGTCTTTGCCAAAGATTACAAAATATCACTTCTTACCAACTGGGCTTCAGAGAGCTCCTTCCCAGCTCTGGAGCGAGGATCAGGGATGCTGCTACCACAAAAGTGACATTGCTTGGCTTGGGTGATGCTTTGCAAGTCCAGCAAGGAGATGAGGGGCTCGCTGTGCTGATGGCTGTGCGGGCACTACTGTGAACATGGCATTTGGTGTCTGGGGATGAGTGTTGCCCACCATCCTGGTACCACCCCATTGGCACAACTGACCTTTGAAAGCAGAGGATGAGCATGAAGATCTCTGCCTGCCTGGCCGAGTGCGATGCACGGCTGCTGCGAGACCTGAAGAAGACCATCACATCTTTGCATCCTGCAGGACTTTTGCTGTTTCAAAACCACTCTTTCAAAAGCTGTTGAGGAAAAGCAGAACAAAACAGCTCTCAATAAAGCTATTAATTCGAGACAAGAGCCTGCTATTGCCTCACCCACAAAGCTTTGTATTCCCAAGTGTTGCTCAAGTCAGCTTTCACCCTCAGCATGGTTGTCCCTGCTGTTTTCTCCTGTAGCAGAGCGGCCTGAAGACACTTCTGTTTTACCTCTCTCCTCACCTCACTCTCACCCACTTGTTCCTGTCTCCATGCTGCCCCTTTTGGGGAAGAAGCGTGGTGGCTTTTACTCTGGATCATTTCACAAATCCAGTTTACAGCATCACAGCAAGGGGAAGTCAAAATGCAATGTGGGACGAAGGCAAAACCAGCTTAGCACAAGGAAACCTGCACCCGCCCTGCTGCTCAGAGGGAGGAAGCCTTTGAGCACAGCCCAGGACCACCCAAGAACAACCTCATCCCCAATATTTGGCCAATCTAGATGCTAAGAGTTGCCAGCAGAAAGGACAGAAGAGGATTAAGTCTTCTTTCATGTAGTCCTCAACTCCAGAGGCACAAGAGCCATTTGGTTTTGCCACCCTCTGTGCTGGATGGGACAGCTTGCAGCCACCCTTCACCCTCAAACACCACGCATCCCCTCTGCTTCCCCCAGAGGGTGAAAGATGGCAAATTTGGCCAAAAAGTACAACAGATCCTGTAATGAATGGTCACCCTTGAAGCCTGTGGGTGACAGGACACTGCTCTGCTTCCTCTGCAGCAAGGAAGACAGACAGCAATGGAGAAGGCGCAGAGGTGGTGCTAAAAACAACTTGAAAGCCTAAAGAAGGGAAAAAAAGAGTGTGGCTGTGGGGAGCCATTTAACTCCATCTCCTCATGGCTGGGGAATTTCTTGCTGGCAGGACATGTGTCAGGAAGCCCTTGTGAAAAGCTCATTTTGCGGCCGCTGCAGTTTGCTGCAGCATTTGCAGTGATCTCAGGCAGTAATCAAATCCACGGGTCGTACTTCGCCGTCCATAAATCCCATTGGAGCCGGGCCCATAAATAGTTACACCGTAGTATGCAGCTGCATACAGGGCAGGAGCAAATGTCCACATAACGGCTGTTGGCTCTAATCAGATTAATTGAGGAGTTGATCATATTTCCACCATTTGGCTGAGTTTTATTATAGCTACCCCCCCCTTAAGGATACCCCTCACTGGTGAAGGGGAGACCAGCCAGCAGCCAAACAGCTTCCTTGCAGGGGAGGCACAAAGCACCCCTTAGTTGCAGGGGTTGGGCCTTTTCCCAGGAGCTTTTTGGAGCTGTTTTGTAGCACTTTGCTCTGTCACCAAGGTGCTCCTCCTCCATACTGCTGCTCCCAGTAGCGGTTAGGAAGTGATCAATCAGATTTTTACAAGCGTCTGAAAAAAATTAGAGATAGACCTCAGAAGACAAAGTCTAAGACACTGTGAGAGGGTCACCATAAAACACCAACTTTGGATGAGAGCATACCCTACATCCAGGGATACCCTTGTTGGGAACTCATAGCTCATTTATTGCTGTGGGAAAGAGGACAAACCCCACCTGGGTGGCAGCTACAGTGGGTCGCAGTTAGGTGAAAGCCACATCAAGATACAGCACAGCAGTTCCCAGAATAGGGCTCGCCATCCCACTGGACTGCAGTGCTTAGTATTTACAAGCCTGACATTCATCTGCAAGAAGCTGGGCTCTGGACCAGAACTGGGAAGTTGCCAGTGGAAGCATTTGGGAACCCCTGGTGGTTCATCACCATAGAAGATAAACTCCAAGGTGTTTATAACACCCCAAAGCTGGGAAATATCCCATTCCAGCAGGGCTGACCCCATGCTTTACGAGCATACAGAGAAGACAGAGCCTGATGTAGGGATCCCAAATGAGTAAGAGTGTGTGCGGGTTTTGGAAGCATAAAGACCCTTTTTAAAACAGGACAATCATCTTCCATTATCTTTCCACCTCTCTTTTGTTATCTTCATAATACCAATAGTTCAAATTCTCTGGTTTTCATCAGCAATAATCTCATTCATTCACTCCAATAACCACTTAGCCTTCCACTGAATAGTCTATGCATTCAAGCATTGAATTACTGCCTTGTAAAACCGAGGAGCAGAGATATTAGCACTTACTTCCCATACCCCTGATTTGTGACAGGCGATTTCAGTGAGAGGGAAATAAAGAGACATTCACTGTAACAAGAGAAAAATGGCCTGACATCCTTTCCTTGCTTTTCTCCCTTTAAGATTTAAATATGATATGTGCTTTATAATAAGAGGGCCTGATTTGGGAATCTTCCCAGCTGCAATTTTCACAAAGCCTATAGTAAGGCGATCACCTTCCTACACTTTGTTCCTTCTTTCTAATTTCACTGAAAATGTCCAAAGGACTCAGAAATATCGCTGGGAGAATACAGAAATATGGACAAGCAAGGCAAATCTTTAAGCCTCACCTTCTCAGGAATACAGGCCAAGAAGAGTGAATCATATTACTCAGAGTATGGAAGTTGCAGCCAAACTATTAGGTTAACAAATGGATTAGATATACCTGAACAAAGGTCTTTAACAATCCACATGCAGCTTGGATCTTCCTTAGACAAAATGAGGGATAAATTCCCCAATGAATTCCACCATTTGGATAAAGAAAACCCAACTGCATTACCAGCCTCAACACATTTTCAACTGTAAAAAGTTCATGCCATGCCCATGCAGACAGAGCTGAGCCCTTTAATAATTTCAGATAATGGAAGTTTCATATGCCATCCTGCCACCACTTCTGATCTGAGCAGGAGACGCAGCATCTACACTGGACAGAGCGGTTTTCAGGTGCGCTCCAACAACTGTCTCCTCTGATCACCTCAGGACAGTGCCTCCACACCACTTGTGAAGGCAGCTTTGGAAGCTCCAGTAGGAACTGGGAGAAAGCCTCCATCCACTTGGGACCATCAAAGGGTTGGATTCAAGCCTCCAAAGTCTCTACATGATGCCCCAACAATTCTCTAAACATCATAATTTCATCAAAAGGAAAGAAACTTAGAGAACAGGGGCTGGAGCAGATGTTTGACAGCTACTCAGATGAGACAGCTTGTTCCAGTGGACGTGCCTTGCCTTGGACTGGGACTCAGCAGACAAATCTCCTTTCTCTGTCTGCAACTGCCAAGCTGGGGCTTCTCCAACAAGTCATTTGGCTTCTCTCTGCTTTGGTTTTCTCCCATTTCTTTTGCTCATTTTCCAGCATCTGAGGCAGGGTTTCTCATTATTTCTTGGTGTGTCACATCACACAGGGACCCCAGTTAGAGCTTGAAATCTGAAGATGCTTCTTTTGCATTTGCTATACTGCAAATAGTAACATTTTTACAGCACTTTCAAAATGCTCAAAAGCTGCTGAGGAAGAAATCAGTACCTAAAAAATCAAATGTAGAAATATAGAACTGAAAGCAAGGCAAAATTAATACTATGTGTCCAACATTATGCCTTCCAAATCTTGTGAGAGAATATTTGGGGAAAAAAGTCTTTACCGAAGCGCTTCATTTCCCAGACAAAGGAACATCTGAATCATTTCCCCTCTGATTTACTTGTTATCATCATGATCACAGTCCACCATCAAGGAAACTGTCACTAGCTCTTTAAAAGGACCATGAAAGTTTGAGGTGCTTTACCTAATCACTGCAAAGGTCATTTGCCTGCGTGGAAACTGAGTTATAACAAAGTGTACCACATTTGCTGGCCAAGATTATCATAGAGCTATTAAAAACAGCAGGGATCTCTTGGCCATCTATTCTACAGCAGGCCAGGCACCCCAAGAGCCCCGCTAGCTGTTGGGCACATTTTCTTCAGCTCCCGCTAAATCACTGGACATAACCTTTAGATATGACACAGGGCTGAGAGCCTTGTATGGGCACAGACTTAGGGCTGGGAGAAAAGACAACAGGGAGAGAAAAATCCAACTGGCAGTTTGCAATGGCTCTGGGAAGGTGAAAAGCTCCATCCTTCAGGATTATACAGAAAGTGGGAACAAATCCATAAAAAAAAAAAAAAAAGGGGCATACTACAAGTCTCTTCTGACCCTGAAACGGGGAGCTGGAAACCACATTGAATTGTAATCTTCTTAAAGTGAACTGGAAGTAATAAAACTCCCCATATCTTTGCTTTCCAGAGGGGTTGAGCACTTTCTGTTTGTCTACAGCAACACTGGGATGGGAATTCAGGCCCCATGATGTGGCCACTGTGCAGACTTGTCCTGTCCCCAGAGCTCAGAAAGGAAAGGAGTGCCAGACACCTGTTAAAACTGTTCCCATCAATTCAGCATCTAAGCGTTTGGAGGTCATACCACTTCAATGTGCTGGGTACCAAAATCCTGTTTGTACATATTTTCCTAGCTCTCCCTGTGCCTTGAACCCACTTATCAGATTGCCTGACTGTATTTGTGTCTTTGCTTTTATCCTCCTCATACCATTGTTTCCCATTAGGTTCTTTTTCTCCTTAATTTGAACCCTAATCATGCAACACACAACGTACAGTGTACTACACATTCTTGGGGCCCCAGAGACATCATTAGAAGCAGACTTAGCTATCACTTGCTCTTTAAAAACCCATCTGTAGTAACGGATTTTCAAAGTGAAGTGAGTTGAGGCACCTTGATTTGGAGGATGTTCAGCTTAAAAATCCATGAAAGGAGGCCACTTTGTTGGGGTTTTTTTGTATAAAGAGGAGAGTTTCATCACTTTCTGAAAACCCAGAATTGGTCTCTGAAAATCACTTGTGACTGCTGAAATCCTTGGCCAATAAATAATAATTATCATCCTCATTACTGAGCAAAGGATGACAGGGAAAGCGGGTCTGCATCAGAGCGCACGGAGGGAAAGAGCAGCCCTCAGCTGCTGAAGCTGCCAACAACACGTTCCTCCTGGCAGATGTCATCTTATCCCAAGAGCTGCCACTGCCACTTTCTGCTGGACTGTTTTCTTCAGCTATCTAATCCCGAGCCGCAGCTGCGGCAAGCGCACGGCTCCTCTCCTCCCAGTGAGCAGACAGGCCACGAGAGCGGGTGTTCACAACTATGCTACGGCTTTGGGTTTCTCGTTCCCTTTGAAGGGACAAGACTGTGGGACAAAACACACTTGTCGCATTAATTAGGAGTTGGGGAACGTCAGTTTTGAACTCTACTGTGAAGAAAGCAGATCTGCTAAATTAGGTGTGCTGGGAGTGGTGGCAAGGTGCTTTTCAGCATTCATCACCCTCAGGCAGAGAAGCAAACGTGCTACCCAGGATTAGCAGCGTACTTGTATTAAATGTTAAAGCCCACAGCAGACTGAGAGACCTGATTATGGCTCTTCTTTAAATACTGTTAAAATGATAAAAACTCCACACAAAATCCTTGTGGAAATTGAACCTTTCAGAAGAGGAGATAAAAACTTTGCCTCCATAATAGCAACAAAAGGGAACTGTAAGAAGTAAATCAAAACAACAAAAAAAAAGTCATGCAAAGAGAAGGTGGCAGGGATTGCATCCACACTGGAAACTTCCTTGGGGATATCTCTACAGTGATGCTCTAAAGGAGCATAGCCCATCTAATTTTAGAAGAGACTGAGAGTCTCAAATTATTTCAGATCATAAAAAGTACAAATGGGAGAGAAATACTCCCAACTCCAAAAGCAGTGGGCACAAAAATGACATTCCAGCCTCAAACTTCACAGGGTGGTAACTATGGCATTATTAAACGTACAGCAGCCCACCTCCCCAAGCTATCCTATAAAAGCTGTGCTAAACTGACATTTGACTCGGGAACAGAGAGAAAGGAGGCACTGGCAGGAGGTTGCTGACGTTACACCACTTCCCACCCCTTGGGAGACGCATCCAACAAGGTGAAGGGTTCACCCATAACCACAGACAGAGTTCCAAATGTCCCTCTTCTCAGATCCCTCAATTCTCCCAATAGGATTTTACCATAATAAGAAACCTGTACACTCATTGCAGGGAACAGCATTGAAACTAGGAGATTGTACCTTTTTATATAGCTGCTATAAAAATGCTAAGTCCCCAAAAGCTTATAATTTAATTCTAAGCAATCTCCTTTGCCCCTGCCAATTCACTTAAGCCCAATAAGAGATGAATTAATAAAACATTTTCATGAATCACTATCTGTAACATTCACAAGGACAATCAAAACACACACAAGAAATTATTTCACAACCGTTTCTGAAGGAAAAGCACTGGCTTGTGTTCACTGCAGCACATACAGTTTTGTGTTATTGCTAGTTAAAGGTATTCAAACATTCAGCTAAATTGTTTACTTTAGACATCTACCAGGAAACAAAACCAACCCCATGTGCCCCACAGGGGATCAGCCACAAAACACATCGCTGATAAAGAGGAGCCAAAATGAAACATTTGCCAGTACCCACCAGGCAGAAACGCTCCACAGCAACAGACGCCTGGAGACAACATGGCTACGTGGATCCCACGTCCGTAGCACAATGCCTGCCAGGGATCGTCCTATCATCCTCCCAAGGAGGCTAATGCTACGACAAGGCATTTGAGATTGCAAAGGCAGAGGAAGCTCCTTTGTGATGAAGCCAACTTTATTTCATTTTATCACACCAGTTGCAAAACACTACTGGAGTTCTGCTTTCATGGGGCAGTATGGGTGCCACAGGCTACGGCTGAAATAGCAGCTAAATACCAGAAACTAGTGTTTCATTTCTACATGAGAGATGAAAAGCATATCTGAATTTAATAAAAGCCACTAAATACGTTCATGGATAACACTGTTGTATGAGTATGGAAAAAATATTACTACAAGGTACACTTGAATTTCTAAATCACTTCCATTTTGTGGAAATGTCTTCTCTTCTTTGGCAAAAGTCTTTACCAAACCTATTTACTTTACAAAAGTTTTAAAAAATATTTGCTTAAAACTAATTATGAACTTGTTGTTGCAAAAGTTTTCTGCCAGCATCACATTCTGACAGTTCAACAAACCAGGCAGGAAATAAAAATACTATGTGGTCTACTTGTTAATCAAGGCTGCCCAGATTTTAAGTTGTGAATAGTTACCCAGAAACTAAAAGTCATTTGCCAAAACGAATGAGTAAAAATTTCAAATGTGAGCAGCATCAAAAAAAGGGTGGCACAACTAATTTAAGGAAGTCACAAGGTTGGAGTTTGCGTCAGGCGACTCTAGTGTGGCAGCATCACCTTTCAGGATGTGATCTCCCACCTATTTCAGAGCCCCCAAAACTACAGAAGTGAAGACTTCTTCCACTGTCGTTTAAACTGTACTTTCTACAAGCATTCATCCAAACCAGCTTTGGCGCTTAGAGTCCAGCTGCACTTGCTGTTCCTGCTTTTATGATCCAGTATTTCTCAAGGAGAAAGGTAGAAATAACCCTATAAGCAAAAAGGGTTAAAAGTCACACCTGCACATATGCACACAGCAGCCCACAACCAACTGTTGCAGTTCTATCAGCTTAACAGAGTTGCTTGGGAGAGATGAGTTTGGGACAAAAGTATTTAATAAAAATAACAGGCATTTCTGAACTACCTTTAGGAGTAACAGTCTTCATAAAGTATGTCATCAGCCTCTCACTGGCAGCTCTGAAGGCATCTCATATTGCAAACCAAGTGACTTTGACAGAAGTTTAACAAGGAGGAGAAAAACCCTCAGGGCTGGCTATTCAAGCAGAAGTGGCTGAAACTGAAGCCTTGCTCATATCGCACTCTGTAAGTGGACCTCCACAGTCCTGATTCCATGCATCTTATACAAAATAGCAACTTCAAACATAACAGATAAAAGAGCTGCAGGTGGAGGTAGAGGCACAGAAGCAACTTGCACTGGCTACCAAACACTAGGCACATGAAGCTTTCACGGGGTGTTTAAGGTGCTCAGTCACTCCCTATGGCCAGAACGTCCTCCCCCCCGAGGGGGTCCTTCAGCCCCTGTGCTCTGACATCTCAACCAGCCCTGCAGGATTTCCACGTCCTGGATCCAGCAGCACCTTCTGTGAAAGGCACCGTATATCTCCTGCTAACAACCTCTGATCTCATAGGTCACACGAGAAGCAAAATGACATTCTTGAGCATAACCGTGTCACTTGCCTCCCTACAGCTAAATAAGGGGTGCAGAAGCAGCAGGCTATTTAAAGAAAGCCAGCACAGCTACTTGACAGATCCTGGAGGAGGGACATTACATGCGTATACACCACTGCTCCCCAAAAAACAGGCTTGCGCCCATAAGCAGCTTCAATGGGAGGATTTCACAGCGCTTTACCAAGGTTTCTTTTCACATGCAGAGGGGATGCAGAAGTGCTACAAAAGGCCAAGCTCCATCACAGTTACTTTTAAACAGCTTGGCCAGGTTTATCCAGCGTATGGCTGACAGTGGTGAGACCTTCCTGCCTCCTGTAAGAAGCACGTGGCATCTCACTGTGTTCTTTGTCCCCTTGGACTGCAGCATAACTGGTTGCTGAGTCTCCCCTCTCCCACTAAAAGCATTGAGGGACCCACACCAACTTTTCATGACATTTCTAAAGGGAGGCTTTTTACCCCTGACTGGCTAAAGAAGTGCGAAGAAACCCTGCCAGGTCCTGCCAGCAGCCTCCTTTGCCTGCTGGTTGGAGGACACATCTCCAGCCATGGGCCAGGCACTGGGAAAGTGCCATCAGAAAGTACCTGTTAATGCTATGGAAGAACGCAAGTCCATAGACAACATGGAGCTCAGCACCATGATGGCTGGGAGGCTGGACCAAAGGTGCGGTGTCAACTATAGGGGGATGCTACAGCTGGGGTGCCACCAGGAGCACTCTGCCACCAGACACAATAGCCTCAAATCCCCAAACCTCCAAAGCAAAATGTCAGCTCCATTTTTCCATGTCAATTCTCTACATACTGACACTTTTTTACACAGGATGCTCAGAAACACTCTCATAGTGATTCATGAGGAAGGAGGAGCTCATCAAATGCTTTATGCTCATTTGTGTCCACTCAGACAACCACAGTACAGATTATATTCTAGATATTTGTGTAGATCTCTATCAGGGCTTAATAAGCCTTGACAATGCTACTTAGATCTCAAAACAGTTTTCTGAGATATGTACAATACAATTGATCATATGATAGTGTAGTTATAGCCCTCTCTCCCAAAAGAATATAATCTTCATGGATATGATTCAAAGTGCACAAGCATTTATCCCACCAGCCAGCTTGGCCTTTAGATCCTGAGCTGACTTAAGACCTTCTGGAGCACTTTCTGTCGAAAATGAGAGGGAGGAAAAAAGTAAAAGAAAGGAGGTTGATGCCCTGTAAGTCACAACAAAATCTTCCAGGCAGTGCAGGTATGTGGGGACTCTGCGCCATACACTTAGCTATCCTTTAATGCCCTTTCCAAGTCTGAAGTCACTCCATCTCCTAGTAGATTACAATGGGACCTGAGGAAGACACAGTTCATTTCAAATGGGCAGTACTTTGCTCCTCTGCTGCACACTGCAGGGAAAAGAAAGAAAGTGAAAGGCAGTGAGTCCCTGCAGCTCATGCATAGGCTGTGGGGCCCTGAAGCTGCAGGAATCCCAATTGCCCAAAGCAGCACGAGGGGGATTTTATCCTATGTAGTGTGAGAGAGCATGCTGAGATTTAACATCTTATGCAGTGCCTAATCTTTATGTTCAAAACTAGAGAGTACCCCTCCACACCCGTCAGCTAGTGCTTTCCTTGGTAGAGAGTCCTGCCCAGTGGGATTCGATATACACATTCTACCTCAACCACAGCCCTTGCCAAAGGAACTGGGCAATGGGAGCAAGATACAGCCCTACTCATGCATATTTTTATTACATTGAGCCAGGCACTTGCATTTCAGAGCCTGGTTGCTCAGTGATCTATAAACTGATGCTGAGGAAACTAAGGTGCCAAAAAAACTGATCAAAAGCTTTACAGGACAGTGGAATGCAAACTGCAAAGAACACTTGGGTGACACTGTTTCTTCCTCAGGGAATAACAGTATTTGGAAGGTGAGCTGCCCGAACGTGAGCCGAAGGCAACCCCCAAGTTGTCCACCAAGAGCTGAGAAGCAGGCACACCTTCAGGAAGCCACTTCCCCCCTCATTGGCCCTCCTGGGGTGAGGCGAGGGGGGTGGTGGAGATGCTTGCAGGCTCTCCAAGGAATGCCTTGTATGTCTTGCTGCCAGTTGCTGGGGGACACTGACATCGTCTGGGACAGAATTAGAAAACCTTGAGCAGGAGGGCAATGCAGCACAAGTGCTAAGTCAGCCGTAGGCTATATGTGGCGCACCAGTTGGTGCCTTCTTTCCCCGTATTCAGATAATCATTCCTTTGCTGGCTCCCTCAGCATGGCTTGACTTCAACCTACACTGCCCTGTGACTGCTGTGTGCCTCTGGCTGCATTCAGGCTACCAATGCCTTACGCAGCACTTGGAGGAGCCACGAAGCGAATCCTCACTCCAAAACACACCCATCGCCTCCCTCGAGCCAACGGAGGCATTCTATAATGCTGTCTCCAGCATTCATCCATCATTGTCCTATTTGCCACCATGTGCAAATCCTGCAGTGCCAGCCCTGACTGTCTGCTAGCCACATTCCTGAACAGTCACCTCCATGTCTCCTCCCGTGCTGTGCCCTGCTCCCAGACCACCTTCCCAAGGACAGGGCACCCTCATTGGACCAGGACCTCTGAACATGCAGACCTGGCCATTTATTGGGCTTGACTCTCTTCTGCACAACCTTCCACAGCTTATCAGGGTGTCCTGCAGCTGAGAGCTTCTTGGATAGCAAATGGCTTTGCTTTTCTGTGCTGAAAGTGTCTTGCATGTTGTGAGCACTGACAAAGCCAAAACATTAATAGATTGATTAGGCACCCTGTTGCACACAGTCAGCATTACAGCCTGAAGCCGAGATCCTGAGAGAATGTGCTGGCAGCGGATCCCCGGCTTGTTACTTTAAGCCTGTGGTGAAACATGTGAGAATCGAATCAGCCGAGCAGGCCAGACGAAACACTCTCTCTCACGGCCAAATCCACAAGTTTAAGAGAGAGCACAAGGATCTCTGCAGCATCTTGATGTGGAAAAATGCACCCAGTCTCTATCAGTTCAAGAATCACTTAAGCACAGTGAAATGGATTATATATTCCTTCCAAATTTGTTATGAATGATAGTAACTCCTATATTCTTGATAACTGTCTAAAATGCCTGGTTCCTTTCTACATCTTATTAAGTTCTAGTTCCTCAACTAGTCCCCCAGCAACAAGTTTAACAATCTAACCGCAACAAGTTTAACAATCTAACTGGTGTTGGAAAAAATATCATTCCCATGTATTAGTTTTGAATTTCACTGAACCTCCTTGTTTGTGTTCAAAAGGCTTCTCCATGGACTTCCCTGTATTTCTTGTGACTTTGGATAATGGGATGACTTCCCACTTATGGACTGAATAAAGTAGGTGGTTGTACCAGGGCACAGCTCCAAATCACTGCAATCTTTCTTAAACCTCATTGCTTGCCAAATGGTACACGTACACTTGCAACTTTTCCTGCTGACATTGCAGCCACCCAACCTTCAGAAGAGGAACACGGCAAATATTTAACAGCAACAGGTGTCCTCTCTTTCCTGTGATCACCTCCTATCTGACATGCCAGACAGCTGAAATGATAGAAGATAAGTGTGCACGGGACAGGAGAAATGCTCCCAGAAGAGACTGGAATAGGTTGACTGTCCTTAGGTATTTGTAAACGCTGTCTATATCCTCAGTGTTGCCCACCTTGCCCGAAAGCAAACTCCCACCAGAGCCTTCTGAGTGACCAACACCGCTTCCCCTACTGCTTGATCTGGCATCCTGTGGTGAACTCACCAACAGTTTTACAAAACAAAGCAAAGAAATCACATTTGAAGCAGGCACTCAAAACAGAGATGCACTAAGCTCGCAGTGGCCCTTTTGGTCATAGAGTAGTAGCATATAGATTAGCATGATCTTGCCCAAAAAGGATCTCTTCCTCTGTGGCCTCCTAAATCAGCCCTCTGGCAGCCCTGGCTATCTTGAGCAGAGTAAAGCACCCAGAAGGAAACCACTGGCCTAAGCTCTTCTGAGCAAACTTACCCTGGAAGAAGCATGCTTTACCTTCTGACACCCACGCAATACTGCAGATACACTGCAACTATTGGAAATGTCTCTTGGGCAGTCATTATAGCATGTATGGCTTGGTGGACATATCAAAAGTGCAAAAGGAAAATAAAGTTCCTATGTGGATAATGAAAAACCAAGTACCTTGGTTTTAAGTTACTGGCAAAATGGGAAGTTAATTGCATTTGCAGGCATTTTAGACAGCAAAAGACAAAAGTCTCAAAGGGAGTTCATTGTGAAACAGAGCAGAAGCAGCAGCACTCATCCTTTCATTCAACAGCTCCGTGGCTTGCACGCTCCCCTGAAATATGGGAGATCTAGTCTCCTACTTCACTGTAGGGATTTAAACCATCACCTCCCTCCTCCTGGAGGATGGCCTGACTCCCTGGGCTGTAGGAAACCCCAAGACAGAGCCATCCTGTTAAAAAGGTATCAGAAAGGCAGAGACTTCAGAGTACTTGCACAGGGAGTGCAGCCGATCTCAGGAACTCCCACTTCCATTCTGGTGCTGCAATCAATGCCACCTCTATGTGACTTCAGCCTGAAAAAAAGGAATATATTCCACTTCAGAAGTGTCAGAATGAATCATGTCAATGCTCTGGATGGAAAATACACTTCCCTTATATTAATTTAACTAAGTGCATGAAAGTTTTGTGCTGGCCAGAACCGCATCCTCATCAATTAAACTTTGTAAAAAACAGACAAGCCCCAAGCAAGCTGACCCCTGTTTCAGTGAGTAGCAGGAATAACAGGGCATCATTTTCAAACAACAGCTTTCTCACTACTGTTTTTTCTGGGGCCTTGTGAAATCTGAAGCTCCGTCACTGTTCATGCCTCCCCTCAACGTGAATTCTCCTGCAGGAAGGAGGTATCCATGCACTCCCCAGGAGCTGTGCACCCAACCAGGCAGATGCCAGTGATGATTTGCATCCCCAGCTGCTACGGCTTTCCCTTAGAAGTGGATCTGGGCAAGTCCCAGCAAGCACAAGGGAGAGGCTGGGGGTTTGGTCTAGTATTCCTGCTCGCAGGAAGCTGCTGCTAAAAGCAGAAGAGGAGCCTTCCTGCTGTAGCCCCTGGAACCAGCTCTGCAGCCCAGGACGAGATGGTACGAAACCAGCAGAGACCTAAGAACAGCAGCTCCCATGCAAGAGCACAGACATTTCTCGTCTGCACCACCTGGGACAACTTTGCTCCCCAGGGACAGACCTGACGCACTTCCAGAGATGTCTTGGGACACATCCAAGCTCGCCAGGCAGATAAACCCATGGTGTCCTGTCCCAAGCCCAGACAACTGGCTGGATCCAAATCCTTAACCCAGCAACTGAAATAAGGGCCTGCCATCTTCCTCCTCCTTTGCACCTCTTTATCTTCTCACCTGATCAATACACAATTATTTTGTGGCAGTTCCTCACAAAACCTCCTTTTCTGGCAGTATGAAGCATGTCCAGGCCCATCTGCATTCTTAGACAGGCCACACTGTGCAGAGCCAGCACTAAGTTCATGCTTCATTTTTTAAAGCTTGTCTTCCTTTTAAAATATATTTGATGGTGGCTTTCAGGCTTATTTCATTGCAAACTCCAGGTGACTCTAGAGACGATTAGATCATCACTGTTTTTTTCTTGCAATTACTTAAAGTTCTCATAGATGTAAAGAGATGCATAAAAATTATTTTAGACTATTTCCACCCAAGTTATGCCTCCAGGATCCATTTCCACAGGTGAATTTTGCTAAAGTTTGGTTTGTGCAATGTAAAACAATCAGCATCACTGCAGATGCCCTCGTCAGGCCCCTTGGGGATGACAGCCCACAGGCTCCTGCTATGGTGCAGGAGAGGCCACGCCATTGCTTTCCCAGTCCAGCAGAGAAGGGATCCCTCCATCAAGCACCCCAAAGGCGTCACAAGCTCTCTGTCCCAAAGCATTCACAAAACAAAAGGCAAAAAAAAAAAAAAAAAGGAAATAAAATCTCTCCTGGTCTGTGTTCTCTAAAGCAGAGATCGAGCCAAGGCTTCAAATTGTATGCATGAGTATAGGTCTATTGATTCAAGAGATGACTCAACTTCAAAAAAGTCTCTTGCGCAAGGTCATGGGCTGTAGCAAAGAAGAGCTCTGAGCACAGGTTTTCTTACATGAAAAACACACCTTTAACCACTCCCTATCCCTTTTCTTGGGTGTGCATTTTTGTAAGTTTACCTACCTTATAACACATTAATCTAAAATGCAAATGCTTGGATACCCTGCCAGATTTTGGATGCAGAGTGTCTGTCCAGGCCTTCAGGCTCTAAATTTCTAATTACAAAACACTCCACAGTATAGTTCATGAGACAGAAATAAGGGCCCCATCAAAAGCCTTGCACTTACTAGCACAGAATTTCAGGAGTCTGGAGAGTAAATGGGAGAGATATTGCTGGACAAGGGAGGAACAATCAGCAGTCCTAGATTTTTCAGCAGAAAATCTCAATCTTATGGACCCAGGGGAACCATCAGGTTTGAAAGAATTAGAAGCTCTTTTGCTGTGCTCGAGAAAATCTACTGAAAACAGAAAAGCCAACCTTCTCCTGAAAGTTATGTCTCTTTGAGAGCATGGGGAGCAGGGAGGTCCATCAGGAGACTGAGGGGTGGAAAGATAAACAAGAGACACAGGATGGGCAGGCAAACAAGGTGAAAACACAAGTGCCTTCTTTGCCTGATGGCTAGTTTCCAATCATGAATACATTGCAAAAGGAAACCTATTGTGTGGGAAAACACAACATCCAGCTCATCTCCATTCTATCAGAGCACAGCTTATCCCTAGGAGAGGAAAAAGAAGATCAAAGGCAAAGATTAAAGCAAGCAATTTTCAATTTTAAGCACAGTCTTAACATGATAGAAAGAAATAGTGAGAGCAGCTGAAAGACACTCAGGGTCTGGGAGAGACATCTTGGCTGAAGGTATTGCAGTGTTTTCCATATTTGTCGGCTTTATTTTTAAACACCCAGAGCCTTTGCTTGATCAACACTTCCTTGTAAAAGAAGGAAGCAGAGGAGGAGTGAGGGGCTGTGGGGAGAGAGGCAAATGAGGTTGGAAATTGATGATCTTCCCAGCCATGAAAGTCAAAATTCCAACTTGAAACCGAATCTTCCTGAAATGCTACACAGGCATGGGGGAAAGGGGGAGGGAAGGAAAGAAAGAAGATTTATTACTTAAGCAGAACTGAAATTCTGATGAGAAAAAGAACTGTTTAATCCATGCCTGAATGTCAACAGCAGATCTGAAACTGGGTTTGTCCTATTTCTCTCTCCTTTGCCGGCATTAAAAAAAAAAATACAGGGGAGGTGGTTGGGGTTTTTAAAGACAGGGAAAAAAACACTGAAGTCCCTTTATCATATGAAGCCCTGAACTCTTATATTCCATTTATAGCTCAAGCTGGAATGACATCCCCCTTGATTAGCAAGCTGTCCAATCCAGCTGCATGTGTCAGGACTGTACGAGGCACTAAGTGAAATATATATATGCCCTTATAGAGTTTAGCACATTGGGTCCACCTCCAGGGCACAGGCTGTAGCTCATTCTGACCACTGCTCCTCTCACGGGAATCACTTTTAAGATTTGTTTTTGGGTTATTTTTTTTTAAGTTTTTTTTGGGGGGGGCACCTTTACTTTCAAGTTTAAGTGACACCAAATGGCACCAAAGAAGGACGTAAAGAAACCGGCAGCAGCCGCAGCACCAGCACCTGCACCCGCGCCAGCACCTGCACCAGCTAAACCCAAAGAACCCGCAATCGATCTCAAGAGCATCAAGGTAAATGGATGAATGTGTGCTGATCGCGGACCCAAAGTGCTCCCAAAGCAGAAAGTTAGCAGAGTCCCAGCTGAGACCTGCAGTGAAATGTTGCGTGCGTTTGGTTCCGGTTTGGGGACTGCAGTGAAATGAATGAGTAACCTCAGTCGATGGATTTGTTGGCCTGCCTGAGCTTTTGATTGTTTTAGCAGTAGGGGGGTTGTAAGGCATGGCGCATGATTTAACACAAGAGTGAAGCCTGATGATTTTAAAAGTATTTTGGAGTGTGGCCCTTAGAACTTTTTACCAAATGAGTATCAGTCTGACTTGTTTGGTAAAGCTGAATTTAAAAAGGAAAAAAACAACCAACACTACCCCCACCCCCCAAAAATACCCTTAAAGTAGGTGCATGAGGACAGGAAAGGGTTACTGAAGCTTGAAATGCAACGTTTTCCCATAGTGCTGTACTAAAACCAAACCTTATGTTGCAGTTTCCCCTCAAAATCCTTTCCAAATTTTTGCAACCTGATGACTCTTTGGTCATGTGTTTTGAGATCAGCATGGCTGATCTTCAAAAAGAGAAACAAAACAGATTAAAAAAGAGGGATTTAGCATTTCATCTATTTTCTTTTCATTTTCATTGTACAGCAAACATTGATAGAGATCATGAGCTGGAAAGCCATGGATGGAAGCATTTCAAGTTATTTCCTCTCACCTTTATATATTTGCTCAGAATTTGAAATTTGCCGCAAATTAAAAGCAACAAAGAGGAAGAGTCTTTCAGAGGTTTCCCTCTGACTGCACTTCCATTTGATCTCATACTGTCTTTAGACTTTGGATGCCAATCAACATCTCTGATTGTTGCCTTGACCCTTCAAAGAAAACTCCTCCATGTTGGGAAAATTCTTACTTAGGAAAGAGGAGAAGGAGGTTAAGTGGTTAAAGAGATGAAAAGACAGACCAGTTTCTCTGGGTAGGACTATAAATAGTTATTCTCCACCTACCTGGCAAGCTCATTGGTCGCAGGACCAATTTGCTAAATTCTACATAAGGAATCGTGCCTATTATGGAGAAAAGAAGGAGTACAAAGACTTCTAATAGGACCTACTCATTTTCATCTCATGATGAATTCTGTTTCAGGTATCTTAATATATATAGTCCCAAGATCATGACCCATTTAGCGAAATTTCTTGAAGTTTACTTTAATTTTCACAATCAGTAGTCAGTATTTTTCTGAAGCAGTATGTAGCTTCTCGTAAGACTGAAACTGAACCCACTGGCAAAGCAAAACAAGAGCAAGAGGAAAAGAAAGAAAAGACATTTTGAAATACTTTGAGTGATCATTGTAAAGGCTACACAAAAAGCCCACTGTTTGAGAATACTGTCTGAAAATTAGATTAGACCTCACATTTCACTCATCTCCAGAGATAAAGGGGAATGCAAGCTAGATTTCCTACTAAATAATTTAATATGATTTGATAGCTTTCTATGTCCAGTTCATTAGAAGAAAATAGAATTTTCAACTCCAGTGATCCTAGCTAATCTATCTTTACATTGATAGACTTAATAGTGTATTACCAGCTAAAAAATGGCAGGCTGCAGTCTGAGGCATCTCTGCAGTACACTCCTTTACCCAGACAGCTCTCTATAATGGCAAGAAATATATACTGGTAGCACAGAGAGAACGCTCAAGGTTTTGTCATATTCAGACTGATAAAAGAAGATAGTGTCCCTAAATTCTCTTTCTTTTGAAGGATAATATCAGACAAAATATTTTCCTCTTTGAAGGGGGGGGAAGAACCTGGGCTAGTCAGACAAAACTATTATTTTAACACTAACAGCAGCACATAAGCATTACTATTCCTGTTTGCAAATAAGTGAAGATGTGAGCAGCATGATGGAGGTTAGAGGACTACCCTGCAATGCGGTGGGTGGCACAGCCCCTTCCCCTGCATGCTTATCACTAGCATGTATCTGTCTACAAGCATCTCCTCCACTCTGCATCATGCCCTTACCAGGCAAGGAGCGGGGTGCCTCAAAGGCATTGCGAGGGTGGATGGAGCCCCCCCTGCAGTGGGGGAACCTACACAACTGCACAGCCACGGCTGAAGGTAATGCAGAAACTTGCGCTGCTCACGAGGGTGACACACATCCCCTCTATCCCTGACTTTCCCTTCTCACCTGAGACTCCACATCTGTCAAGGGCTGCCCAGGCAGAGTGTGGCACCTCCAGTGCTGGGCTCTTCGAGAAGGCACCAGGAACAACCATGGTGCCTTTCGTCCTGCCTTAGAGCAGGGGCAGGGACTGTACAACCTCCCAAGGTCCCCACCAGCCACCCTGAGTTATCCTTTTTCACCCTTTGAGAGTTCAGGCAGTGAAGGGAAACAATGTCTTCTTACAAGTGATTTGCCTGGGAGATGTGGCAGAGTCAGGAGTCAAAATTTTCTGACTCTTAGCCCAGTCCCTTAACAAGCATTAATTAATCCTGAATCCTTCCATTCAGCCACCAAAGCCTCAGCATGGGAAAAGGCACAGCATAATTTCCAGCAAAAACTTTGGAGCCAGGGAGTACTTAAAACTAAGCTTTTCACTGGGACTCGGTGAACAATCCTGTCCTGGGGCTCTTTGCACTGATTTACCAGGCGTGGAGTCAAAGCCTCCAGCACTTTGAACAAGGGAATCAAGTGGGCTCCCCTCCACTCCTCAAGAGAATTAGCAGCCACGCCAGAGGTGGCTACTAATGAGAGGTGACAGGGAATGCCAGGCTGCAGCACCACAATGATTTGGCAAGCCACGCAGCAGGCAAACACACAGAAAGGCTTTGTAGCTTTTAAGAGAGAGACATCCAAGCCCCTTCTAACTGTTGCAGCTGGAGTGGGTAAGGGTAGAGATGACTAATAAGGGTTTAGAGCAGCCAAATAAGCCACATTTGCCAGTGCACTTCGTTTTAAATTGGCATCAGAGATCATAATATTCTCCAAAGCAAACAAGAAGGTGGTTTACAAACATAAGGAGTGATTCTTTGGGTGGTACCCCTCCTCTCAGATGCCCTGCTTGGCCCATATTCAGGGAATCTGGTTTTCTGAGCCTTTTAGGGTGCACACTTTGAAAGTTAGGCTTTTATTTTTTTTCTTCCTCCCTTAAGAGGTCTCAAGCTGGGTTCTTGCAAATGCAGGCACCCCAAAATTGCCTGTCACCATCAGAAGTTGTGACCAGCCTTTCACCCTCTTCTGTTTTTTTTTTCCCCACTCACTTTAAATTAACGCAATTGAAGCAAACATTTGGTGATTTGCTAGTACTAACAGCAACTGGTATGGAATTTTCTATTTTTGAGCACCATCTATTGACTATAAAACTGAGTAACAGGAATACCCAACTGCTAAAGACTCAATCCTCTAAAGTCAGCCCTTTCTAAGCTCACCTTAGGTTACAGCACAACAACCACAGGAAGAGAGTCAAGGCAGGGAGAAAGAATTTGTTTTTAAATGGAACTGTAAAGAGCCTTTTCCCCCTATTCAGGAAACAACATAAAATTCGATCTACTTTGCACAAGCTTTTCCAGATCAAATTTATATTTCCAGTTTTTCTTATTACTAGCATGGCCTGGATTTGAACAATAGGTACAAAGGTTAAAGATTAAATTATAACTGAGAAGAGAAGAACAGGGTGATGGATGCACCTGAGAGTTACCACCAGGAACCAACCCTGATTAAAAGCAAAATGACCATATGGGTCATTTTCTTAAGAGACCCCCAAGAATTCTGTAGTTAAAACTGGCCAAGGACACTCCCCAAAAGATAGGTTATCTATTTTGTCAGCTTCCTTCTCCCACACAAGCCTGAAGGGAGAAGAAACGTTGAGTTGATGAACAGCACTACCATGGGTCTGTGTTTGCAATAACTGGGATGAGACATTAATGATGAGGATGTCTCATGCTTGGTTTTGCAACTGAGGCAGTGGGAAATGGATAAACTTCATATTGCTCAAATCAGTTTAATTCTGTCCCTATCACCAACAGGAAAAGTGTGTTTTGTTTTGGTTTTGTACTGGAAATTAAGAGCCCTTCCCAGCATACGCAACCAGTCCTTGGACCAAGCTCAGGCTCATAGCATTAACTGCAATGTTTAGGTATCTGGGATGGTGGAGATCCTGAGTGCAGTACTTCATAGGCTTCTGCTCTGCAGATGGTGATCTGAACCCTGATCTGGTGTCACACCAGGCCCTTTACTGATACACCTGAGTATCCTCTCTCTAGCAGAGACAGAGATTGTGTTTTTGCAAGTATCCATGGTCTAAGTGATGTTCATCTGGTACACAAGAATTCCCACGTTGGTGTTTTCGAGACTGAAATCCTAGGACACCAATTAGGCCATGCCCAACTGCAGATAAG
This sequence comes from Anarhynchus alexandrinus, assembly GCA_008711295.1. Classification (NCBI taxonomy): domain Eukaryota; kingdom Metazoa; phylum Chordata; class Aves; order Charadriiformes; family Charadriidae; genus Anarhynchus; species Anarhynchus alexandrinus. The sequence continues at coordinate 671,660 of VUYV01000065.1, read as the reverse complement.
CTACCTACATCTTTAGGGGAAAAACAATTAAAAGCTATCAACTAGTAAAGACTTGCTAAGGCCTTGTGTAACCGTGTGATGCATGCTGAAGCTTGCTGCATGGAAACAAACCTGTGTGATCATTTGTTTTTAAATACAGAGCTCTTAAGTCAGTAAAAAGTGTTTCTCCAAGTGTCCTTAATTCTTATGACATTCACTACTCAAGTAGGTCATCTCTGAACAGCCATTGCGTTGGACATAACCAGAGAGAGATAAACCCACTAAAATGCACTGACAGAAAGCTTCTGGGCTGGAGGGCAAACAGGACTGCAAATGTCAGCTGAAGTGCTATTACACTGCAGACAAACTCCATGTGAAGCTGTGGAGTGAGAACAGGAATGTTAGCAGTAGCTTCACTCATAGTGCTAAGGGTTTTCTTCGGAACTGGCAGGTTTTTGCCTGAAATTTTTGGCACAGGCCTTCAGATTATGCCTAACCCAGTTCCAGTGGCGACTCCAGAAAGATTCCCCAGGACTGATATACCCGTTGGACAAGGTCACCAGTCCCAAGTGCCCTTTCAGATAGGAAGGGGACAAGTGCAAATATGACTTAGCCTTAAAGGATGTAAAGGTGCCTATCTGACGCTATCCAGACCAGCTTCCTGCTAGTGCTTTGACCATGGAGATAAGGCACCATTCAGCATTCACCCCAGAGCAGTGTAGCCCCAGTGAAATCCCTTGCCCCTGTGAACCCCATCACTGATGCCAGACCCACGTTGGTGGCAGCTGCTAAATCACTGCACGGGCAAGGCATGGCATAAAGGCACCCCAGGACAGGTAACGTGGACATCAGACTCAGCTACACATCAAGACATTCCTTCAGGACACTGGAGAAAAACAGAAGGAAAAGCAAACAGAAAAGCCACCACTTAGTTTTCTTCACAAAGTTTTCAGAAGAACTTTGCCTCCTTTTCTTCCTAAAGTGCTGCTAAGCAAGGAGTCCCTCAAAAGCAGGGACTGTCCATATATATTAGTAGACACTTTTTCTCATGTCTGCTAACCTGAAAAATTATTGGAAATTTTTTTTTTTTTTTACAAGACCCATTCTTTGTAATTCACAGCTTTGGCAGCATTTAAAAAAAAATCTATAGCCTTTGGAGGGTCTGGGGAGTGACAAACTTTGGTAGAAACAGTGGAATTTAAAGCAAATTACACAAAGAATAACATTTCAAGAGTTCACTGTGTAATTTCAAGTGTTAACAGCAGTTGTGTGGCAGAGCCTTTCTTCCATCAACTAATGAATAAAAAAAAATCCCACAATATCTCTAAAAGACTGTTTTAAACCCCCTTAGAGTACAGAGAGATTGTAACAGATAGTAACAAGATATTTGAGTTTATCTTACATAAGGCAAGAAGAAGGTGACTAATTTAGCCAATGATCAGTAAAGAAAGAAGTTGTCTGTAAGAAGATATGAAACAACCAAGCTGGAAATTTGCCCCCTCTTCCCTGAGGCTTTATTACATCTTATACCCATTGCCAAAAGCACTGTCAACTGGCTGGTTTACCGCATAGCATTTAAATGTCAAGTAGCAATAGTTTAATAATGTTAATACTCTAAGGCTGCCGCTGGGGGGCATGTTGAAACAACAAATCCCTGTGAGAGCCGGGCTCCGAGCCCTCACATTTCCTCCCACATCCTCTCGATTATACACATTCGTGCAAAACTAAATGCAATTAGAAAAGGGACACTTTTATAAATGAGCACAGCTGAATGCACTTCCCCCCATAAAACTGATGAAATATTTTCAAAATGGTATGATCAGCAGTGCACATTTCACTCCCAGACATTTCAGAAGGGCACATTATTTAATTGCCAAGGCTCATCCAAAAGTTTTTGCCCAACTGTAAAGCAACTGTGAAGTTACAAGCTTTAAAGTAAACAAACTGGAAAGTTATGCAGAATGCTTAGGAAAAATTCAAATTCATCTGCAGCTAAGTCCATTAAAGTCAAAGAGATTTTGAACTATTCTTCCAAACCTCATGGTATCTCACACATGCAATTTTCTCTCCTGTATTAAATGGTGGTCATTTTTATTCTTTCTTCAATTGTATTTCCAGGCCACTCTGTTCTCAAGAGCTCATCTGCTTCTAATGTTTCTCAGCCTCATAAAAGACATGAGGCTAAATCCATCAGGCTGTTGATTCTTACTTAAATGAGAAGTAGCCTCTCTAAAATCTGTGGCATCGATCGCACAAGCTATTGAACTGGGGTGAGGGATGGGAGAATGACAGTCCGCTTTTCAGAGAGGTTTGAGAGCTGTGTAATCCTGCACTCAGTGATGTCTACTAGAAAATATGTGCAGCTGTATTAATCAAGGAGCAGGCACTAATGGTGAGGAGATACCATATGAACTACTGTAGGCACAATCCTAGCTTATCTCCACCCGAAAATAAAAAAAAAAAATCCCTCTAGTCCTGAATAGAAGCCTAAATATACAATGAGTATCCTAGGAGACTCTCCAATTTTCTCCTCTCTGATTTTCCAAGACATCTGATATGTTCTCAGTCTCTTCTACAGAGACAGTACCTTGAAATACCTGGTGACTCTAATAAAATCCTAAGATGATTCCCTTCTCTGTAATTCACCCAAGGGGTTACAAGCAGATGGAGCAGCTGAATGCTTTAACTCCCAGCAACATCTTTTCTCGGGGCTTTTCACCCTGTCCAGATATTTACACATTTACAGTGAGCAAAAAGTGACTGTCAGTCAGCACAGCTGTACTCAGTACGCACCAGCCTAAATAGGTGAGTACAGCGCCATGCCGCAAAGGTCATGGCCATAAGGCCCATGAACCATGATTTGCTGGGATATCAGGAACTTTGGTGATAATTTAGAAATAAAGATTTGTGTGAATTGGGTCTTCTGCTTTGCTGGCGATTAAGAGTTGCATACAACTCTATCCACCACACTGTACATAACTAGGACCTAGTCAAAATGCCTCTATCTAGCAACAAGATGACTAGAAGGTGGTCACGAACTATACAGGAAAAAGCCTTAATCTTAAAAACAAAACAAAACAAAAAAAAAACTCAAGCCCAAAACACACCACCTTTTTCTTTGGCACAGATAACCTTCTGGGTAACAACTTTGTCCATAAATAAGCGCTATGCCAAGTTAGAGAAGTCCAGGTCCTTCTGGTCTTTCCATGTGTTGCAGTTCCTTCAAACTCTCAGTATTTCTACTGGGCGGGGGGACACATTGTTTTTTTAAACCAGGCTCCCTGAAATTTCAACATGTTCCCAAAAGCCCGGAGACTCTTCATGTCCTCTGACAATGCAGAGAACACTGCCAGGATCAGAACAAAGATCAGATCACTGCAAAATACCTCTTTCTACCTTCTGAAGTTTATGAAAGGTCCTTACAGAATCAGAAATCCTACATTTAATTTCTTTTAAGGAGTGTTTGAAATATTTTCAATACTGAGGCCATTTGTAGGTGCCCTTACTCAAAGCAAGTAGCGTTTTAAGCACCCAACAGACCCTATTGGCTTAAAGCAGGGTGATTCAAGTGAATGAAACATGCCCATGCTAGAATATTCCTCCCAACAAAACTCTCTCTAGTGATCTTTTATTCAAGAATCAGTATTGAGATGAAGGGCTGATGTGGTGCGCCAGTGTTTCCTCATCAAAATTCTGAGCCAAAGTCTCACATGGTCAAAAGATCAATAAACTTATATGTAGACCCCTCTCAATTTGCACTTATTTGATAGCCCATTCAAGCCAGATGGCTAATCCAGATATCAGTTTTCTAAGCCCAAGACAAATGCACCCCAATTATTTTCTGTTTGGCATCTTACGGTTTTTGGGATCAGTTTTTTTGTAGCCAACCATAAAGCTTATCTGGAAGTAAGAAAAAATGCTCAGGAAACTTCAATCTAAGTTTTCCTTAAAAAAAAAAAATAAATTAAATCCTGTTTTCAAGGGAACATTTCCCATTTGCCAGCACTGGAGAGCAAGTTGCTGAGGGCAGAAGGAAAATTCCACAAAAGGCAACACACTGTGTTGACCCAGGCAACATTTCAGCTCTGCCAAAGTCTTCAGAAAGCTCCTCTATTAATGCATTGGGACTGATGGCCAAGATCTATATTAGCTTTCTCACTGCTCGAGCTCCAGCCCCAGCCAGTATTAATCAGGAAGTCTGCACTGTGCTAAACCTATGTTAGCTAATTCAGACAAAAGCATCAACCCCCTTTTCTATGCAACCACACCTGATGATGGCTACACTTTGTCCTGAATAGATCCAATAGGCCAATAGATTACAAATAGCAGAAAAAACAAAAGTGAAGGATTGGCAGTGGAGCATTTTCATACTCAGTATATTTTCCAATTATTTCCCAAAAAAATGCAAATAAGCTGTTTGGACAGAATTTTTCCAGCTAAAATGGTGAGCTTAAAAAAATCTTTGCAGTTGTATCTTTAGCTTTTAAAACAGGAGGTAGGAGGTTAATGTCTCAAATCCAACTAAATACTTTGACCTATTTTGATTGCTCAGTTTTTAAAAAAACAAACAAACAAAACAAAACCAAAACAACATCAGAAAAGTCTGCTTGGATTTCATTCTTTCTTTCAGAGCCCTCAAAATACTGTACAGAGGCATTCACAAAGGTTATGCTTATCTTCAGGGTAACTAAGTGAGCTACAGGAGAAGATTTCCCTCACTAATCACATTTTGTCATTAGAAAACCAGAAGCAGTGAATGCTCAACAAAGGAAATCAATAGAAATTAGACAGGGGATTTGTATTTGCAACAGGGAGTCTGTTGTTGTCACACAACAATTCCCACCCCAGCTCCATGACACTCTTGACCCAGTTGATGTGACGGGGAAAGGAAGAAGTTTGGAGCAAAGTTTTCTAATCCTTTTACAATGTCTCACAGCATCAATTTGGAGATTGGACCTGGGCTTGGAGGGTGCTACATGGAGGGACTAGATCTTTGCTACTGAAGAAGCTGCAGCCTCTACCTCCTGCAACCTACCTAGAAACTCCCCACTTGTAGTCCTACCATGACCCCTCCACTCTGCAACCCAAAAAGCAAGTACCCCTTTCCCCACCATGAACAGTTATCCTTCCAGTTCACAAAGTCTTTGGGGATCTTAGCTTCTATCATGGCTTCTCCCTTGCCTCCACATCACAAAAACCTCAGCAGCACCTCCTCTCACCACACCAGTGAGCTCTGAAGCTGGCATGTTGGTGCCCTGCTTAACTCCAGCCCTAGAGGAAGGGTGTCCTGGGGAGTACAGCCTACTGTGAATACAAATTTCCCACTGCCCTGCTGGGTACATCTCCACATCAGCTGCTAACCTAGCAACACGGCTGGATCCAAAATGCACGGATAATTTTTCCCTTAAAAATGTTCAAAATTTGGAAAACGTGACCAGTGCAGAGGAAGAGCTTCACAGTTGGACACCACCTCTGTCAGGTTAATCTTCTGCTCATTGCCAACAACTGGACTACACTGCACAGACAAGCAGCAGCACCACTCATCTAATGTTGAGCGCTACATTATCCATACAAGGGGATGAGCAAAGCCCAGCGAAGGTACGAGGACCATCCAGCTGTATCTAACACGCAACCTGCAAGCCATGTGTAAAACCAGCCAGCGGGGCAAACACGTGGCACCTCTCGCCCTCAGCGCTCCTTGTTCGCTGACTTTATAGCTTATTGGAGAAACAGAATCCTTCCCTAAAAGGAAGTCTTGGTAGGTCTGGACAAGGAGTATCTCCTCTTGATGGTACGGACCCAGAAAGTGCTGACATGAATCAGACTTACTGCTTGCCACTCCCTGCCCCTCTCCAGCCTCCTAAAAATAGCCATCATAAGATGTCGATCAAGACATGGAGCCTCCTGTCACTTTGCCCTAAGAAAGCTAAAGAACTCGCCAAGGGGAGGAACCACTCCTTCTGATACCTAATCCAGGCAATGCCGTCAGCGCTGCTGGATAAATAAGGGGAAGAAAGGCCAGGGAAGCAGGACCACTCTCGAGACCTCTCAGCTAATCCCTCCTGCCCGTCTGCTGCTCTGCTTTTCCAACTCTCAGCCATGGTGGGTCCATTGGAAAGCTAGTGGTTAGCAGCAAGCCAGTGTATTTTACATAAGTAAATTGGGCTTTTCGCTCAAGTTAGTTCTAGGGGAGGGAAGGACGATCCAGAAGATAGTTTAGGTTTGCTCGGCTTTCCTCCTTAAACCTAAAGGACTGTGCGAGGTTTTCTAGTTAGCCTCAAATTCTGCACCAGGCAATGGTAGATGTGCGGTTCCTGGAGCTTCAGACAGAAGGGTTACAATTTGCTAGTGCTGTCTGCTAAGTTGTTGGGGTTTTTTTAATCAGATGCAACCTGCTAAAGTGGCAAAGAAAACTAGTAATATTTTTATATAAGAAAATATAATAGTTTAATACCGTATGAAACAACGTATTGTCAAAAAACTAATCTGAAACACAAACTTCAAGGGATTAGCTTAATTTCTATGTTAATGTAAAAAAAAGCTGCTTGTTAAGCAATATTACTTCAAATGGTCTTAATAAAATGGGTCTATACTAAAACAGTAAATGACCTGATGGCACAGTAACAACTTCTTTGTTAGTTAAGAGACTTTAGATTTTTGTTGCTTCTAGCCACAACCCCAGCTTTGCCTGGGATGCAGTTTTTAATGGAGTCTTTAAAAACAGAACTGGTGAGGCATTTTTACAAGGGGAGTTGCTAGTTTGGGTTACTACGGCCTAATTACATTAGGCAAGACAGATGTGAGAGCGCTTAGGTACTTTGTGCTATTTGCTTTCTCTCAGTGCATTTTCAGCAGTACTAGTTCTCTTTTTTTCTCTCTTTTTCTTCCCAACTGCAGTCCTTCACTCCTGACCAAATTAATGGTAAGTCAAATAAAAGTTAAATTTTAACAGGGGGCAGCAGGGGGAACACAATGGCTACCAAGTGCTAAATATTCACTAGTCTTAACAGCTCTTTTGCTATCTGCATTACTTCTGCACATCTGACAGGCCACATTTTTGCTGTTTTGGAAGATGACTCATGGATTGAGCTGGATGCTTTAGAAAACAAACAGGTTCTCCCCCAGCCCCCCCTTCCTAAGCTATTTTTTATGATTGATTTCCTTCCAACAGATCGAGTTCTCCAAGGAGCAACAGGATGGTAAGTTACAAGAGAGCTGATGTGTTTTACATGTACGTAGGTTCAGAGAGGAGCTACAGGCTCAGAAGTTTAACCTTTATGAAAAGTTGAGCTAGGATTTCAGCTGGTATAAATCACTGCACTTGACTTCAGAGGAGCAGTGCTGACTTATGCTGAACAAGAATCTGACCATAAATTTACATGTAATTTATCTGGGTGCTGTTGTGCTGCCCAAGCTGAGAAGTTTATGCCATGGTACGAACAGGAAATACGCTGGTTTTACCAGCTCTACCCACTGAACATTTTTCAGTTGTGCTCCTGTGCTGGCCATTCACAAGGATGCCAAAAACGGGTCTTGCATTTGAAAGTCATAGGGGAAATAGGCAGATGAAGGACAACAGAAGGAGGGAGTGGGCTGAAAATTTAACTTAGCTGCAGTGACACTGCAATTTTACATGAACAGAAGATGCAGGAGGCCTGCATGTAACTTTTGCCAGGAGGTGTTGTGGAAGGGGAAGAACAAAGGCTGTTTTACTGTAAATGCATTCATGAAGCATGGAAATAGTTAGCAAATAAGTGACTTGTGTAAGCTGTTGCTTATAAACACAATAGTCTGGATATGGTGCAATTCTTGAGCCTCTTGCTGTATTCTCTGCTTCACAAGCCACCAGCAAGATCTAATTTTTTTTTTCAATCTGCTAGAAAGATCTGATTAAAAATTCTGACATGAACAAAATTCCCATTGAAGCTCTCAAATCTAAATTGGAGTGTTTTAAATATCCTAAGAGATGCATCTGGGCTATATTAAATAACATAGGTTTTAAAAAATGTCCAAAATTCAGTAGCAAATATAGTGGACTTCTCACTGCGAACAACGTATTTAGAATGGAAGATACAAGGATTTACTAGAAATCCAGAGAGAGAGGAATAGCTAGAAGCAGGTTTTAAGAGAGAGCCCTAAACTTTCCAAACACCAGCCTGCTCTGGGTTAAACCATCAAAGCAATAAGGAGAGGTATAGTGCAGTAAGTGAGACTAGAAACTTTTCCTGCAGTCCAAACACTTCTGGTCACAAATAAAATCATTTGGACTCTTCCTCACTTCTTAATTCTAAAACTTTTACAAAAGGGTTGGGAGGGTTTATGGAAAAATTCCATCAATTCAAAGCTGCTGGCATGTATAACAAAGCAAAATATTTCTTCCAGCTTCCCTACATATTTCAGATCATCCAGAGGCTGTAATGCTGCGATGACTGAACCAAGCAGTGGAGCAATTAAAAGCTACTTTAGAGAGGGAGAATTTCCCAGGAACAGAGATGTCCCACACTCAGTAACTATTTCGATGCACACAGGCTGACGCACCAGCAGCTGGGTAGTACCTTCCTCAGAGAGAGATCTTAGATGTGCTATTCCGGCAGAGGTATAAACTAGAACTAGCTATATATATTTAAAAAAAAAGAAAGAAAGAAAAAGAAAAACACCAAAGCAAAGATATATTGCAGTGAAATGCATCCCTGAGAGACAAAAATAAAATCAGGCCTTTTCTCCAAGCTGGGGAGCAATGTTCAGAATCCAGTGAACATAAAACTCCATACGATTTACAAAACAGAAAAACTCTCCTGATGGCTTTGCTAATAGCAAACTGGCATTGTTTTATACCTCGCTGTGGCTAAATGTCATTAATGCACCAGATGAAAGATCGGATCATATGGTATAAATCACTACAGCACTATCGACCTCAGCTGCTAGAGCAGGAGCTGATATCAAGTTGGTATATTGTAAGAGGAAGCTCTACACAGGTCCAGAAGGCCTTGATTTCATACCCTGCAATAAAAGCTGTAAGGGGAGAGGGTTAGCAGTAAAGGGTTATAGGTCTCTCACATCAGACAGTAAGAGGATTAGTTTCAGATGTATTAGATTACAGCCCAGCAGTCCGACATCCTGTATCAGCAGTTTTACTGGGCAACAGCAACTCCTCCACTAAGGCGGTATATGGATGGCTAAAGCAAGATCCTAAATAACTCTACATCACGTGTCCCCACCACAAGATGAATGAAGACACGATTTGAAATGTGGTTCATTACTCCTAAATCTGCCCCAAGGCACAAAGAACATTTCACCTAAACAAGCTGTGAAACACAAAGCCTGTCTAGCTGCTGGAAGCACATCGCGGCCAAGGGAAAGACATTTCACTTGGTTTACTTGGAGCTAAAACACAGCATCGCTGGAGACCGCAGTGCAGAAAAGATTGACAGCACAGTCCAAGATGCTCTTGACATATAAGATTCGAAGACGGCTTTTTAGCTAGACCCTTGAATTTCTCCCCCTTCCTCTTTTTTTAAAAACGCATTTCTCCATTCATTGCAACAAATACTCTGAAAAACCTGAAAAATATAGTAAGATGATTAACATGGAACTTTGCAACAGAAGATGAAGACTGGCAATGCAATGAAGGCAACCATCTGTGCTGATTTGTCTAGGAGAAATGCCTGTACCCCAATTCCTTGGTCAGCAGCAAGGGGGAAATAAGTGAACGTTGATCACTTGGCAGCACTGAAAGAAGCATAATCTCAAGTACTACCACTGGAAAAGTTGGATATTCATGCATCTGTAAGAAGCAGGGACAGACCGCAAAGGGCAGAGAAGAGAGGGAACAAACTTGGGTAGAAACGTCATTGTAAGGCAACTTTAAGGGAAAACAAACGTAGAAGCATTTGAAATCCACCTTCAAGTTTCCCATTAGGGCTGTGCAGTTGAGATGCTGGGGTTGCAGGCAGGATCCACTGAAGCAGGCAAACGTTTTGCACTGCTAGGTACTTTGACAGAAGAGTCCCAGTCCTCTGGCAAGATAAGGTGGAGTAGATAATAACATTTTTAACTTCTGGCACTATGTCATGTAAAGAAACCTGTTCTTGAACGGCAGTGTTTGTAGAAAGCTTATCTTTCCCCGTGCTTGAAATAACTACGGGGTCAATCACAAAGCTATTGATGGCTATTAGAGCCAGGAAAGCTATGAAAAGTAGATATAAAAGTTTAAAAATAGTGAAACCAAAATGTCAGAGGGGAGGAGTTTTCTTGGGATTGTGGGCCAAAGATTCCCCTGGCTAACTCCCCCGGAGTTGGTGGAACAGTGCCAGGAGAAAACAGGTTCACATCTCTGTCAATACAACTTGTCAATAGGGAGCTGCCTGGCTCAATTTAACTGTTGCTCTTCCCTTGCAGAATTCAAGGAGGCCTTCCTCCTCTTTGACAGGACTGGTGATGCCAAGATCACCCTGAGTCAGGTTGGCGATATCGTCCGGGCGCTGGGGCAGAACCCTACAAATGCTGAGATCAACAAGATCCTGGGCAACCCCAGCAAAGAGGGTAAGTACCCTGCAGTCTCTCATGGGCCCCTCTTGAGGCTGAGGAATTGTAATTAGGCAACATCAATAGTCACAGCAGGAGGGAGGGGAGCTTTTGCTCTGATAGGGAGCAAGGAGAACTCTGCAGCAACAATACACGGGATTTCTCCAGTTTCTTTTGAAGAGGATGAATACAGTGGGGAATACAGTGCTCGGACAGAGGAAAACATTCTCCTTAGGATATGGAGAATTCTCTGTAGGGACCATTTTGGTGTCAACTTGGTGGGGTGTAACACACACTCATTGCTGCTCACAGCTCCTTTGTGCCCCAGCCCTTGGTGAGGAGCTGTAAGTCTATTTCAAACATCTGATACTCAGCTCTTCATGTCCTTTCAGTGCAGGATCATCTGCATAAGCCAAGACATGCCCTGGGACTGGAAACCCAACTGTATATTTGTGCTGACTGGGGTGGTCTGCTCAAAACTCCTACAAACCTGGGCATGCTGAGGCATATGGTGGCCATTTATTATAGCTACCATTTTCCATTTCCTTGTCTCCCCTCTTAGAGATAAAACAAATGGTAAATACCGTAGCCACCTCCTTCTAACAAGGACCTAGCTGCACGTGATCCCTGACTTCAGTCATGCAGAACCATGTTAAGATTGGCTAAATTATACCCAAACCCTCAGGCCTGGTAAAGGCAGCTTTGAGGAACAATACAGAAGACCTGAGTTAAGCTTTAGCACCCACAGGAAGCACTGAGCAGAGGACTAATACAGAGGTGAGACCATGACAGTACTTTAAGTGACTACAGCAAACACTGACAGTGATTTTGATATAGCTGGTTAGTAAAATAGTTTCTGTAACAACTCTATATTCAGAAATCTCTTGCCTGTTTCCATCTATTATATTTCATTGCTGCCCAGCTGAAGACTGCTCTTTGCAAGGATCCAGGAGAAAAAAAAAAAAAAGGAAAAAAAAAAGGGGGGGAAAAAAAGGGGCTTTTATTTGGCAGCATTGCTCCAACAAAAAACATTTAGGGAAGGCCTCACTGAGGACTACAACTTCTGGCTCATGCGAACAAAAGGGTTAGATGCACTAAGCTTGTGAGTCCTTAAACCTCCACACTGAACATGTCAATAGTAAATTTGGACACCACCCCCACTGGACATTTGTATTTTTAATTAGTTTGTTCTTTTGCTAATAGTGTCTGCTACCACATCCAAGAGACCCTGAAGAGGTCAGTAACATGTCAGCAACATCAGGGGCTTGTCTAAGTCATAACGTCCCACTCGTTACCTTTTCCCACCATCGGGGCTCAAGATTTCTGTTTTACTGTATTCTGTAGTTCCCTCACTCCCAAAATCCTTTCAAAGATCAATTCATATAGCAAGTTTCATTTCTGAAAGAAAAATACAACATGCACATAAGCATATAAAATTATGTGAGCAGAGGGCTGGAGCAAGGATGTGAAAAATCAGATGGATGTGAAAACTAACTCCCACAATAAGAGAGAATCCAGATTCTGCAAAGGAACTGCCAAATCCCAAGGCAAAGACTAGACTAAGGGATAGGAAAAGGTGTGCAAATGGATTGGGAGGCTCTCCCACATTTCAGGGCAAATATCCCAAAAGAACACACATAGAAGTGTCTAGCATGTAGCAACTGGTGCTTTCTTTCCAGAGATGAATGCCAAGAAAATTACTTTTGAAGAGTTCCTGCCCATGTTGCAAGCAGCTGCTAACAACAAGGAACAGGGTACCTATGAAGACTTTGTTGAAGGTCTGCGTGTCTTTGACAAGGAAGGCAATGGCACAGTCATGGGGGCTGAACTCCGTCACGTACTGGCTACTCTGGGTAAGGGATTATCATCTCTGTGAGCACTTTAAAAATTGCTGCTGTTGGAAGGCATCAGAGAGGGAGGAAAGATATTCTAACCAGTTTGGAGAGGTAGGAGGCTACAAAGCCAGACAAGATTCTGGGTTTCCTAACTGGGAATCCATAAGGAAAGCAAACACAGAACTCAGTAGAAAGCCCAAATGAAAAGGTTTGGTTTATTACTTCTAAATTCGGACTAGGGATTAAGAGTGTCTGTTATTTGAGGAGTAGAGAGAAAAGGCTGTACACCTCAGCGCTGTAACACACATGGATGAAGGTAGAGGATTTGCTGCGTAGTTTCTTTACTCTGTAGGAATAACTAGAATCTATATGCACGTGCAGAATTTCTAAAGAAAGTTAAAATTAATAAAGTTCAGGTCATATGTAGGTCTTTTTGTCACTAACTCAGAAAATAAGGAAAGCCTTTGGAAAAGCTGTAGGGTTCAGCCTCAGTTGTGCGTCTGTGGAAGAATTAACCAAGCTCTCTCCACTCTCCAGGTGAGAAGATGACAGAAGAGGAAGTAGACGAACTCATGAAAGGTCAGGAAGACTCCAACGGCTGCATCAACTATGAGGGTACGTGCAAGAGTTCAATACCCTCTCATCCTACATTTCTTCTCTCCCTCTCAGAGTGTCATTGTGGTCAGCTTTTAGATTCTTAGGCAAACCAGTTAGACAAAGCTACAGCTGAGTTAGTTTGAAAGGCTTATGCATGAAAACAGCTGTTGCAATACGCTTAGACTGCATTCACACCACTCAAAAAAACTAGATTCAGCCAGAGCACGGATGGCTACTTGGGTCAATGCCAGATCTCTAGGCTCTCTGAACTTCTGTAGAGCAGCTGCAGTGATTGGAACCAATCCTATAGGTAATACTTAGACAAAGTGCTCTATTCGTTGTATCACATTTAAGCAGGAAGAGAATTTGATTTGTACAACGTTAAACACTTAGAACTCTCTATCACATTGTTGGGTCAAATCTGATCAGGAACATGTGTTTTTAATGCCATCAGCTCATGAACAGCTGTTATTTTTAAAGTTATTTCCCAAAGTAACATTTGATGCTCCTTCTAATTAGCATATCTGTATTTTTCCGCAGCATTTGTAAAGCACATCTTGTCTGTCTAAGTGGACCTCCTCAGATACCAATTGGTATGTTCTTCTCTTTTGCATGCTTAACCTTGTCTGTTTGCTATGCTTCAAGGCTTATATGTGCCCACGGCCAGATATAGGCTACAAACCAACGTGACACCGTCTCCCCAGTGATACAGATAAAACAAAATGAGACTGTTGTCCAAGAGCAAAGAAAATAGGAGTGCAGATTCCTGGATCTTGTTCACAGCTCCATAACCAGTTGGAAACTGTGTTTAGTGGATTTTTCAATCATACCCAAACTGTGAAAAGAAATGCTCAGTTTATTCACAAGCATGGAAATTCTCAGACTTAAATATCACCCTAGATCTCTGTTGTCATACAAAATTAGAGTTTAAGCTATGCAAACAGACAGCCTGAGACATTTACCATATAAGCACATTGAGATTTAAAACAAAAACAAAAAAACCAAAAACCAAACGGAAATCAAAGCAACACCTTCTGATAATTTGTAGATTTCTGTAATGACATAGTAGCCTGAATACTTGCGTGAACTACTGAGAACAGCTCTTCAAACAAAATAAGCATCTGAAAAAAGAGTATTCTGACAGTCACGATCAATAGTCAAAAGTGGAGTTCAAAAGTACCCAATCATTTAGCAGTTCTTTTACAAGTAGGGAAAAAACAACCACCTTGATATGCTGCTATTTTGTCCAAAGAAAAACCCAACAGCTGTCTTTAAAATGCAAACATAAAATATCATGGGTCTGTGGGCTTATTTGAACTGTTAGTTATCCCAGCCCAGGAAAGACGTATTCCCAACTCCTGTATGAAACAACAAACACCTCAAAACAGAAATCAAGGGCTCAGTTTGTCATTTTGCAAGTGTTTCTTCAGCCAACGTTGATTTCAAGTCCAACTCTCCCATTTCTTCCCAGAACAAGTCAAACTCAGAAAGACCAGATTGCACTCGAGATTTGCCTGAGATTCTTGCTCAGTCTGTCACCATCAACATGGAAACTGCATAGAACTGGATGATGTGCCTCCAACCCCACCACTTTTTACGAGTGCATCCACAGGTATCACCTCTGGGTCACTACATGTTCTTTTAAAAAAACTGAACCCTCACCAAGGCAAGCTATATGGGATAAACTGCTACCATCCAGGATCCATCCATCCCAAGCATCTCTTTCCATGTTGTTTGCATTGAAACAATGTAATCTCTTGGAAAAATAAAGCATCAATAAATCTCTGTAGTCATTTTGTGGCTATAAAGTTAGTTTTTTTTCCTCTAAATCTGTTCAAACCCACTCAGAGCAGCACTCAGCACTTAATTTATTTTTCTGTATATTGTATTTCAGAAAATAAAGGTTTATGAAAGAAAAAAAATAAAATAGACATCTCCAGGAGGTCACTTTACTTAATCTGAATGAGTTTTCTTTGGGGACTGGGAGAAGGATTAATTAGGGAACTAACACCTACATCAGCACTTAAACATTTTTTGGAAGAAGGAGACCCGGTAGCTGGTGTCAGTAGGTCCCAAGGTGGCATCTGCCATGGCAGACCAGGCAAGTCTCAAAACCAGCCAGGGTGGCCCTGCTGTGGGGAGATCACAAAGAGCCACTCTTCCCAGCAAAATCTTCTCTATAATGCTGCAACAGCAGGTCCATAGCACTATTGGGAAGGCATCCTAGCTACCGCCTGTATTTATAGCTTTACGGACAACTAGAAAAAACAATCAGAAATATCATCCCCGGAAGGCTCTTTATCTGAGAACGAGCTCTGGGGCTGTCATTCCCTGGGCCATGGCAACGGGAGTCCAAGTACCTCTTCTGCAGTGACAGTGGGAATAGCCATCGCTCAGGGAAGTATTGTTACCTGCACATCCCTGCCCTTATATGTAGCTCTTCTCTCTTTCCCTTAAGCGTTCATGAAACTGCCTTAATCCCCATCTGCATGTCAGCTTGTTCTATTAAAATCCGACTTTGCCTTATTAAGTTACTATGCACGAAATGACCATAATTCAAGTGCCAACAGGTGCAGCAGGGCGCAGCGGGGGCAGCTGGCACCAGAATAAACCACAGCCGTTGAAACAGCAGCTGCCTCTTTTCTGAGGCTTCCCAAAAAAAACCCTCCCTTTTAAACTCTCACCATGCTGGTAGACAGGGCCAAATGAACCTCTGAATTATACCTGCCCAGAGACTTATGCCAGCAGGTAGTTTACAGGGGGTTGTAGTTGCTACGTGCACAATGCGAAAAACCCTTGACAGAAGAAAGGAGGGGGAAAAAAAAAAGTTATTTAACCTTATCCTATAAAAAGTGTGAGATACATTAAAGTAAGTTATAAGTAATTTATAGGGACTCAGGGTGTTTCTCAAGGGACTGCTAGACACCCTACTGTTCTTCAACATACTGCCCATACACACATGCTCCATGTGGTTCCTCTTTCCAAGAAAATGCAGATCTCAGTTGCTGGGAAAGCAAACAAACAAAAAACAAAACAACATTTCACTATATATGCTGTCAGCCTCCTTTTTACACTGCCCTTTCAGACTGCATTGACACGCAGTCACAGAACTGGCGTAGTCCAAGGTTGGATGCAGCACTAAAGGAAAGGCTGAAATTTCCATTATATTTTCCTTTCTGAAATTGCAAGTTTTATTAACTTCTAAAATATTTGGGGCCCAAGCCCAGATGACTAAAAAAATGGGATGACTTCTCATCAGTGCAGAATTATACAGACTTTTAAGCCACCCATTTTTAATCCCCTCCCCCCATTCGTATTTTTATTTAAAACAAAATGCCAGATTGTGGGACATAATCAGCCTGACAGCATTTCTCTGAATTCTATTAGCAAGGAATCAAGGTAACACTACTATCACTCCTCAAAAATTAAAGCAGAAATTATTTTTACAGGCAAAACAGATTAAAACAAAGAGAATACTCCTTTCCCATTAAACTGAGACTGAGTCTCAAAGTATTTCATAGAGCTGCACAGGGAATGAATTTTTATGCTATCCAAAGGTTTTCATAATTTTAAAAAATCCCCACCCTAAATTTAGACAGAGACAAATATCTGAAAAAATATTCATGGTCTTATAAGACAAAAACATTTTGGGGTGATCTTAAATAATTCAGTCATTTGCAAAGAATGGCAAACTCCTTATATACTAGCCTCTTTCAGCTAGTGACAGCTTCAACATAAACCAATTGGTTTTTGTTATTTATTTTGAAAAAGTTAAACCAAGATGTTTTGGAAACTCAATGACATTTTACAGTTAGCTTTAATTTCATCAATAAATCCTATCCAAAAGATACCCAAACCGAAAGCAGTTTGGAAATGCCTAAACAGCTCTGGTGCCTCATCTGTAGGAGAGCAGGGAACCCTCCTACTTTGCCTCAAAACCATTTAAAGGTTGAACTTGTTTCAGCCTACTGCCTCCATACTGGTAATGCAAGCAGCGCTCGGAGCTTTGATCCTGGGGAACGCTCCTTAGAAAAGGCTGCTTCCTCTTATATTTTTTGTTCACCTAAGGAAAGAAATACTCCACACAAGAAGTACCACTGCACTCTCGTACGGCACATGGTGCACCGTGACCGAGCTCACTCCTTACCCACAGAGAGAGACTGAAGACCCCAGCAGCTGGGGAAGGACACCCTGCATCTGCTCAGGCTCTGAATGGAAAAAGTAATTCTCAGTCCCTGTCATCCGACACCTCTTGCCACAGTTACATTTGCTTTGTATTTTAAATAGAACATTGTTAATGAACATACTTTCCATTACTGAACGCAATTGACAGTTTAACTCCTCGGGAGCAGGGCTAAATCCCCAGAGAAAGGTCAAGCTGCAAAACACCGGTCCTTGGTATGCAGCACTAGACACAGCGACCAGCACCATGGGGCAGGCACCCTACAAAACCAAGGCGGAAAGGTCAGAACGACTGAGGAGAGGTAGTCACCGAGCCCCAAAAATGTAATTCCGCTCTTGACACAGGCTGTATTGATTGAGAGCAAGCTACCACCACACATACTAACAAAGACATCCCCACAGCTGTTTCTGCCAGGCCAGGGGTAGCTGAGAAACCCCTCCAAAGAGGGGGATTCGTATGCTCTTAGTGGGATGGATTTCAGACAGCAGCGAACTGCAAGAGGAGCAGCGCCCCTCTGTCTAGCAGCGCTTGAGGGTCCAGATCCTCAGCTAGGAAAAGACAAAGGCTGTTCTGTGCTAGTCATGGTGCTTTGCTTTGGAGAAAGGATGAGGAGGAATGGCTTTAAACTGGAAGAAGGGGGATTTAGATTAGATATTAGGAAGAAAATTTTCACTGTGAGGGTGGTGAGGCACTAGAACAGGTTGCTCAGAGAAGCTGTGGAAGCTCCATCCCTGAAGGTGTTTAAGGCCAGGCTGGATGGTGCTTTGAGCAACCTGGTCTAGTGGGAGGTGTCCCTGCCTATGGCAGGGGGGGTGGAACTCCATGATCTTCAAGGCCCCTTCCAATCTAAACCATTCTATGATTCTGTGATACCCCAGACCCAAATGGGCTTGCACAGCCATCCACAGAATCAACACCCACCAAAGAGACTATCAGGCACAGCCTCCTGTCCCCATAACCACACTCACATTACAGGTGTTTTCCTCTTACATGAAGGGCTTGAATGTCAAAAACATGGATAATGGGCTCTTAAAAGGAAAAACTGTTTCTACACTCCATCAATATTCTTCCTAGTCTTGGACTAGATTTTAATTTATTTTAGAAGAATAGTCTCCAGCCAGGGGTTGGTGCAGTTCTGTGCAGAAATAGAGATCGGATGAACTGAACGGGGCATTTATCTGGGGCAACAAAGCGCAGCAGTCAGGCGTGCCTGATGTGTCAGGAGTTATTTACTGGTCTTACAGCACCTGAGTGTTGTACACAGCGTGCTCCACCCACTGCCCTAAGCTCATTTGGGCAAGGGTTGGTCAGACATGACTCCTCACAACACTCTCTGTGTAGCTGTCTCTTCTCACTCCTATGAGCTGCTAGACACGGGTCATTTCTCCCTCCCACCTACAGACCAAGAAACCAAGGAAGCACAACAGCAGCTGCCTCACTCTTCTCTAGAGCAAGAAGGAACAGAAAGTGCACTAATTGACCCTAACACTGTATATACCCACTGCCACCTCATAGCATCAGCCCAAGGCTCTGAAGATTTGCCGTCTATTTGGAGACATTTCTGGCACTTTTACACAACAGATGTATATGTGTTTATTTCCTGACTGAGATGCCTGACATCACTGCATAACGTAACCTGGGTCCTTCACGCAGATCTGCTAGCCCTGACCCTCATGCCATGATGGCAAACCCAAGAAGTGAAAGTTTGGCAAAGACATCCTCTTTCTGGCAGGCAAACTTGGCTGTTAACATCGCTGTGCCCTCTTAGTGTTCATATCTATCTTCTCTACATCGGTACTGAGGTATTTAAAAGCTACAGTATGTACAACACTCCTCCTGTCTGACCAGAATCCACAAATGTAACCCTCCCAGTGATGTAAACTTTCTTCCACACTGAAATATTTTCTTTCTTTTTTTTTTTTTCCACATAGCTCCCCTCTTATGGTATTTCATACCATTATTACAAGAACAATTGTTTCACTTCAGCAGGTTTGCAACCAAATCTCATGCTTTAAACATGACATGTTCAAACAGTCTTCTTCCAAGTAGTATCTTTTTGTCCATGCAGTCCTGCTGCAGCTTTAAATCTACACCCTTCTTATGCTGAGGAGGTTGACTTTTACAGGGATACAAGGAAGTGCTCAAATGTGTGAAAAAGAAAAGATGCTTCCTTCCTATTTCTCATTTATTTTATAATGAAAAATGCAATACTTTCATTTACCCAGGCACTTACATTTACTTCAAAATGAAATCTGAAATGTTGCTGAAAAAGTAAAATTTCACCATCTTCATTCTAGATTAATTGTCACAATACATATCAGATCACAGTTTGTTAGAGCATTAAACTGAACTTCCCATTACCAAAATCTATGGTTTGGGAGGACAGTATAGATTAGTTCATAAACATTTCATTTCACCACCAATGTAGCAATGATGGGTAGTAATACTCCTAAATCAAACTGTTTGTTGTAAAATAAAGGCTATTGCCAATCCTGTGGAAAGGCCTTGCACTAAGAAATGAATGAGGGAGATGATTGATAAAAGCAATAAAAATGCATGTGCATATTTCCTCAGCAGAATGAAAGGTATTTCAAGAGGTACTGTTCACGTTGGTCAAAAGAAACAGCAATGATAATTATTATTTGCCATAATACTTTCAAAAAGACAAATTCATTTTTACTGTGTCTCCATGGTTTACATACATTGTTTATTCCCTTAAGAGTGTACAGTCTTCTGCTGGAGGAAGGGCATTTAGGCATGGAGAAATGTCACAGGGCGAATTCCAGCCAGCAGCATGGCTCCAAGGGTATTCAGCTCCTGCCCAACCTCACAAACATCCACTGAAGCTCACTTGGCCTCTTCATGGTCTTATGAGTGAAACTGGGCAATGAGGAGCATGTTAAGGGAGGGACTAGGACAGACAGACAGCACAAAGTCTTGAGAAAGCCAATGACAAAAGCAGCACCCCGGTGGCTCCTCAGTTATGTTCCCTACAGCCATCTGAAGCATTTCTCCTTGGTGCACTGTTCTCTGTGCTGACCTTTTCCTTTCTCACCTCCCTGTTGTATGCCAGGCAGCAAAAGCGACAGACCGCTGTGCCTCTGGTCTACATCAGAGCACATAGGTTTGAACAATTTCCAACCTCTTTTGAGCATACCTAGCAGGACAGTGCTATGTAGTACAGGTCACATCCATTTTCCATGAAGGCAGATGCTTAAGAGAATCAGAAGTGAGGAGGAGTGCATAAGACTGCTTCTACCTCACCAAGCCTGTCCACACTTGAGGTTATTTTCCCAGGGCTCTGCTACAAGGACCAAAGGAACATAAGTGAACCCCAGGCATCAAGTGGAATGAGAAATCTCTCTCTCTTATGATTGCCATGAAACTTGTGAAGCAGGCTTAGAAGTGAGAAGGTGAAGAAAGAAAGCACCCATAATTTGTTACATTTGAGGAAAAACAGGCCAATAACATTTGGGGGCTTTTGGACTTGAAACTCAATTCACACTTCATGTAGACTTGCAGTTGGGAGCCACAGAATGTTTGTACTGCAGGGAAGTAGCCTTGTGGTAAGACCAATTAAAAAAAGAAAGTTCCTTTTCAGAGTAAAAGTATTATTTAATTCAAAGCCCTTTCTGGAACTGGCACAGCTGCATGAGTTTCTGTTTAAAAATCTCTACAGCATAGCCACGCTTCACTTTTCACAGCAAGATGTAAAGACAGAAAATACTGAAGAAAACCTGCAGTCAGGTATAGCTTGTAGGAAGGTCAATATAGCACAATGTTCACAACCTCAAAGGTTAGACTATATTATCACAGAAACCCCTATCCGATGTCTCCTTCATTTTGCATCCCCTACATACACTTCAAAGAAGCATGAAAGTGATTGTCTCTGCCCACAGCTACAGTGAGGATGGTGGTATTTAGTTTCCTACAACCTAGCTAATTAGCTAGTCCTAACAACATAACCCCATCCACCCTGCATTAAGTTTAGTATGTCAGGGGACACCACATAGTATTAAATGCTTGGAGAGAGGCTGCAGAGTGCCTGTGGATCAGTTTTAAAGCCTTACAAGAAATTATGACAGAATAAGACCTTAAAATAGCCACTAAAAAAAAAAAAGAAATTGCCATCCACCCCATCATTAAAGTACAGAATAGTGTAGAGATCTACTTCCCAAAGTAAGCAAAGGTTCTAGACTGTTTTCCAGAGTTCCTGGTACTCAAGACTCATAAAAGGTCTCTCTTCTCTGAGGGGAAGCTCCTCTTTCCAGGCTCTCAGCCTCCATTAACAAAACCCTTTTCCAGGGCTCAGACAAACACATGCTCCACTGAATCCCAAAAGCCCCAGCAAAAAAAGAGAAAACTACACCTCCTTCCAGGTAAAATGCATTAATTACTTCCTACAGTCTAGTTACAGAAGACGTGCACATCCTAAACTGGGTATGGTTCAAGGAACAACACAACACGTATGGTAACATGCCATGTGCACCTGGTACTCCATGGGAATTGGGGATGGGCATTTTATGCTTATTCCTCAGCTCTATTGATTCAGAGACAGAAAAACAAAATAAGTTTTCTCTTTTATCTTTCCACATATCAGCTTTCCAGACCGTTTTTTTCAGGAAGGTACTTTCTTTGGCTCTTTATGAGACAAAAAGTGATCCATTTTTTACTCCATGCTATACTGAACACTACCATTTTTCAGATTGTTCTTCTCCATGCAAATGACAGTGCTTATTAACTGCCTCATTAGTTTAAAAAGTGGTTTCAGTTCAGAGTTTCTCATCTGTAACATACCTGTTTATCCCAAAAGCTAAGTTTGTTTTTAGAAGACAACAAATAAAACACATCTGCCTTTGTTTAACTTATGAGGTTTCCTTCAGTCTCTTCCTTAGTCATTAAGGAACATATCCGATCTTCTGAGCAAGGGTTGATGCTGTTACTGTATCTCCTGCACATCCTTGATGCAATAAAACCCAGCAATTAGTTGAATCTATGTAGGCCACACCACACATAGCAAGAACACATTTTCAGACGAGCAGGACTTACCTACCTTCTTGGCAAGCTTGCTAAGATTGTGAAACAAGCCACGCAAGAAGACAGACTGCTATCTCTACTCAAGCTCAGAGTACAGCCCTACAATCACAAGGCAACCTTGCTAATCACCGCAGTGGTAATGCAACCATCCCAGCATACCTTTCTACATCCTCTGAGCTCAACACCTACGCCTGTGTAAGGGTCGTACTCAGCTATTTCAAGTTCTTGAAAGCAGCAAAGCATCTGTTAAAGAAATCCCTCTTTCCCCCCATCACATTAATTTGCCCAGTTCAGTAGTAGTTTCCATCACACCATTTCTGCCAAATTTGGTGCTACTCTTTTACATACACACCAATTCTCTCCCAGGCCCTTGCTAAACTGGGACACTGGGGATAAGAAATTTTTTCTATTTGTCTGGACTAACAGGTACAGCCATGGCTGATCAACAGCTCCTGGTCTCTGTGTCTAACACAATTAGCACAAAGCATGGGAATGAGTTCATACTGCAAGCTGAAACCAAGACCTTTCAAACTCCTTTCATAACGCTAACACTGAATTGGTGGGGAAGTTTGTGGTTAATGACTGAGTTAGGCTAGATTTCAGCTGAAGATCTGTGGAGGAAATGGTGACAACTCCTGCATCCAAACCCCCAGTGACTGTTAACTGAAAAAAAAGTGTTGAAATAATACATATGTATTCTGCACATAAAAAACTATGTTAAAAGAGCAGAAAAGCTACAGAATTTAGGATTAGGAAACCCTAGCATCAAAGTTACCTGGCACTTGGAAAGAAAGAGTGGTTCATGAGGATGGATCTCAGTGTTATCTTTATCATTTGAGCTCTATTAAACCTGCCAAATGGAGCAGCCTTCTCCCAAATACCAAACAAATAACAAACACGAAGTCTGAATCTGTAGGCATTGATATTGCTTGAACAGAGACACTTTAAAATACTATTGGAAGTGCTTATTGCCACCACACAGGATGCCACTCATTTTGATTCTGATATAATAAAAAGCACACAAGTATATTTTCATCCTGATACAAATACAATACCCATTACACATACAGGGAGTAGCCCTTTTCTGGGAGATGATGCCGTATTTGCACAGCCCTGTTTCACACAATACTTTCAACCTTCAGCAATACTTTAAGTATATTAACGTCTGCTGTGTTCAGTGAATGCCTTTACGTGCCTCTTATATTCACAACCTGCTGCTCTGATCTCTGTTACTTGAAAATTAAGCACATTTTTAATGGTCTGCAGCTGATTTACATAGGACAACAGCTCCGATCAAGAGACAAACTTTGCTGAAATTTTGCATTCTTCATTTAACATCTTTGTTGGTGACATGGATGTTGGGATTGAGTGCACCCTAAGCAAGTTTGCTGATGACACCAAGCTGTGTGGAGCGCTTGACACAATGGAGGGATGCCATCCAGAGGGACCTGTACAGGCTTGAGACGTAGTCCTGTGAGAACCTCATTAAGTTCAACAAGGCCAAGTGCAAGGTCCTGCACTTCCTGCAAGGTTGGGGAAATCCCATGCACAAATACAGGCTGGGTGGAGAATGGATTGAGAACAGCCCTGAGGAGAAGGACTTGGGGGTGTTGGTTGATGAAAAGCTCAGCATGAGTGGGCAATGTGCGCTTGCAGCCCAGAAAGCCAACTGTATCCTGGGCTGCATCAAAAGAAGCATGGCCAGCAGTTTGAGGGAGGTCATTCTGCCCCTCTACTCTGCTCTCTTGAGACTCCACCGGGAATATTGCATCCAGCTCTGGAGCACTCAACATAAAAGGACATGGACCTGTTGGAGCAGGTCCAGAGGAGGGCCACGAAGATGATCAGAGGGCTGGAGCACCTCCCCTATGAAGACAGGCTGAGAGAGTTGGGGTTGTTCAGCCTGGAGAAGAGAAGGCTCTGGGAAGACCTTATAGCAGCTTTCCAGTATCTGAAGGGCGCCTACAAGAAAACTGGAGAGGTACTTTTTACAAGAGCATGTAGGGACAGGATGAGGGGCAATGGGTTCAAACTGGAAGAGTGTAGATTTAGACTAGATATTAGGAAGAAATTTTTCACTATGAGGGTGGTGAGGTACTGGAACAGGTTGCCCAGAGAAGTTGTGGAGGCCCCATCCCTGGAAGTGTTCAAGGCCAGGCTGGATGGGGCTTTGAGCAACATGGTCTAGTGGGAGTTGTGCCTGCCCATGGCAGGGAGGCTGGAATTAGATGATCTTTAAGGTCCCTTCCAACTTAAACCACTTCATGATTCTACGATGTTTGAGAACTTTTATCCTGTGCCACACACTAAAGTGAACGCAGACTGATGAACACCTGAGTAGCTGAAGCTTCCCTCTTTGGTACCAGACTTAACAAATTCTCCCTACAGAGGAAAGCAGGACCTCAGTCTGTAATTTTCGTCTTTACTGGGAGTGCTCCATGAAACAGCTGCTTTTGTTGAGCTTTGGTAGAAATGATTTTGACATAATTCACTGAGCAATTCATACCATCCTGCTCCAAATCAGTACTGCCACAAGCTGAAAACGGCTGACAGCTATCCAATGAACAAAGACGTGCCAGCACAGACTTCAGGCCAGCATCCTAGATTGGCAACCCTTTTTAAACATCATAGTTTGAAGTTTCATGTTAAAAGACCTGGGAAAACAAAATCTTGTCCCATAGTGAGAGATCACCTGCCACCATCATCTTCAGGCCTGCCAAGTCACATTCTCAGCTCATAAGACTCACACACTTCAGTCCCATATCCGTCTCCCTGCCAACACCCAGCTGTCACTGGACCTCACATACGGGTCTTGGAGGGCTGTGGCATCTCTCTGGTGATTCAAGGCACCCACTGAACGAGCTGGCTCTCCTGGTAGCAGTGTGCCTATATGCCACATGTGGTCAGAGCACAAAAGAATGATTGTGGTGCTCTGCCAGGAACGAGAGCTGGTAACTAGGGGCCCATGCCCTGAGGAGGCCCACTTGAAGGCACGCACATCAGCTGCAGCCCGTCTCTCTCTGTCACATCGTCTTGCACCCACATGACTAACACTGTGTGACCCTATGCAAAGGCACAGTAAGGAGAGTCACGTATCAAGGGAGAAGTAAGCTGAGAGCTCTGCGTCTTATTCCAGCTTGCCCTGCACTATAATGCCAACATAAAAAAGTTGGATGAAGAACATGCAGGTCCCCTGATGGGCAGACGTGCTAAATTGGCACCTGGGTTCTTCTTGAAAGAAGACAGCACATAAGCTTTAAATAACCTACTCAGAAACCAAACCTCTAGGCTATTCATATCAGACATGAATAGTTGGATGCACTCTTTGCAACACAGACTGGAAGTCTTAAAAGGGGATAAAGTGCTTTGTGAGAGGGGTCAGTGCTGTGCCTTGTAGCATTTTCAAAATTTCTGGTCAGATCCTGCAGCTTGGCTTTACAGACAGTATCACCATCACATGTAGTGAGACAGAGGCATACACACAACCATAGCTCTTTTAACAGGAGTCTCTGTTATCCAAATACAGAGACATCCATCTGGCAGAAATCACCTTCAGGGCTTGTACATGGTGTTTACCAGCTGTCAGAGGATCTCTTTTGAATGACTGATCAGCCAAGAACATACCTATAAGCAGTTCTTTCACTTCAGATTTGTACCTTGGATATCAAAAATTATTTAAAAGCCAAGTACATGCCAATGGCACAGGAAAAGCTCTGAGAAAAATTAGGACATTTGCATCCAAGGGCTGCACATTAACTGATAGTTTTCCACATTGAGTTATCTGTCATCAAAACCAAATCCAACACACCTAGCCCTGGAGGAGAACACTCTTCCACAGCAACAGATGCTGCTGCAGACGTAATAGGATTAATGATGTCCCAGCTCAGGAATACACATGGAAAGTTGTAGGTGACTTATTTGACAGAAAAAAATGCACGCAATGAGATGTTTGCCCAGTTCCTTTAAAATTTCTTTTACTTGCAGTGGGAATAAGAGACGGCAAAGAATACCTCTTCTAAAAAAAATATAATTAGTTTTATATGGCTGTTCTGAGCTGAATATATTTGTACAGTCTTCACGTCTGGAGAACAGGTACTCCTCAGATGAACAATGAGAACATTAAGTTTGACCAAAACCAAAACAAAATTAATTTCAACCTATTTTACCCACAGAGTTTCACTTGAACACTTTTTCTCCAGGTAACCTACAACTCCCTTATTTGCTAACTTTGTATCTTGCAAGGCCACATGCATTTTTTTTCAGCAAGATAATGCTTTCAATTACATTTACTGTAGTAAACATGTTAGACATTGTTCCCAACAAAGCAGTCACCGAAGAGAATACAGGTCCTTTCCAGCTGTAGCAAAGACCTATTCATGCTGGAAATCATTAAAAAAAAAAAAAAGAACATAAGCAGGTGACTTAAAAGAGACTGTTCAACCAAACTGATTTGTAACAAAGCCCAAATGTCACAGAGTCCTCAGGTCAGGGCAGTAACAGACTGTGCAGGAGCCCACTGATTTGGTGTCTTTACGTCACACTGGCAACACTTCTAATACAAGAGAGGTGGATATTGCTAATGCTGGGTATGACTGTGGGATATAATGTTTACGAGTGTAACATAGACATGTCTAGCAGTTTGGAGTCTCAAAGGAAAAAGTCTACCACTAGCCACACAATAGGAGAGCGTGAGAGCTACTAATTCGGGAAAATTTACACCCTATCCCTCTCCTGAGCCACCTGTAACAGGATGGACAGGCCGTTTACTGGTATGGGAGATGATCATAACAAAGAGACAGCATCACCATCAACAGGGGGAGAATCAGAATTAGAGACTCATCCTGTGACTATGCCTACACAAGGCATGGAGGTGCAGGGACCAGACTGTGCTAGGAAGGGGTACGCCACTGTCACTTAACCTTGGCTATGCTGTGTCTCTGTAAAGTCCCATTAGGCTGTAAGAAAAGCACAATCCCAAACTGGAATCAGCATCTAGAAAGGAGGCCAACAACGCATATACACTCTCTGCTCTGCTGCAGTATATATTTCTACTCTGTTTTCTGCAAGCACATGCAAAAAAAAAAAAAATTGATCTTAATGTCCAATTTTTTACAGCCACCCTTTGTCCCCAAAAAAATGGTATGAAAAACGTCAATCTGTTTGTGGCTGTCTGTTTGAGGCATTTCCTGATCCCAGGAACTGATACGTGAAACCTGGACAAGGTTCAATTTTCTGTGGCTTAGGGCAGGATCCACCATCTCTCAGCTCCGTTATCACTTTACCCTGTGCGTGGGTGATGGGATATGTCCTGCCAGATCTTCTTGCTGCAACAAAGCCTCCAAGACTGTAAACTGGGTGAGCAGGGCATCCCCGGGAATGCAAATCTCCCTGTCAGCCTCCTGCCTGCTAACAGACCCGAGACCAGGGTGCTGGGCTCACCCCGGAGCCTACGCCAGCCCAAGGAGGGCACCCCCTAGGAGGCTCTACCTGACGGGACCTTGTAAGGATGCCCAAATCTTACCTCCGGGCACCCAGACTCAGTAATTCCCACCAAAGTCTGTTTTACTTCTTTCCTCTCAACTGCCCCTGCATGGTTCCCTCCTGCCTACTCTGATATGAGATCAGACTCCCAAATGAAAAAAAAATTAGTACAAGTTTTCAGGCTGCAACTGGTTTTGTAATGCGGGTGCTTCTGGCTGCAAGTACAGACAAACAGCTCTCTGCATTGCCAGTATGTCACACTGAAAACACATTTATCCTCGGAGAGGCAAGGCTGTTTTTAGGAGCCCATCTATAGGAATAGCTATTCCTGTAGTGCCATCTTCTGGCTTATGGTGTAGGAACACTACAGCTGAAAATGGGACGGATCACAAGAAAGATTTTTTTAATCTGCTGAAAAAACATTACAACAGGCTTAGACTATGGATCAATATATGGGAATTATCTCAACAGTTTATGTAAAATTCACCTCACAGTAAATTATTAGTTTTAAAATGACAAGATTTTGAAATCGTTCTGGGATGATCTGCTTTGTGCTTTGAGCCATCACAATCCGCTTTTCAGCTTTTGTTTTCAATCTCAACAAACATCAAGGCTCAAAACCCACTGTTTGCTTACGATTTTTGTGCCACCTCATGATGCCGAAAGGTAACGCCTGAAGGTTCCCCAACACCACGCGGGGAGTGAGGAAAGCATATAAAATCCCATCGATGGGGACCACGTACTGTTTTAACCCAACCCTCACCACAGTGACGACTGGTAACATCTATTTTCTAGTTAGTTTGTATCTCAGGGTTGTGTTGGTGAAGGAAGCTGATAGGAGCGCCTTTCTCAGTGAAAGATGCCCATTCACAGCTCAAAACTTTCCCAAATGGTCGACTTGGGAGAGCATTACCTGTCAGGGCAGTGCCCCGTGCGGCACAGCCACTGCACCAGCCGACGGGAGGAAGGGCTGCCAGCACACTATTACCTCTTTATCCTTTCCCCCCATCTCCAGTGGTTTTCTCTTCCAGCAAGTAACGCTCTCTCCTCTCCATCCTTTGGAAACCCCCTGCACATAATAAGCATAGAACACCTTCTTTAGGAAAGCGCCCCCCCCCCCCCCCAAAAAAAAAAAAAAGAAAAAGAAAAAAAGAGTGCTGGAAGGTTTTGGTGTGCAGGTTCCGGCAATTAAAACCCACCGACATCAGGCCGTGGGGTAGTTTTCTCCCGGGGAGCGGCCGGGGTCCGCGGCGGCAGCGATGCCGCCAAAATGGCCGCTGAGGGGCGCTGCCGGGCCCGGCCGCGCCTTCCCCGCCCGCACCGCCGGGAGCAGCCTTGAGGGGAGGGGAGCTCAGGTTCCCCCCCACCTACCCGGTCCCTCGCCGGGGTTGGGGGCGTCAGGCCCCCCCTAAAAGCCGGCCTGCCGACCCGGGGAGGGGTGACAGCCCCGTCCCTGAGGGGACGACCCCGCTGCTGCCGCCCCTAAGGTGGGGAGGACGGAGCCACGGCAAAGCTGGGAGCGGCTCAGGCCCAGCGCCATCACAGCAACAACCCCGAATGCATAATCCCCTTCCTCCTGGCGGCCACCTCACCCTGCCTGGGCGCGCCTGAGCCGCCTTTGTTCCCGCTCCCCTCTGACATGATTTCGAAACTACGTTAGAAAAATAATAATAATGCAGACGTTTCATCATAATCCTGTTGTTAGCCCCGCTGTATTAGAAGGGATTTGTAACCGTAGCAAGTGGCTACAGGGGTGCGCGCTGCGAGAGAGGGTTTGGGGCGGCAGAAACCCCTCCACTCGCCACACCGGGTGAGGAGAGGAGCAGCGCCGAGGGAACCGGGAAGATGCCCACCAAAGGACCCGGAAAGAAAACGATAATAACAAAGTAGCGATAACGTGACCAGCCCGCAGCCCTTACAACGCGGCGCCGTGACGGGG
Organism: Anarhynchus alexandrinus; assembly: GCA_008711295.1. Taxonomy (NCBI): domain Eukaryota; kingdom Metazoa; phylum Chordata; class Aves; order Charadriiformes; family Charadriidae; genus Anarhynchus; species Anarhynchus alexandrinus. The sequence continues at coordinate 642,085 of VUYV01000065.1, read as the reverse complement.
CGATGACCGCACCGCCTCCGCCCGCCGCGGGTTTTAACGGCGGTGCCGCCCCGCACGCTACTGCTCCCACCCTGTCCTGCCGCGGCGCAAGATGGCGGCGCGGCTCCTCCGCCTGCGCGGCTTGTTGCGGGCCGCCGGCCCCCGGCCCTTCTCTGCCCAGGCCAGGTTAGCGGGGCGCAGGGCCGGCGTTGGTGGGCATGGCCGGGGGCGGGGGGTACCCCGGCGCCTGCGTCTGGGGGGCTCGCCGGGGCGCACCGTGAGGGTGGGTGTGCGCCTCTGCGCGTAAGGGGGTGTATGTGTCTGCCCGTCTGCGTGGGGGTGGGTACGTGTTCGGGGGGGTTGCACGTGCTATATGTACACATATATGTGTATATATATGTGGTGGGTGTGTACATCTGTAGAAGGGTATAGAAGGGTATGTGTGTGTGTGCGCGCTCTGTATACTTGTGTATATAGACTACAGGCACAGGCGTATATATGTATATAGGCGTGTGTGTATCCGTGTGTGCCCGCGCCCCCTTCACAGGAGGCAGCTGGGGCCTGGGTGAGAGGCCGGGGCCCGGCAGGTCCGGGAGCCCCCGGAGGGTCCGGGGCTGCGGCCTGGGGCCTGGCAGGTCACCGAGACCCTGGGCCCAGCAGGCCCGGGAGCACCCGCGCATCCCCCGTGACGGATCCGACCTTTGCTCCACTTTCTGTCGGCGCTCGGGGGACACCGAGTCCCGCCGTGGCAGCAGGTGATGGGCCGGGCGCGTCCTTGCCCGGGCACCCCGGTCACCCTTGGGGCCCCTGGCAGCAGGGCACTGGGGCTCGGGGAAGGGGGGTTTCGGGGAGCAGGAGCTTCCTCACGCCGCCTCCGACCTTGGAGCCGTGGCTCTTTGGCCTGTTGTTGGTGTGAAGGAACAGCCCGGCCCTTCCCTGTGTGCCATGTGGGCTGTGAGCCACAATTAGATGAAAAGGTGGTTTTAAATAAAGCGCAACATCGTCATAAACAGCTTTGAAAATAAGGTGGAGCTTTTGGGAGGATCACTGTGTGCCTAGCACGGGAAGGCTGTGTTTGAGGGTATAAAATACTGAACAAGCAAGTTGCGATAGCCCATTTCTTCCAAATATCATTAGAAATAAATAGTCTGTGTTTCAGGGGCGTTGACTTCTTTGCACTAGGAAGAGCGTGTGTAACTTCATGTAGCAGTAAATAAAGACCTTCGTCTTGGTAATGGAGTAAATAAGTGTAGGCTCAGCTAAGCTCTGTGGGACTACACGCAATAACTGTGCCGTGCCGCAAAACTGGTGCGGAGGAGCTGAGGAGGGATGAACAAAATAGTTTTGAGAAAGGAACAGCAATTGCTTTTTCCTTTTGATATACCTCAGCTCTGTATTTATCATTTTGAATGTTTGGTGGCAATAAAATAAAAACAAGTCAAAGAACCCAATGCACAAATATCAGAAGTGAATTTTCATTTCAGCCCTAATGTAGTATGTCATCATTGACATTCTAATCTATAAAAGCTTTAGACCCTTCCTTGTTATTTTGTGATTATACTTTACTTGTATGGTTTCAACTACTGATATTTCCACTGTTAAATTAACAGTGGAGGATTGGCCTTCCTGTACAACAAAAAGCCTGAAAGTTAGAAGGAATTAGAAAGTATTATTCTCAAGGTTAGAACTATGCAAATATGTGCAATAATGCAGAGTACAATACAGCCCTCAGAGTGTGGAAATCCATGTTGTACTTGCTTTTATTTTGAGTGTGTGAATTTTCAGTGTCATGGATTTGCAATTTTGGGACTTCTGGAGGCATGTACAGAATGAACAAAACCCACAAAAAAGTTTACTTGTTCAAAAAAGTTACCACCTCTGTTTAAATTGAGCTGAATTGCATTTTGGAGATTGTGTGGCAGGGCAAAAAGGCAGTGATGGTTTTTAGCATCTCTAACAAACAGAACTTTATTGTCTTACCTAGGTACGTGTTATTATTGTTTTTAATTTATTTGAAGCATTACAGACAAACCAGTCTTGCTTTACCTCCTTTCACAGCCCAGTGAAGTACAGTGTATGTTAGGTCTTTATATTTATTGTATGGTATCCTTTGGACCTAAGAGTATGCTAGACTTGGGTTGTGAACTATTTTTAACATCACAGGTGTTTCCTTTCTTTTAAAAGGGTTATGTAAGTGGGGGTGCCTGTATCCTAACAGATGCTTTCACTTGTCTTTTTTAGTCCTCTGCAAAGTGAACAGCATGGCACAAAGCGCCCAGAACCATCTTCAGCTAAAAGTTTGGTTGATATAGGCACTCGGAGGATCTTCTCGTCAGATCATGATATCTTCAGGGAGAGCGCCAGGAAGTTCTTTCAGGAAGAAGTGCTGCCTTTTCACGCAGAGTAAGATGCCTCTTAAACATTCTGTTTTGCCAAATAATATGCATTCTTCACACAAAATGCTTTTTGGGATGTTACTTTTAATATGACAGGATAAACAGGATACTTGTTTTCATATACAAGTTTTTCTATTTCATATTTACTCAAAACAAATCCGCCTATGAGAATCATGTGGAAAAAAAGAAATCACGCATAATCAAAATTCACTGCATTTTTTGAGCTCCAGTGTAGGCAATTAGGCATCCTCATCTTAGGCCTATGAGCAGCCAAATGCAGTTTGCAGAACTGCAGCAAAAGTATCCCTGCTTGTAGGTGTTAACTCTTGACACCAATGTCTTGGGGGTAGAGTTAAGGATACAATTCAATTCCCACGCTATTGTACTGCTGTCATCCAAAAAAGCATTAACATTGTGTCTGGGTTACATTGCAGTAGACTTTGTAAATACAGTACACCTAGGATGGTAAGCTGGATTATGTATTGCCAAGAAACTTGCACAAAATATCTTTGTTTAAATGTCTATCTTTTGCTTCTGTGGAAATATGTGTGGCCGTCTGTACGGAGTAGAAGTGTCGTACTTCCACTGAACTAGAGCTGGAGGGTGTGTTTTGCCCTTATTTTAGCTATATCCAATCATGTTATAGTTGGGAAAAGAAAATAAATTAATTCAGAACGTGTTTTTGAACAGAAAGTGTTAAGCTGCCGTAGTGTCTTAATTTTTACTTTACTTTAAAAACATTCCTGTGAAAACACCAGGGGGTAGTGAAGGGCCTATTCTTAAATCACGCTGCTAGATGAGTTTCCTGATGTAGCTCACAGTGTGTATCCACAAACAGTTGAGACAGCACAATTGAGTGGGTGGGGTGTTGTGGCTTGGGGGCAGAAATGAACAGCAGGAGGCAATGGAAACAGCTTACATCAGGGTTATTTTTTTTTCATCCTCAAACTGTGACCTCTAAGGAGTATGCTTTTCCACTGTACGGTCATATTCTGTCCTCAAAAACAGATGCTTTCCCTCATGTTTTGTTAGAATGGCTTCTAGTGCAGGTTTGTAAACAGGTAGTGGCTCTGCTTGAGGTTACTGAAGATTCTGTTTGCTAGCTTGCTGACACAACAATTTCCTAGAGAGACTGGAACAAGTTGGACTTGTGTTCTTGCATCACTTCAGTGACCTATGAACCATTCTGTTCTCACACCTTTCAAGTAAACATGGAGGCTTCAGGCATAGTATATTAATTGTCTGGGCTGATGTGAAGAGACTAATGTGGCATCAATGAATGCAGTTGTGGATTATTGTGGGGAGGAGAAGCTTTGGTGATGGGTGAAGTAGAGACTGGAATGGCCCTGAAAGTGGGGGGACAAATGCAAAGGTGGTCACGAGAGAGATTTGTTTAAGATTTCCAGTGTAGGAGCAGAAGCTCTGGGAATGAGCTTAAATATGTAGCATAAGTTACTTGATTAACTGTGGATAAAGTGCCATGGTATAGCTCTGCTGCACACAGGTGTGTCAGAGGAATGTCTCTTATATAATCTGTCTACGATATAATTTTTAAATTGTGGTTTTAAAAAAAGACCAAAAAAAACCCCCAAACGCCTGGGCCATTAATGGCCATCCAACTTCTATTGAGTTGGCAAACTCCATACAGAGGCACTGTTTTTCCAAGAATAAGTGATTCCTGTGATGTTAATGTTTGCAAACTGATGTGTTATACTCATTTTCTACNGATTCCTGTGATGTTAATGTTTGCAAACTGTCAGCAGGTAAGCCTCAACTATCTACAAACTTGAAACCACCTTAATTAACCAATTAACTGTAATTTACCAAGATACGGTACTGACTTGTAATAAGTGCAGAGGGACTGATTTTTGTATAAAAGTGACTGCTGTGTTAATGCTTGGTTCTTATAAAGCAATTCTCATTGGTAGAGTTGAAATCTTTCACGGAAGATACTGATGTGTTATACTCATTTTCTATGTGGGGAAAATGGAATGTCAGGAAGATAAAGACCTACTTGTAATTATCCAGATGGTTGTGGCTAAATCTTCTAAATACCAGTCTGGTACTTGGACTAATAGGCAGCACTGCCTTTCATAACAAGTCTTAAGGAGATGTCAGGTTAAGTGCTGGAAGCAGGTGTTCAAACTTGTTATACAGTTGATGTCCCTGTAATGCCAGTGGTATCTGTGGACTTGAAGAATAGACTCAGTGACTGCTTCTTAGCTGCGAAATATAGTTTTCTGTGTACCCTATGCATTTTCTGTTAGTGACACTGAAAGTCTCTTCCTATGCAGTGAAACCTGGCTGCAGGTGTTCTAGTGTGAAGCACCATGATAAATAAACAGTAGCACATGGGGATTTTAATGTATGACTCTGTTCTTGTGTTTGTTTTGCAGATGGGAGAAGGATGGCCAGGTGAGCAGGGAGCTCTGGGAGAAGGCTGGACAGCAGGGTTTGCTGGGTGTTGCTATTGCTGAAAAACATGGAGGCATTGGAGCAGATATTCTCTCTTCGGCTGTGGTCTGGGAGGAACAGTAAGTACTAGACGCTTCAGGAAAAAATTCAGTGATATTATCAAGAGATTTTTTTTCCATGAGATGTCCTCATTATGGAATACATTTGCTTACAGAAAATGGTGTTATCTTTCTCACGGAAGGGATAGTTCAGACCTATGTAAATCCTTCCTGTTTTAAGTTTTTTGGATGATTGTTTAAGTAACAAATGTCATTGTGCTCCCCTGTTAAGACTTTGCGGCTGGGGGAACTTTTTTTGTTAGGCTGGTAGGTTATATACCCATTTGGTTGTGAAAGTACAGTCTGTAAATAACAGTACAAGTGCCACAAGCTCAGGTTGTCTGACACTTCTGTGTGGTGCGTCTTTCTTCATTGTTGGATCTGTGTTGTAATGGTGTAAAGTTCAATGTTTAAATCTTTCTAGTACTTTTTTATGAATTCTTTTTTCCCCCCACTCCCCAAGGATGTATGTTAACTGTACGGGTCCAGGATTCAGCCTTCATTCGGATATAGTCATGCCCTATATTGCAAACTATGGCTCTGAAGAACAGATTAAACACTTTATCCCTCGAATGGTTGCAGGCAAGTGTATTGGAGCTATCGCCATGACAGAACCTGGGGCTGGCAGGTAAGCTAAATATTAAAACAATGGTCTTGACATTATGTGCTCTCTATTGATTTGTCAGTGAAAAAAAAATTCTGAGCCTTCTGGTTATACTGTCACTTTAGTGACTAGACAATATCCGAGATTAAGTAGGATCTCAAAAAACCCTGTTACTTATAGATTACTCTATTACAGCTTTGTCATTTCAAGATAGTTGCTCAGAATCCATTTCTGTATTGTCCCACTGCGGGCAAATATGCTTTCTATTTGTTTTTATAGTCTGAGTTTATAGTTACTAACTTGCTTGTCATGTGAATGTACTTTTAGTGTGAAATGTAGTAAGAAGAAAATTACATACCTCGGTAAAGAGGGCTTAACTTTACTAGCTTTTTGTTGTGGAACAGAACACCTTATTTTCTTTCTCTGAATCATTTCAAATGGAGAAATGTCCCTCCTTGCACATTATTATTGAAGAGCAGACGGCACATGTTTGGAGTAGACATAGTTGATCTGGCCAGTTTCCAAAACAGAGAGGGACAGGTGAAGAGCAAAACCTGTTGGTGTCATGCTCCTGCGAATGGTAGATGTTGCCAGTGGCTTTTTACAGAGCCTCCTGATCAGCGTTGAGCCTGCTTAGAGGATGTGGTGTTGTCTGGTGTTTGTCATCTGAGGCATATTGGTGTGAGGGGATGCTGACCCGTTGGTTTCAGTGATTGTGTTACACCACCTTCCACAAGCAGATACATTAAAGTGGGACCTCATGCTCTTGTACAATTGCATAGATTTATCATCCCTTTCCACAGCATGTTTGTGGTTTCTGTGTTGTGCCCTAAGCTGTTTTGCCATGTTTCACTATCCTCATATGTGTTTTCACTGAGCCTGTGCCTGTATGGTATAAAATCTACCTTATTTTATACTGGGTAGAATTCAAGGTACAAACTGCAGCTTCTGATATGGTTTCTTGAAGGACCTTTTCGAATTTCATTTTAGTGACTTGCAGGGAGTACGAACGTACGCAAAAAAAGATGGAAGTGACTGGATTCTTAATGGGAGTAAGGTAAGACATATATAGTCCTCAAAGGCTTTGGAAACTGAATGCATTTAGACAGTGAAGGATATACACCACTGCTAGTATCTCCCCCCAAGTCCTTTCACTTTTGTTTTTTTGTGGGTTATGTTGTGGGGTTTTTTTCCCCAGTTACTTTTTTAATAGGACTTAAGATATTTCCGTTGCTGGCAATTTATGGAAGGCCTTGAGTAGGTTCTTTTTGTAGCTTTAAAATAACCCTATCAAAAGGCATATTTTCCCTTAAACTGGCAAGAAAAGGGGGGTAAACCCCCCCCCCCAAGATCCTGCATAGTATAAACAGGACCAGGGCTGTTTTTTAGTACTGAGGTTGAAAAACAAAATATATATATATACTATTACTGTGAAATCTTCTGTGGCCTGAGTAAAAGCTTTTGTTACCATAATGCAAGCTGTGGAATCTTTATTCAGAAGCCTGCTGGTCATGTTAGGAGAAAAAAAACTAGCATCAGATGCTGTGTGTGTGTTTTCAGGCTGTTGCAAAGTTGGCAGCCTTAATCTCTTCTTTCATTGCCGTAATATAAAAGTAAGAAGGCAGAAACAGTGTTCAAATAGAAGTGTGGGTTCAACATGTGTTGTTTTGGTTTTTTTTTTATTATTTTAAAGCTATGAAATGTCTTAATCTGCTTTGTCCCCACTCTTCCTTTGTACTCTTGCTGATAACATGGTACTGATAGACGCTTATGGCCTTAGCAGAATTTGTGCAAGCAGAGAATGTGAGAGTGTGTGCAAGCAAATATGCACATACAGGTGTTCAAAAGGATACTTGCTCATGCTGCACAGTTGAAGCCAAGCAGGACAGGTAGCTCTTTTTTTTTTTTCTTTTTTTTCTGGAGTTAAGATGGATCACTTTGGCAAGTTCATGAGTCATTCTACAGGATTATAGTAAGCAATTGTGACAAGAAGCCATTAATAGTTTTGCATGTTATACCTTGCTAATTTCATTTCTAGGAATGAGAACCTCTGTGTTCATTTGATGCTATATTCTTTCTTTATGATGGGACAGACAGAAGAAACAGATCTGTGCATTGTTGAACTTCATACTTCTGACCCATGCAATCCTTCTCAAATTAATTCCTACTTTAATAGACCTTGTTCCAAAACATTTAATTCAGAAATTCTTCTGGATACTTAAACCTTGCCTTTCAGTTCACCCGTGAAAGTGTCAATGTGAATTTTCTTTCTGCTGCTTGATGATCTCTTCGAAATTTTATCCACCTAGCTTGTTTCTTTACTCCAAGTTGCATTTTTTTATAGGTATTCATCACTAATGGTTGGATGAGCGACGTAGTGATTGTGGTTGCAGTTACAAACCGGGAGGCTCGATCTCCTGCTCATGGGATCAGCCTTTTTCTGGTGGAAAATGGAACAAAAGGTTTCATCAAAGGACGCAAGCTGAACAAAATTGGCCTGAAAGCTCAAGTGAGTTCATACAACCCCTAACATTTAAAAGACTTGGAGGAAGTCTAAAACCACTTAATGCTGATCACTAGCTAAATAAATATAAAATGGAACTGTGGTGCTATCCTGGTTCCTAGACTTTAGAGCACAAACGATATACACGCAAAGTATGTATGCAGAGTGTGCCTATGGAAGTCTGAAGCCTGTGATGTGCAAGGAGAGGCTGAGGAAGGTGGTTTTGCTTGCTCAGAAGCAGCCTGGAAGGACAGGATCTTATTGGTGTCTTTAGCTGCCTAATGGTTGGCTGTAGAAATGGTGGAGCCAGATCCTTCTAAGAGGAGCACAGTGAAAGGGAGAGTGGCAAGGGACACCAGTTACCTACTTAAAATTTTCCTTAACGTATTAAGAAAAAAAACTCACCATAGAAATAATCACACACTAGAACAGAGTATGTGGAGCCTTCATCTTTGGAGCTTTGGAAAGCAGAACTGGACGAGGCCCTCAGCTGCTTGCTTTGTTGCGACTGCTTTGAGTAGGAGATAAACTAGATTACCTCTGGAGGACCCTTCCAACCTAAATAATTCTATGATTTCAAGTCAAAGTGTACAATAGAAAAAAAAATGGGGCAAAAGAGGTGGATTGAAGAGATGAGAATGTCAGGCTATAAACTGTTGCATTTAAAATCCTCTTAGGACACAGCAGAGCTGTTTTTCGAAGATGTGCGGTTGCCAGCCAGTGCCTTGCTTGGAAAAGAGAACAAAGGCTTCTATTATCTGATGGCAGAGCTCCCTCAGGTAAGAGGAATGTGAGTGCTGTCTGTAGGAAGAATACAGAGACAATTTTTGTCATTGCAAGGATCTGTCTTAGTCTTGAAGATTATGTATTGTGGGAAGCCACCTTGGGCTTAGAACCGGGTTGTCTGTAGACAACACTGTGCTGATACTGCTGCTTTTTAACTGAAGTACACAGTTCCTCGTGCTAAAAGTGCAGTTCGTTGGACATTGGTAAAAATGTTGATATCCCACCAGCTCGAAGCCAGGTCTCTTAATCAACAGCCCAGCTATTGAAGAACCCAAGGGTAGTGTATTTAAAAGAACATACCACAGTTTTCTTGTATACTTCTAGCATGGAACCACTTTGCTTAGTAAATTAAATATAGCTTGGAGGTCTCTGCATTTGGCATTTTCTTTAAAGTAACAAGCAAGCACTGCTGTTCTAGCTCTTCTACCAGTAGAAGCATATTAAAGATATAAGGAACTTTGTCCATATAGCAAAGTAAAGAAATTGTTTAGTTGCCAAAATACCTTGCTAGTGGAAATAACAATTTATAACTTAGTTTACGAAATTTTGGAATTATTTGGAAGGACAAAGAGGTAATGTGGCTTTTTAAAATGTGACTGTGCTTTGTCAAAACTATGGCTTTGTATTTGCTGCATCTGGTAGGGATCATGTTTATTTAATTTTATTCCATGAGTAAATATGAAACCTGATCAAAGGAAATCTTTTACTGATTTAAAAAATAGGTGCACTCGTGAACAGGTTCAACATGATGCATCAGATGATTTCAGTTATTCTAGAAGTAATTGTTCTATACTTAGTTTCTGTTTTTCAACGTGTTAGGAGGAAGGAAAAAGCAGCTATGTTTTTATAGGTTTTGTTTTTTCTAGAGGTGTTCTATTGCAGTAAGCAGTAAAAATCAATAATTGAAACAGAATTTTATGTGAATTTTTCTGTCAGTATGAGTCCTATGGTTGATTTATAGCTATTTTTTAAGTCATTGTGATAGAACATCACTCCACAAAAGACTTAAAAGTGAGCTTCAGGCAGCAAGGCATTTGTCCCACTCATTAATTTCAGTGTCTCTGGTTTGGTACTTAATGGGACCTCTGCCCTCCTCCCTTGATGAACAACACTGAACATCTGTGTCCCAATTGTGCATCTGATACAGAGAAATGTAGGACTAATTCAACTGTATTCCACAATTTGTGTTTCAAAAGGAAAGACTGCTAATTGCTGATATGGCTCTTGCCAGTTGTGAATTCATGTTTGAAGAAACAAGGAATTATGTGAAGCAAAGAAAAGCTTTTGGGAAGACAATTGCACATTTGCAGGTGAGTTTGAACTGAGAGACATGTATACATGTTCCAGTGTGCCTTTGCTTTACATCTGTGTATGTAAAATAGTGAGCAAATGAAAATCACTGGACTGTCTTCAAAGGACTATTTGTGCAGGTTTTGCTATTGGACTGTGGCTGTTGTTTGCTTCCATGCCCATTGTTCATTTTTGAAAAACATACCTTTGCATACCTTTTCAGTTTCTTTTTTGTTGTTGATGGCTAGAGCGTGCATATAATCAAAAATCCTTTCTAATTAGAGCTCTCCCTTGCCTAATTAATTTAGTCATGCCACAGTCCAGTGTTTGAAATCAAATCTTTTCTTTGTAATAGTAGACTGGTCCATTATATTTATTGTCAAGGCAAGCAAGAAGATTTCTTTATATACAATTTTAGAGCTGTGAGATCAGAAAAAACTTTGTTACTGCATAGTGTTTTTATCACATCCCTACCAGAATTACAAGAAAAGATGGTTGAATGCTTGCCTGGTCTGGTTTTACATAACCTTAGCAATGGATTTTACCTCTTCTATCTAGAAACTCTTTTCCAATCTGACAGAACTCAGTGTTGAAAAAAATTCTGATAGTTAATCTAAAATTTCCTTTGGTTTTGGTTGTGTCTCTTTGTATACGACTTAAACTCTGAAGAACTGAATGCATAGAAAAAGCATTCAATAGATGATGAAATGTTATTAATTCAGGAAATAAGTGGCTCTACAAAGTGAAAGGACATTTGCCCACAAGAGGGAGCTGAGTGTGACACAGCACCCAGTGCCTCCTACTCTGCGCTCTCTAGGAATTTGTTTTCAGGCTCTTGGGGTTTTTCTCTTAAGGTCATGTTTTGAATTGGTCTTGAGAAGTAAAAGGCAGTAATTTTCTCTAATAAGATTGTTAAAGACATAATTGTATGGAAGGTAAGCTGTCTTCTGGTGTACAGCACCAAAGTTGTTTAAAATGGTTATTTCTAACAGAAATCCTTTTAGAAAATGCTCTATTTTCTACTTCAGATTTCACTTAAAAACTGTACTACTTCTGCTCTTTCTTTCCTCTGCCTCCTCTCTCCACTTCCAAAATAAGACAGTACAGCACAAGTTGGCAGAAATGAAAACGCAGATTTGCGTGGGCCGAGCTTTTATGGACAACTGTTTGCAGCTGCATGCAGATAAACGTCTGGACTCCTCCACAGCTTCTATGGCAAAATATTGGTATGTGGTTAAAGTAATTTGGAAGTGTTACTTGCATGATCTTGACAGGAGTCTAATGATAAAAACACTGAACTGTTCAGATGTAATGAAAAGATAAAATTGCTGTCTGATTAATAATAAAATTGTCAGCTTCTAATAGAGACCTCTAGCTTTAATCATATAGTTAATAAAAATCTTAATTACATTGAAAACCGATGTTGGTGAAATAGATAAGTTTCAAAATAATATCATGCTTTTAAAATAGGCTTCTATTAATAATATCAGGTCTCAGCTTTAGCTTCAAGTAAAAGTGAGTACTTCATTGGTATTTAGGCGAACACTTACATTTTACTGTAGCAAATTGTTGTTGGATGTTTTTTGGGGGGGTGGGTGTTTTTTTAAAAGCACAGGTTTATTTGAAGCCCATATGATACCTTTTAGTTAATGTTACTTAGCAATAGCTGTTTGACCCAGACAGTTTTGAAGTTATCTGGGTTTGAGAAGAAATAGTTGGCTACAGCTATTGCTGTAACTGAGACTAAACAGTGCTTTCCTTTATTGGCCAGAACTCCTCCCTTTCCCCGTACTTGGTGGTGTTATCTGTTAACTTAAGTTTAACCAAAGAAAGCTGGGTGAGTAGAAGCATCTAAGATAGTGGCACATGAATTTGTATAGTTTTATTTTGCTTGCAAAGATGGGAAGGGAAGAAAAAGTACATCAGACAAATAATTTTATGGAAGATGAACAGGTTTACAGACTTTTAAAAATAAGTATAGAGGAAATGAGCAGAGAATATTAAGGAGATCCAGAAAAAATATTTACAATGAAAGGAAGGATTTTGATTGAGTGCTATTCCTGGCGCTGATTACCTACCAGTACCAGGTACATAAGCAGAAGCATTCAGTTTTGAGGAGGAGGAAACAACTAGTGCCAGCTCAGATATGTAGACTTACTTCCTCAACAAATTTCCCGAAGCAAGGCATTTGAAACTCCCCCACCCTCCCAACTGTTTAATGCCACAATTTGTTGTGGATTTCCCCTTTCCCTAATGGAGTCCCGGTGACTCCTTTCCATAAAACTACCTTAGATGATCTAGAAAATGCTTGAATGTAGAATTGCTTTATTCCCTAATGTTTCAGGAGACTATCTCCAGTTAATTTCACTTCAAACCTTCTGTATAGTGAATGACTCGAGTTAGAGCTTGGAAGGATTTTAAAACATAGTTTATGCATCTCTTTTCTAATCTGATGAAAGGTCTGTAGGTTTTATTCTATGGTGACAGGTTGTATTATATACCTAAATTAATTTGAAAATATATTTAGGAAAGACAGTTGCAGTAACTCACTGCTGCAGAATTAAAGTTGGTACAATAAACCGTAAGGATTTAACTGGATGAGGGCATGGTTTGGAGAAATGGAAAGGGGTCGTTTGGAGAAAAGGATTCTTACATTCTTCCATGAGAAGCAATTCACTTGAATCATCATTTTCTTTACTTTGTATGCTTAGAAAGTAGGTTTTTTTCATGTACTTCAACTTTAGCTTGAACTTTCAGTGCAGTTAAAATCTTCTTTGGTAGTTAAATCCATATTTTGCAGTGAGAAATCCTGTTTAAGAATTACAGTATTTTTTGGAATTGAAAACTATGAAATCTATTGAGGAAAAAAAATTAACCCCTGGTAATGGTTATACTCAAAGAGCATGCTGGTGTGTTGCTGGGGAGGGTGGGGGGAGGAAGCTTGTGATGCTGTTAATTTTTGACAAAGCTGAGGGATTTGGTAAGAAAGGAGACTATACCAACCTGCTTTACTAAAGAAATCTCTTGGCCTGTAAGAAAGGTAAACAAGCTTGTCTGTTTTGAAAGCTCTCAGAATGTGAGCTTTATGAAGAATATATCTTTAAGATATATGAAGAATATATCTTTATGAAGAATATGAAGAATAAATCTTTAATACATTAAATCGAATGGTATTTATTTCTTACCAATCATGAAGGAAGAAAAAAGTCCCTCAGACTATAAAGTATGTTAATAGCCAGCATTTGAGATCAGTTATATAGAGTAAAAAGTTTGGTTGTATTTTTGTCTTGCTAACTTATCTGTATCTCTAGTAATGTTTCACAGCAGAACATCCTTCTAAAAACAAACTTCTTTTTGGCCATTTAAGGTGTTCTGATCTCCAAAACAGCATAGCTACTCAGTGTGTGCAACTGCACGGAGGATGGGGGTACATGTGGGAGTATCCAATTGCAAAGTAAGTGTAACATTTCAGACTTGAATGATGAAAGATTTCCACCGAAGTAAAATGAGGCACTTCCTTTAAGTCTTCTAGTCAGTTGTTTTGTGTTAGTTCTGATTTACTGTTCCTTTTCTCATTGTGTTTATTGAAAGGCAATCTACTGTACAGATGTCTGCAGGAAGACTTTGTTTTGGTTCTCAAAATAATTCATAAGCTGTCAAGCAATTATTATCTATTTTTTTACAAAATTTGCTTTTTCTAGGAGAAAATGTTAATTGAAAAAACAGAGAAGCAATATAAAAATAAAAATGAGGGGAGCTATTTTGAACATTTAATCTGAAACTAAATGCATATGTATGAAGGAAAGAAACATGTTGGTCAGCCTAAATCTTGTGTAATACCACAAAATAACAAATTGCCTCATCAAGAGCATGACAGGCTACATTCAGCTTTTTTACACCTTTTTAAATGGGAAAGCTAAGAGATTTGTGTGTAGAAAGATGAATTTGCCATTCCTAATTTTTTGCTTACTTTATGAATTTAGGAACATTTATGGGCTTACTTTATGTATTTCTTTGTGTATTATCTGTGAAGATGTGTTTCCTTTTGTGTATGTGCCATTTGCCACACTAAGAGTTTTTAAAGCTGTTTCTATTTAAAAAAAAAAAAACAAACCCAAAACCAAAAACAAAAAGAGGGGGGTAATCTGATAGTAGAGATAACAAAATTAGGACTGCTGTGCAGTTGTCATAAGCAGATGAACTCATTTTTTTTAACTGAGTACCTTTAGATTTTTATTTTTTTTTTAGAATTCTAAATACATGTTTTTAGTGAGTGTAATTTGTGAGTGTTCTGCACCCTATCTTACTCAAGCCCTGTTCAGAGTGTCCTCAAACCCCTGCTTATCTCTGCGTGCAGTAGTTGTCCATACAGGGTTTTATTGTCCCCGTGGTTCAGCAACATGTGTGTTTCCAGAGAATGCCGCGTAGCTCCTGGGCTGCTCTCTGTACAATGAAGCAGAATTAAGATGGAAAAGCACACTGTCGTCATCCTGTGTGCTGTCACCAGCTGTGCATGTACTGGGGCTGGTTCCAGCATCGGGATGGAAATGGTTTGGCTGCGTGCAGCTCTTCGGCTGCTGGCCCAAATGGAGCTGGAGCTGGTGTCAGTAGAAGGCTGTAGCCAGCTGATGTGAAACCAGTTGGCACTTTCTTTGCCTCCCAAGGTGTTTGAGTCCCACCTCAAACAAAGAACTGACAGCACCGTTAGCAGTCCTCTCGACAGGATCAGACAAGCCAGGGCATTAGAGCAAATTACCGTGATAACTATCAGTTTGGCTCTGCAGAAGTTGTTTTTTTCACAACAGTGAGGCACCTGGGTCTTGCAGTTCATGCGGGCATGCTGTTCTGCAGGATGGGGGGGGTGGGGGGGGGGGGGTGTGGATGAATGGGGGCTTTGGTGTCCAGAATGCAGTTAGTGCTCAGGTGATGTGAGGAAATGAGGGAACAAGAATTGGGGGAGGGAAGTAGTAGGAGTCTGGTTTTATAAAGCTTATTTTTATTTTTCTTTAGTGAGGGGTGATAGTGGAGACTTTACAATATAAACAAAAAAACAGGGAAGAGATACTGTGCCAAATGAGGGATTCAGTCTGTACCTTAGAAAGGTGACATTGTAGTTAGTTGAAACCTCTTTGAAAATGTGAACCTCTATAAAAATGGTAATATTGAGGCATCTTCAAAGATAAAACTTGGTATCTTTTTCTTTTGATTCCGTGTCCATTCTGAGGAGTTGTATTTAATCTTTCCTTGTTTTGTGTTTCTTTTTTTTTTTTTTCCCCCTCAGAGCTTTTGTGGATGCCCGTGTTCAGCCAATCTATGGTGGTACCAATGAAATAATGAAAGAACTTATTGCTAGAGACATTGTCAGTGACAAGTAGGGCAGATGCTTACTACTTTGGAGAGTCTCCCAGAATCCTTTTATATTAATATATGGCATAAAACCAGACATCAGAATGTAAGTAAAACGAATGTAGTGTATTGTATTCTTTCAAGGAAGCGACACAATTTTAAAAAAGTGAGAATAACAAGTGTGCTCATATGCAGGATAATCTAATATTTAATGAACTTTCAATTTAAACATCTTTGTATGGCACAGAGTAATTCTCTGGGTTCCAAAAGTTCTGGTAGTAAAGGGCAATTTTGTATCTGGAACATCATGGGGGGGCTTGGTCTTTCCGACTTGATGCCCTTATATCGAATGCACCCCTCGCTTTTCAGAAACAAATCTCTTCTCCAGGGAAGCCACGTTCCTAACAGATAAGCAGAAGTTAAATGTTAATATACCTCCAAATTTGTTTCCCCTTGACAAGTGTCCCTGTGTCATGGCTGCTGTACACCTGCCCACTGCACGGCAGCCGCCTGCTGTCGGGGAGGGAGCCTGCTGCTGCCCTCCCTGTTTACATGTAACCCAGAATGCCTTATTTTAATCACTTTGGTCAGATAAGCATAATAAAGCACTTCTATGCAATCTCATGGTTGCCTGCCTTACTGCAAAGCCCCGGGGAGAACTGGGCCGCTTCCTCTATGCCCTCTATGGCTGTGAGGGGGAGTCTCGAGGGAGGGGCCGTGATGATGATGGCGAATATTTTAACATATTTCTAAGTTGTTATCCCTAATAAAAAATGCTAAAAAAGATATTTTGAGAGTTTTCTTAATTATTTATGCATGCTGGGGGTTATATCTTCACTCCCCCGCGGAGCAGCGCTGCCCAGGGCGCTCGGCGCCGTCCCCTCTCCTCACCGCCCCGGCGCCTCCGCGCGCCGCCCTCCCCCTCCCGCCGCACCCCGCGGAGGCGCGCGCGCGGCAGGAGGGCCGTCCCCGCCTCAGGCGCCCCGCCA